>OX457030.1:27881876-28209623 GCA_949752745.1 Protula sp. h YS-2021
ATATAATCGAAAAATACATTTAGGAGGGAGTGACTGAGGGGGATGGGATAGCTTTCTGCGTGGACAGGGTTGGGGGGGGGGGTGTACAGCTGCAAGAACGTTATAATCGAAATATGAAAGTATTACTATATTCCTTAATAAAAGGATCTGTGAGAAGAAATGAAATTTGGCCCCATTATTTCCTACCCTTAATTTATTTCACAAGAAAATGCATGTAAAATATTTATGCAAGAACAACAATAACAACAAAATAACAACAAAGAACAACAGCGTCCTGCCTCCTCCCAGCGAAACAAAAGAGGGCACGATTCTCGGGCGTCTAACACTAATGCAGCTTTTATTTTACAGTGTAATTCTAGAAGACGGTCACATAGTTGATCAGCTTTGTCTATTATTTACAAACACATTTCTCGTTCCAATTAATTAAATATATATAAATGATTACCTCACCTTACCGACACTCATGCTAACACCCGTGAGAGATACCAAAATAGTGCACTTTAAAACTGCAGTTTTCTCACGAGGTTTATTCTTTTATTTATAACTAAGACGGATCACTTAGTGCCGGGATAATGTGACGTCACAGCTGCCAGTTAAGAAGCCTGGATCAGCACCCATTAACTTGGCAAACGTTAAAGAAGTGAGTTTCGATACAGGTGCTACCCACCCACCAGAGGAATACCGGATATTGGCCCCCGCAGATTTATGCCGAAGAAGATATTATCCAAAACCGACAAGATATGGAGAAATATTCCCTGGATGTGGGAAATTACCTAAGTTTTTACCTGGGTGGGGACACTCCCCGTAGATTACGATATCCGTCCAACAGCGAAGAGTTACTGGACACTGTACGTTCGCACCAAGTTCTCAATCGGTCAGAACAAAAAATGCTTGTTAACGCACACGTTACAACCGTGTTCACAGGGAAGGGGGGAACAGCCCACAACCGTATTCATGAGGGGAGGGGGGCACAGCTCACAACCGTATCCATGGGGGCACATCTCACAATCGCATCCACGTGGGGGGGGGGACACATCCCGCAACCGTTTCAACGGGGGAGGGGGCACAGCCCAGGAAAGGGAGGGGCACAGCCCACAACCATATCCAAGGGGTGCACAGCTCACAACCATATTCGATCACGGGGGGGCACAGTTCACAACCGTATCCACGGGGGGGGGGGGGGTAAGCACAGCCGTATCCACGGGAAGAGACATCCACAACCGCATCCACATGGTTATTTCAGACAAAGCGCGTCCCCCCTCCTCCCCCCGACCCCACGTCTGTACGTATGTCCACTTCACAGCCGATACTCATAAAGCCTGCTACTTCAAAGCAAATTGCGTACGAGAACATAAAAGCCCACACGTCAAAGCAATGGCCGTATTGACGAGGAATCCGACGCCACCATCCCATCCCGGTGCACCAAAGCTTGGGAGTTTTTCTTTGCTCCCCGGCTCATTGGACGTGCCATTAAGGCGTCTCGTGTGAAGTGCATATATCTATTTCTCCACCGTTGTTTTCAAAACATGGCTCAAGGTTGTAAGAAACGCGACTGGAGTATGTGAATCCTTGCTAAGAGAAAGCGAGACGACCCAATGTCACGCAGGGTAAAAGATTTTCAATTACGGCCTACATATGTTAGATGTTTATGGTAAATAAATCGTATGCTGCAGACTCTTACCAGACTGTGGTGTAACTTATCGAAATCATATATATTTTCTTGGAGGAAAAGTACGCCAGCGTGAAAACACAACATAATATTTGCTGCCCGACGCCCCATGCCTTTCCGCGCGCGTTCAGTCTCCGACATACCACATGCCAACCATCGCTGTCGAATCATGACCACAGATCGTGCAGTCGAAAGCTTCTTTCTGAAGAGTCCATGTCGGACAAAGTGGCACATGGTAATATTTTTGAACGCATGGTAATGCGGTAATGTTTTCGAGGAGCAAATGGTGGTTTTAAGTTTATAAGTTTAATAACACGCAGATTTTTTTTATTTTTAAGCAAATGTAGATGTTTCAAATTTGAAGCGATCCTCTCTCCAATTGATATATTTCTGCTCACTTTGAATTACAGGCTGGAAACACATTTCCGTTTCTGAGTGGCCAACATATTTTTTCTGCCATAAAGCACCAAAATGAGCATATTTGTCAATGAGGAGTGAAATATGCCACTTATTTTCTGCCGAGTAAACACGCTTGGCACGTGGCCCTCTCGACTAATTCGTTCCACTTAAACCTAACAGATGTCAGTCTGTTTGCCGATCCGTCAATCCATCTATTATCATGATTGGTTGGCATTTTGCACCGTTGCTTGAGGAATGATGTGTTTGTTTCTCTAATGGTTCATCTCTTGTAGCTGACAAAGCAATCGTCTTCCTTTTGCAGAACACGCAGCTTAGCTTTTCACCCCTTCAAGATTTATTCTTACAACACTGAATCGATGTAACTCAAGTTGGTATTCCAACTAGAACACCCCTGCCGGACCCTCACATCCCCCCTTAAGCAAACTGTACTTTCTACAGAGACTTTCAGAGGAATTTACAATATTTGTCTACTTTTTAGACTTGTTGTAGTTCACCTCCCCGGTAAACGGTAAAAAGCCACCTCCAATTTCACACAACCACCTAACCCACAAACACCCCCCCCCTCATTTTTGCATATCCATGCAGTAATGACCGCTCGGAGGTGGGGGGGGGGGGTCGGTGCAAACACTCCCTTATTTTTGCATACCCGGTGAGGGGTTATGACCGGGGGAGGGGGGAGGGGGAGGGGCTTTTTAGCTACATTCGGTTTCTCCTCACTCAGCGAGCTGTTCCGTCTGCAAAGGCTTTTGAAAATGCACAGTCACAAGTTTCAGGAACAAATTACAAAATTTGCAGCATACAGTCGCAAGATTCTATGGATTGTTTTAGTCAACAGCTAACAACACTCAAACAAGGTCTTATGGATGCCATTCAACACTGGGAATTTAATTGGGGGGGGGGGGGGGTGGGGGGGGGCAGGGGGCGGCACCTGGCATCATATATGTTACTATATGTAAAAAAAAAAAAACAAGAAGAAAGAAAACTCGGACAAATGGCAGAAGAGTAATTTTGAGGAGAGTCGCAGTCCGTGCAGTGCCAATTTCGTTAAAAATAAGGGGCAATTTTCATTCAGTACTCTGCATTTGTCACAAAAAGGGCATCTGCGTACATGTGTGTACCGGGGGGGGGGGGACATTTGCGTGCATGCGTGTACGGCAGAGAGGGGTGGGGGGGGGGGGGGGCATTTGCCTACATGCGTGTAGCGGGCTGAGGGCATTTGCGTACATGCGGGTCTATGGATTTTAATACAACTCCTAAACGCGCGATGATAATAAATTAAAAAGTTTTCCCTTTTTCAACAAATGCGGATACATTGCAAATTTCAACCCCTGATGGCGGAGTGTCATTTTTAAATTAAAAGAAAAATACCCTTTTTCACAGTACAGTTGCAAGTACAACGCGTGTTACTGTAATCACAGAACGAAAACTAGACACGAAAACACGTTCATAATTTTTTTGGGGGGCTCCCTTTATTACTGGATCCGGAGTGCAGCTCAGGAAAACCCCCCCGCCCCCCCCCCCGCCGGCGCGCCACCTCCCCCTCCTTTTTTTTTTTTTTTTTGAGGAAACGCGAAATTGGCACTACATGCGTTTGAACCCAAAATTACACCTCTTTTCCGCGTTTTTTTTGTGGACACGCATTGTGACTGGATACCAAGTGCACCCTATCCCCTCCCACCCACCCACCTCCAGGGAATTAAAACCCTTCAAGTAACTGCGCCTACAACAGCTTTTTCTTACTTCGGAATGGTCTGACACTTGCCGAGATTTTAGATAATAAGTCGACAATTCACTGGCTAACTAATTCTATCTTTAATTTAATTTCAGTTCTTAATTTCTTGAGAGTGAATGTCAGCAGAATCTGATTACACACAAGGTTAGCTTATCGCCGATCACAGCACAAAACAATTCCAAAATTCATGATGAACTTAATCCGAATGCTTGAGATTTTAGCGGTTCGGAAGCTGCGCGAGGTGATATAGCTACCGCGGTATCAAAAGCTTGCACATTTGAAGCACTAAATGGGTGACAATTATCACACAAAGACAAGCGTTGTGTCACCGCAAGACGAGAGTGTCTTTTTCACCTAGGTAATCACTGAAGAACTGTCTTCATTCGATGACAAGATAGAGATCTGACGAGAAGCCTAAAAGCCCTGGCGCCTCCGCTGAAAGCACGCCTTTCTTTAGCTCTCCGCGTGCAGCAACAATGCTTAGGTGTTGGTCATTACACGCCAACATCGGGTTTCAGATGTCTCTTTTTTCAGCCTGTTTATCTTACTAGAATGACAGCTGATGATGGGGGAAGAAGGGGGAGGTGCATTTGCTGAACACATCCATTGTACTCTGATTTGTTATATAAAAGAAATTTGGCCCATACATGTCTTAATGTCTGTTTGAATTGGCAGGTTTCTGCGGAGCCAACTCATGACGTCATCAAACAAGGGACTCAGTAGAGTAAGCAGAGAAGTCAAACTGGTCGCTGGTATGAATAAACGCAGTACTCCACATTTACCACAGCTTCTTCTGCCACTAGCCACCCCCCACCTCCCCCCTGTTCTATCTTCCCTTGTAAAAAAACGTTGGCAGCGGCAGGAGAGAAAATATTTGGGTATGTTCCGCATTATCTATCAGCTACTAAATTTTACTTTTTAAAGATTATAGCAGAGAGTAGAACAGGAATCTCGCATCTTGTCATCTGCAACTAGAGCGGCATGTGACACACAGAAATCGTACTTGAATATGTCACACATAATCTGTTGGTTCATGTACTCTTAACCATATGCAAACAGCCACTACAATCTCAAGACATATCCTACCATGCTGCTCTTTTTATGCTGCCTAACATTTTTAAAGCTCGAGCTTGTCGTATATATTTTCTGTTGACACCTCATTTTTTTTTATTTGTGCGGTCAGAGGAACTCAGCAATGACCACAATATCACAATATCACAATATCATCTTCGCAATCAATATTCTCTTTTAAACCAATGGAACAAGAGAAAATTATGGTATTCCGACATAATGCCTCGCGACATAATGCCTCGTGACATAATGCCTCGCGACATAAGGCCTCGCGACATAATGCCTCGTGACATAAGGCCTCGCGACATAAGGCCTCGTGACATAATGCCTCGCGACATAATGCCTCGCGACATAATGCCTCGCGACATAATGCTTCGTGACATAATGCCTCGTGACATAATGCCTCGCGACATAAGGCCTCGCGACATAATGCCTCGTGACATAAGGCCTCGCGACATAAGGCCTCGTGACATAATGTCTCGCGACATAAGGCCTCGCGACATAATGCCTCGCGACATAACGCCTCGTGACATAATGCCTCGCGACATAATGTCCCGTGACATAATGCCTCGTGACATAAGGCCTCGCGACATAAGGCCTCGAGACATAAGGCCTCGCGACATAAGGCCTCGCGACATAATGCCTCGTGACATAAGGCCTCGTGACATAATGCCTCGCGACATAATGCCTCGCGACATAATGCCTCGCGACATAATGCCTCGTGACATAAGGCCTCGCGACATAAAGCCTCGCGACATAAGGCCTCGTGACATAAGGCCTCGTGACATAATGCCTCGCGACATAATGCCTCGCGACATAATGCCTCGCGACATAATGCCTCGTGACACAAGGCCTCGCGACATAAAGCCTCGCGACATAAGGCCTCGTGACATAAGGCCTCGCGACATAAGGCCTCGTGACATGATGCCTCGCGACATAATGCCTCGTGACATAAGGCCTCGCGACATAAGGCCTCGTGACATAAGGCCTCGCGACATAAGGCCTCGCGACATAATGCCTCGTTACATAAGGCCTCGTGACATAAGGCCTCGCGACATAACGCCTCGCGTCAAAACGCCTCGAAATGTAAAGTGAGAGAAAACGCCTCCCTTTTTGAAACAACAATTAAAACCGTGCTATTTGACTTTCTAAATCTCCTTTCATTTAGCCATCTGACAAGATGTCACACAGTAAATATATATAATTACACCAAATTTACAACCCACAGTCAACACGTGCACTATATTTTCCTGGGCGGATTTCCAATCGCATCCTGTGCTATCATTGTACGTGCAGCACAATCCGCTTTCTTTAGTGCGTCGATCAGCGTCCAGATGGAAGGATTGGTATATCCAATATGAACGAAAACCGATTCTTCCAGCCTTCCATCTGGCTGTTGGTTCGTGGTTCGTCGTGCAAGGTAGCGAGGGTGAACGTTCCAAAAGAATAACAGGAAACCGTGGTGGGACTCGACGCAGGCGTACTGCTGCTTCACCATTCTGATTGCTATTAACACGACTGAACATCCCGTTGACCTATGTTGAGACAAAATATTCGACTAACGGCGCGGCTCCCTCCGGGATATTTATTTGTAGATATTCAAAACCAGCCTGAACACCTTCGGGGGAGGGGGAGGGGCAAAAACGCTAGTCCGTCGAGAATTCCGCAAAAATTCTTGAATTCTTGTCGTCGCGATGCAGCTGTCCCAAACCGAGGTTCTGCATTTTATGCCACGTGGTCTGCATTAAGTGGTAAAAACAGTCTCGAATATTGATTTCTTTGAATGCGGGACCAGCAAAGAAAGAATTTTTTGTGGGAGTTCGAGTGAGGCGTTTTGTCGCGTTTTGTAGCGGTTTACATTCTGAGGCGTTTTATCGCGAGGCGTTATGTCGCCAGGCATTATGACGCGAAGCGTTTTGTCGTGGATTCGAAAATTATGCTCGGTTAGTTTATCAAAATTTTCTGCTATCCATCCCTAAATCTTTTATTTTGGAACTAGAGCGACCGCTGTAACCACAAATGTTATGTTCATGCCCACCACACACCTTGTCTTGGCAGACAGGCAAGGTACTCGCATATTCTCATAAAGTTTATCGACAAAATAAATCTCTTATTTTTCCTCCCAAAGATTTATTTATCTAAATTTGCTCTTTTTCCTCGATCATTTGGCTGCTCTTTTTTATCATGTAATGCACTGCACTTTTTATTTTCTCAATGTACAATGCTGAAATTCGCTGTGTGTTTTATTTACAAATGTGCTTCATTCAGAAAATTTAAGTTTTATTATTGTGAACTGTAGAAATGGGACCTAGAAGTGGTGAACTGTAAAGGCAGAGGAACATAAAAGAAGTTGATTGTAAAGGTAGTGTGACGCAGAAGTAGTTAATTGCAAAGGTAGATAATGCCTCGCGACATAATGCTTCGCGACATAATGCCTCGCGACATAATGCCTCGTGACATAAGGCCTCGCGACATAAAGCCTCGCGACATAAGGCCTCGTGACATAAGGCCTCGTGACATAAGGCCTCGTGACATAATGCCTCGCGACATAATGCCTCGTGACATAAGGCCTCGCGACATAAGGCCTCGCGACATAAGGCCTCGCGACATAAGGCCTCGCGACATAATGCCTCGCTACATAAGGCCTCGTGACATAAGGCCTCGCGACATAACGCCTCGCGTCAAAACGCCTCAAAATGTAAAGTGAGAGAAACGCCTCCCTTTTTGAAACAACAATTAAAACCGTGCTATTTGACTTTCTAAATCTCCTTTCATTTAGCCATCTGACAAGATGTCACACAGTAAATATATATAATTACACCAAATTTACAACCCACAGTCAACACGTGCACTATATTTTCCTGGGCGGATTTCCAATCGCATCCTGTGCTATCATTGTACGTGCAGCACAATCCGCTTTCTTTAGTGCGTCGATCAGCGTCCAGATGGAAGGATTGGTATATCCAATATGAACGAAAACCGATTCTTCCAGCCTTCCATCTGGCTGTTGGTTCGTGGTTCGTCGTGCAAGGTAGCGAGGTGAACGTTCCAAAAGAATAACAGGAAACCGTGGTGGGACTCGACGCAGGCGTACTGCTGCTTCACCATTCTGATTGCTATTAACACGACTGAACATCCCGTTGACCTATGTTGAGACAAAATATTCGACTAACGGCGCGGCTCCCTCCGGGATATTTATTTGTAGATATTCAAAACCAGCCTGAACACCTTCGGGGGAGGGGGAGGGGCAAAAACGCTAGTCCGTCGAGAATTCCGCAAAAATTCTTGAATTCTTGTCGTCGCGATGCAGCTGTCCCAAACCGAGGTTCTGCATTTTATGCCACGTGGTCTGCATTAAGTGGTAAAAACAGTCTCGAATATTGATTTCTTTGAATGCGGGACCAGCAAAGAAAGAATTTTTTGTGGGGAGTTCGAGTGAGGCGTTTTGTCGCGTTTTGTAGCGGTTTACATTCTGAGGCGTTTTATCGCGAGGCGTTATGTCGCCAGGCATTATGACGCGAAGCGTTTTGTCGTGGATTCGAAAATTATGCTCGGTTAGTTTATCAAAATTTTCTGCTATCCATCCCTAAATCTTTTATTTTGGAACTAGAGCGACCGCTGTAACCACAAATGTTATGTTCATGCCCACCACACACCTTGTCTTGGCAGACAGGCAAGGTACTCGCATATTCTCATAAAGTTTATCGACAAAATAAATCTCTTATTTTTCCTCCCAAAGATTTATTTATCTAAATTTGCTCTTTTTCCTCGATCATTTGGCTGCTCTTTTTTATCATGTAATGCACTGCACTTTTTATTTTCTCAATGTACAATGCTGAAATTCGCTGTGTGTTTTATTTACAAATGTGCTTCATTCAGAAAATTTAAGTTTTATTATTGTGAACTGTAGAAATGGGACCTAGAAGTGGTGAACTGTAAAGGCAGAGGAACATAAAAGAAGTTGATTGTAAAGGTAGTGTGACGCAGAAGTAGTTAATTGCAAAGGTAGTGGGGCGCAGAAGGAGTTGGACAAAGAAGAACTGGAAAATTACTCATTGGCATCTGCCCTGTCATATATTTATTTACTTATTTATGTATTTATTTATTAAATCAGTCAATGTATTCCTAAACTGTTTACATAAAAACATTTGCTTGTCAGGATTTTCTGTTAGTATATAAATTTAAAATATTGTAGGGGTTTGCTAAACAGAATAGAAATTTTACTTAATTATCAACCATAATTTCTCCGGGCATCCTGTAACTGACTTGTTTTGGTTAGTTTTCAGAAACTTTAGTATTGAATTTTTTGTCAATTATTGATAGAGTACTCTGAGGATTAGAAAAAAACGGCAAAAGTACCATGTCCTGACAGCTTCTTGCTTACTTAGGCATAGTCAAGTGCCAATGTCAAGGGCCAATGCAAAAAGAACTTATGGTATTTTTAACGTTTAAAAAGAGGCGCATTGCTGAACATTTGCTGCTTAAATGTTTGTACACGCAAAGCCACTGAATCAACACTAGAATGTTTCGACAAACTTTTCTGAAATCAACAGGACTTTCATCTATATTGCGTTGCCATTTGTCACACAAATCCATTGAAATTAACTGAAACCAAACTTTTATAAAAATCTATGGCAAAATGGGGCTAACGGAAATAATCCACTCAATTCCAACGTTACTTATGCTAAAAAGTTATCTTGTGCACAAGCCGGAGCACAAGTGACACTGCTTTGCGCATGAACACATTCAACAGAAACAATATATTTATAGTAAAGTACGAATTGGCCAGTCATCTTAGTAATCACTCTGTATTTTCGAGCGCTGCAAAACTCTTTAACCACTACGACTCAAGGATCAGACTATCAACGTTCAACAAAGCTGAAGTTTGCTGCAATCACCAGTTTGCTGATTCAATGTAATTTGTTTCTTATCTTTCCAACCTAAAGAGTTCCTTTTTGTATAATTTTTGTTGATTTAAGGGTAAGTTTCACCCCATCTGTTGTTAGGAACTGCTTAATTACGTCTAGACTTATAGTATTGCATCACCTAGCAGTTGAAATATAACTAAAACATAGGCTGCAATTCTCAGCATTAACAAAAAGCTAACTGTAGAGATGGCAGAGTTGGAAAACTCTCTGACACAAACGACGTTTCAATGGTAATTAATTCTTCTAGTTTTGTTTTCATGAAACAGGTTTACTCATCCCCCTCCACACACATACATACACATGCGCACACATATACACACAAACCGCTTACTTTTGTGAGCCTACTGCACAGTTTCATTTTTGAATAATTTGGTCATGTCCGTGCATTATGTACTAAATGTGATACAGTCACACTGACCGCCAAACTGCCGCTTATGCATGGTGTTGTAACTGTGATAGGATTACAGTGACTGTCAAATTGCCGCTTGAGTATGATACTGCAAATGTGATACCATCACACTTAGGTCAAACTGCAGCTCTTGCAACAATGTGCTGATAGTTACACCGGCTGCCAGATCTGCTTTTTCTTGGGCATGACATTTTTATGCAGATTTGCAAGACTACAACATATATGCAGTCTTACAACATAAATCTAGTCATGCGGACTAAAAAAAAATTGCAGCACGCACATGATGCTATAAATGTAGCACAGTCACGTGCAACACGTTGCAAATTTCAAAAATATTTTTCATGCACATACGATATCAATAGATGGGCTTCAAAAACAACAAGGTATATTTTTAAGCTAAATACGAAATTAAACACATCATCCTTTTTATATTGGCGAAAGTAAACACTTTTAACAGTGCACGAAAAGGATTGACGTAGGAAGAACACATTCACATGCAATATGATTGGCTGTACATAGGCTGTGTCTATCCTAAAAATATTTTTTTATATAAAGGGTGGCATGAAGAGTCAATGGCCTTTAATTTAGAATTCCATAGTAGGTGGTCTAGCCCACCGTACTTGCTTAGCTATGGCAACTGCAGTCTAAGTCCATTCCCCGCTGACAACACCTAGCCGAGTTTAGACGCGGGACTTCGAGCTACGAAACTTACATTTTAGCAAACTCAAAGACCCTAAACTATTTGTTTATGGTCTTTGGTCAACTAAACTGACTGTCATCCCGTAAAATGTGCTTACGTCTGCAATATTATTCTTGATGTTAGATACATTATAACGGGCAAAATCTTAATGTTAAAAAAGTTTAAAGTGTTTCGAAAAAACTGAAAACTGGGGCAGTATTATTGCGAACTACTGCATAACTAAACTGGAAAACAGAAAAAAGTCAGACTTTTTTTTTTTTATAAAAGTCGTATACACAAAAAGAGGTAAAGAAATAGAGAGAGAGGATGGACAGACGACATAAACCAGAACCTGGTTTTACTCAGTTGGGCCGTCTTTGGATGGGACTTGCAATACATACAAACGATAATTAAGAGTAACATATTAGAATATTTTAGCAATTCAAAAAATGATCAGTATAAATCCATTGAAACACTAGTAATTTGTGATGTTGTGTCAGTACAAAAGGACTGTTGATGGAACAAATTAAGCTACATAAAAACCCCCAGTGAAAAGAAATAATCAACAACAACACTATGAAGATAAAAACACAACAGAGGACCGTTTATACACTTTGACGTCATTCAACGAGTATGTGACGGAATGAAGCAAACTGAAAGAAAAAAACGCTGCAAATAAAATATCAATTGCGAAACCACATGAAGGAGTCTTGGATGTCCTTTTTCCAGCATCACAGTTACTTCATCAACTTATGAACCATTCGCTAACAAAATTTTCTGCTGGGTCCTATTTTCATCCTGTCGGCAAGTGCTTTCCAATTTTTTTATGAAACTGGCCCACATTTGGTACTTTTTTATTATTTGAAAAAAGCAAAATAACTGTATTTCTAACATTATTAACACACAACTGTTACCATCCTTCAGAATCAATGAAGTTATATATGGCGGATTCATAGTTTCGTCTTCGAAATTCACAAAAAATGAGGACTCCAGTTTTATTAGGATAAACAGAGAAGCAGAGAGCAGTGAGACTTAGAAACATAAAAGTCAATGAAGAAATTCATCAAAATCAGTTTGCAATAAATAAAGCGCTCTTTTAGTGTTGGAAACCCATTATAATAATGTCATGAATGAATTTTCCCACATTCCAGTGAGGTTTTCACACATAGAGTATGCCATGGCAGAGAAAATCAATTTCAAGTGTTTTTATTTGTTTCTTTATGTTTTTCTCCACTTGAATCCTGCGAGTTTCCTCTACCGAACACGTGTGTTCGAACTGGCTTATTTCGTTTAACAATTCTTACATGTTTACTTATTTTACAGTTTGCTGATATTTACATTGTTTAAACTTATGAAATCAAACATTTCTGCAGCATTTCATCATTTAGTCAATCAGTTCTTAACCTAATGACGTTTATAAACAAAATGTTAACTAATGCAGTGAATTAAACAGTTGAAATTTCGTGGAAAGAAAACAGGCTACACCCCAAGCATTTGGTTGACTTACTTATAAGCTTGTTATATATATTAATTACCGCTTTATAGAATTTTTGGGCATTTTGCTTTACTATATTTCGATCTCAGACATAAACTCACTGTTCTTTATCATAACTTTCATAAATTTTGCACAGAAATTCCTCATTTGGCCAGTCCTACTTGCAAAAAGAAGGGCAGTTTTTTCTGATTGAATCAGTAAATTTATTATCGGCTTGACCATTGGCAAATGTGTGACTGAAAATTCGTTCTTGGAACGGATCCATTTGTACCGAGCTGGTCCTGGTTGTCATATATATACGTATTTACAGTGGTCCCTCCGTCAGTTTTCGAGGGCTTCCACACTGCTCAGACAGGGGAGGCTCACTAGTATGGCCACGCGGCGTGGCAACCCAACAAAAGATCTCTTACTAGTAAACGAAGCCGCGTATTTTCCTCTAATATGCAGACAACTAAAGTGGCAACTTATGCTTTTCTTTTCTTCTCCTACAGCTACCATTATTGCTACTGCTGATACTAATACTGCTATTCTTACCACTACTACTATTTCTACTACTACTGCTACCTGCGCTACTAACATCACTATTTCTGCAACAAAAGGTTAATTGAATGGTTTTTCCGCGACTGCACCCTTGTCCGTCTCACAGTCAGCTCTTTCAGCCCGTATTGACACACCCGAACACGCGTCTTGTTCTCTAATGACCGAATAACTACTAGCAACCATAACTACCACTACTACAACTTCTAATACTTTTACTACTATTTTTTTACTACTGCTACTATTACTACTACTACTGCTTTTACTACTGCTGCCACTTCTAATACTTCTATTTGTACTTTCACTTCTTTCACTACTGCTACTACTTCTGTTGCTATTTCTCTTTCTTGTTCTTCTACTAGTACTGCTGCCGCTACTACCATTACTACTACTCCTACTTCTACTAGTATTTTTACAATTAACACTATTTCTACTACTTCTGTTACTATTTCTCTTTCTTCTTCTTCTTCTTCTTCTTCTTCTTTTTCTTCTTCTTTTTTTCTTCATCTTCTTCTTCTTCTTCTTCTTCAACTACTTCTACTACTATTACAACTACCATTTACTAGTACTACCAGTGGCGCTGCTACGAGCACTGTCAATATTCCTAAAACAACAAGAAATAATACTTCTAATGTAGTTTATTCCCGCAATTGCCGCCTTCCTTGTCTCACCAGTCTTGGCACACCTGAACGGTGTACTAACAAGGCAAGCCAACGGTGACAAATACAAACAACGTATCTGTACAAAGAACCAGGAGGTACAATTCAGTATGTTCAACTGCTTCGAAAAAAGCAGCTCTGAAAGAATCTTAATTGCAACTATTGTAAACCAGTAGGCCAAATAAATATTGATTCAAACAAAACGATTTGAAGCGTTCGTTTTGAGGAGGAACTAGTTGGGTTACTTTTCCACGGGTTCAGGGGTCGGTCTGGGGGAGGGGGCGTGGACCGTTCGTTCCCGGAATGTTACGTGACATGCTTGGGTGAGGTAAGTATAAGAAGACCCGCATCTCTTTGCAGAAATACGACTGGCGCTTCTTTCCTATTTAGCTTATTGACAGCGGGATAATTCTGGCGCGTGTCATGGCGCATCGATTTTCTGTTCGGCGCACAGAAATTTTGGTCCTGCGCCGTAGCGGCGCAAACTTCGCACCGATTTTCTATACGGCGCACAGAAATTTTGGTGCTGATCCGTAGCGGCGCAGACTTCGCACCGATTTTCTATACGGCGCACAGAAATTTAGGTGCTGATCCGTAGCGGCGCAAACTTTGCACCGATTTTCTATACGGCGCACAGACATTTTGGTGCTGATCCGTAGCGGCGCAAACTTCGCACCGATTTTCTATACGGCGCACAGAGATTTAGGTCCTGCATCGTAGCGAAGGAGACTTTCCCAGATGATGCACATGATTTTTTTTCAGCATGCTCCATAAAAAAGTGCCCCAGCTTACCATATTGTTTGCGTCCTATCTTTTATAATGAGAGTTGGAATCATTTCCCGTTTTTTTCATTCCGCAGGCATTAGTGGAGTGTTCCAACAACAAAAAAAAAAATAAAGAAATAAAAAAAATAATAACAAACAGTATCAAAGCTTGATAATAGCGCACAAGTGTTTTTTTAACCTTGCGCTATTGGTGTACCTCGTTTTTCGTCAGAATCTATTTCTGTTGTTTATGGCATTATTTTATTTTTATGATTCTTTTCCCTTAAATTCCCTCGTTGCAACTGATATTTTCGCGTTTTGTTTCTTGAAAATGTTATTTTTCGCCTTCAGTTGTGATTCTGAGAAGATCCCCTTGTCCTCCAGGATTACAGCGCGATCTCACTGGTCCAGTGATCTTTTCATGTCCCTGTCCAGTGCTTTGAAATACCCCCATCGTTCTCCCATCGTATTCCCACTGTTCCTTCACCGTTCCCCGCCGTTCTTTCACCGCAACCCCACCGTTCCCTTACCGAACCCCAACGTTGTCCTACCGTACGTACCCCCACCGTACCCCCACGTTCTCCTACCGTACCCCCACCGTACCCCCACCGTACGCCCACGTTCTCATACCGTACAACCACCGTACGCCCACGTGCTCCTACCGTACCCCGCCGTTCCCTCACCTTACCCCACGTTCTCCTACCGTACCCCCACGTTCTCCTACCGTACCCCGCCGTTCCCTCACCGTACCCCACGTTCTCCTACCGTACCCCACGTTCTCCTACCGCACCCCACCGCACCCCCACTGTTCCCTCACCGTACCCCCACCGTTCTCCCGACGTTCCCTCACCGTACCCCCACGTTCTCCTACCGTACCCCGCCGTTCCCTCACCGTACCCCACGTTCTCCTACCGTACCCCACGTTCTCCTACCGCACCCCACCGCACCCCCACTGTTCCCTCACCGTACCCCCACGTTCTCCTACCGTACCCCACCGTTCCCTCACCGTACCCCCACGTTCTCCTACCGTACCCCCACGTTCTCCTACCGTACCGCGCCGTTCCGTCACCGTACCCCACGTTCTCCTACCGCACCCCACCGTACCCCCACTGTTCCCTCACCGTACCCCCACCGTTCTCCCGACGTTCCCTCACCGTACCGCACGTTCTCCTACCGCACCCCACCGTACCCCCACTGTTCCCTCACCGTACCCCCACCGTTCTCCCGACGTTCCCTCACCGTACCCCCACGTTCTCCTACCGTACCCCACCGTACTCTCACCGTTTGACCACGGTACTCCCACAGTACACCCCCACCATTCTCCCCTGTTCACCCCACGTTTCACAAAACCACACATCCACCCCCCCCCCCCCGCCCCGACTATCTAAATTCTAATTGCCCGTATACAGCGATAAAGCATTCTGTGCAATAAAAGCACTCCGCTTGTTTGGGTAAAGGAAATGTAAATAAGTGCAAAAGAATATAATTTTACACAAGAACGCGCTTTGATTGCGATTCATGCACATGACACTTGTATAATGGTAACATACAGTAAGAAGGCACATAAGTTAATTAACATCGTATATTTATATAAGCGTCATGTTATAACAAATACTGAGTGCCGCAGCCAGCAATTAGATCATCACATTAACGGTATAATTATAACAATTATATACTTTTAGCGTGAGTTGGTACTGAAAGTGTTATTATAAGGAGTAGCAATACAGCTCACCCTCCGATTGGTAGTGTGAATTTAGGGATCGTGTAAACGGACGGAAATCGTGATGATAACACGAGAAGAAATAGAAGTAAAATGTCAATCAGCGATATCATGATATTTCCGCGCTTTGCATGCAAACAAGAGACGCAGAGATTTTAGAGAAAGGGAAGCTATCATGTGTTGAAATAAATTGATTTGCAGGTAACGCGAATCACTTATGTGAAAGAAAAACCAGGGCCCTGAACACATGAAGGAAAACCTCGGTTTTATACATGCACTCATATATAATATATAATATATAATATATATATATATATATATATATATATATATATATATATATATATATATATATATATATATATATAATGTATATTGTTGTCAATACGAAATCTCGCGTACTACCGACCAATGCTGACGGACGAATGGCAGTCCCCAGTGAACATTATATACAGTGATGCCGGACACACCGAAAACAGACGAACGGGGGGACGAGAGTCACCAACGTACACTACATACAATAACATATGCAGTGTTACCAGTACGACGTCGTACGAGCTGCCACATACAGTAATATACGCACTGTTATCAATTCGGACGAACTGTCAGACACACCGAAACAAGACGGACGGGCGGACGGACGATCAGCGACGATTGTGGTCAGACACTCGCAAACATGCGCTATTCTACCCGACAATGACACATTTTGGACACTTTAGCAAAAACTTTGACAACTTTTTTACCTTTAGTAGATATTCTTGTGGTCACATGACTTGTTTTGTTGTTGTTGTTGTTGTTGGTTGCACCGAAATCTTTGTGGTGTACTCTCACATGCAAACCGAGCACCTGTTTTGGATCCACACAGAGACAAAGATATGAACAGAAACAACAATGAACAGTATTCTGTTAAGATAAATTGCAAGGAACTAATAATCAAAATCACAGGCACAAATTATAGCGAAACAGTTCAGTTACAGAGGCGTGACGCTCTTTGGAGGTGAGGCACCGCGAATCCCCTCAACATCTAACCAGAAAGCAAACCAAAAATTTCTGAATTCATTTCGAGCGGCGCTGCTTTATGGCTTGAATGATAACGTATTAGCGTAAAGGCGGTCAGGATAATATTTACAGCGTCAGCCGAGTTACGTTTTCTTTATATAAAAAAAAAAAAAAAACTGCTCTTAATTGTAGTGCATTTGCAGTAACTCTATACAGAGCACTATTTGGTGAAAATTACAGGACCCGCTGACCCATGCTATACCACGATATAATTTGCGAGTAGAAAACTAACAGACACAATGATTTCATTCTTCAACGGAGATTTCAGTTGCACGGTGCTCGATGCTGAGGCAGGAATTGACCAAAACGTATCAAGTCATGAGCTCATTTGATAATTTGTTGTTTTAAAACAAACAACAACAACAATAAACTAACAAATAAAATAACGAGCCGAATTAATTGAAAAATTATGTTTATACCCGTTTCAAATAAAGTAATAAGATTTTCTAAATCCTTAAAAAAACAGGAAAATTAAGTCTCAAATCCAAAGAGTAACTTCATATATCAACAGAATAATTTGATATGACAACATAATAATTTCATATATCAACATAATAATTTAATCTATCCACAGAATAATTTCACATGATAACAAAATAATGTCACTATCAAAAGAATAATTTATATATTAACAGAATAATTTCATATACCAACCGATTAGTTTCATATGACAACAGAAAAAAATCATATGACAACAGAATAATGTCACATGACAACAGAACAATTTTACGTAACCACTATACGCACGTGACCAAAAGATCTGCGTTTAGTTTGAAAAGTAGATTGACAATGTACTGAAACGCCATCTGAACTTAGTGCCCAGTCCGTCCTCCACAGTCAAATAATGGATTTTTCCAAAGGAGAGATGTGTGGGGGGAGGGGTGGGGACGGTACATCAAAACAGTTCGTGTACCTTTTGTTCTCCTTTCAATGGACTAATTCACCCAAGAAAAATCAAAATCCAGCTCTCTATGGACTTACAATCACCTAAAAATATGATCTTCACCTTTCAAAAAGTGGCAATATCTTCACAAAACGTGAGCAATTAGTTAGGAATTTTGACAAATTTGCCACGGTTCTGCCATCAGCCTTTTCCAATGGTTACACACGCCTGGTGCATGTCTCATTTATCTACATAGAATGGTATCCATTTTCTGCCAGATAAGCAAACAAGTCACTGGACTGGTACCACATGTGAGCGAGTGGTTGGGAGTTTTTTTTTATTATTATTATTACAACCACAATAGCAGTACATTATTCATTGCCAAACAATTACCGTAACTGTGTATATGGATAATTTACACATACAAGATAAAGCAATGTTGAGTGTAAAATGAAAAATAAATAACAAATAAAGTAAATGTTTGCAAATAAATAAGACATAAAGCCATCTCGCGATATATATCCTGCATTGTTACGGGTAGTTGTTGACATTTTTACACCATTTTTCTCACCGCAATGTTTTTTTTTTCATACAAATGCTCCATTCATAACCTGAATTCTGCAAAGGCTAAGCGGGTTAAAGAATGTAAATGAGGAAATTTAAGAAACAGAAATGAGTGAGATCAATTTTTCAATTGTCAAAAAAAAAAAATAAATAAAAATAAAGCCAAGCAGGAGAACGCTCAGCACCTTGCCACTACTTATGCGTAATAGCGAGCCAATTGCATAATTAATTACATCATTATTATTGCTAAAAATTAGCGCGAGCCATATGTGTAAATCAAAACTTGTTCGCTCAGGTCAAAAGAGGGAGAGAGAGAGAGAGAGAAAAAAAAACTTTCTTTTTAAGGCCATATAAAGAACCACTATCCACCTTTGTCGGTTGTTATGACATGTATTAGGAACTGAGAATAGACCGAGATTGTCACGTGATATTATTGTAATGAGACGAGATTTCAGCGAGATTAGACGAGATAGTATCTATCAAACCCGTTCTCACATAAAAGCCGTGTGCTGAAAAAAGAGCTTGTTGTCATAATGGCGGCAAATAGATATCTGTCGTCTGCTAAATGTCTGCCTATAAAAAAGCACACTATTTTTATTCCATTAAATGTGATTATTTTATCAAATTAATATTTATCATCCAGTGTTTTCATCTCTCTCATAATGTATCTCTGCAATCTCTTTTTTCATATGTTTCGTACATAAAGATCTACATGCATAAAATATATGTAAACTTCTTCCGTGCATTTTTCTCTAATATTCTGAAAAACAGTGTTTTTATCATTATTGTTTATTTATTTATTTGCACAATGGCAAACAGAAACAGTCATTCAGACAAGCCTCATTAAAGATATAGATATCGGTTCGATATTCTAATAGCTGTGCCAATGACCGTGGACATTTGAACTATACCCAAATACGAAATTCATTCTCATCTTCTTGTTCGGTTAATGATCCAGCTTAATAGCACCCTGAACATAAAATTTAAACTAAATGATAATTATGCTATATCGCACAACGTTTAAAATTCTTACAAACGTTTTTTCGGTGACAGAAAGCATCAGCACTTGTGAGAAATAGCATTTGTCAAGCGAGGGGAACTATTTAAGTTTACGGCACTTAAAGCATTAAGATATCTCCATAAATCAACGCACACTGGCCCTGCTGCCCCCGTAATGGAGACACGACACGATGACATGGGTTGATATGTGACGTACTCGTGTCAGCAGACAGGCACCAACTGGAAAGCCACAACTAATCTTCATGACAAATGTAAACAACAAAGTCACGTGACCCCGTTTTCATGGTAACCTCGTCAACAGAAAAAAAGACAACTGACGCACTCGCGTTTGCTCATCAAGATTTAACTTTTAGCCAAGCCGGTTGCAATAGCTTTTCATAAATGAGGGGTATTTTAAAAAAACAAACTTAATTACGCGGTTAATTATACTCCGGCGAAAATCAGTTGACCCAGCAGTATCGCGTAAACAATTTTTGGTGTATTTTTGTTTGTTAAATAGGATAAATTTGTTCCTTTACTTTCGGATGTTCTGGTTGCTAACGGAGAAGAAACGGAATCAGTTAACTGGGCAGTTAACTTTTGTGATTACGGCCACGGGGGTGGGGGGAGGGGGGTTTACATTCTTAACCAGTTCCTACTTCATGAAGAAGAATATGTAAGAGCCGGGTATTGAAAAGAGCGGTGGATAGAACCACTGTTCATGGTCCTCTACGGCCAATATGAAAGTATTACACACAGCTATGCAATTGTGGACGGTTCAAACTAAGGAAAATCTCTTATGTCACCTCCCACTCCCCCCTCCCCCCTCCCCCTTCCCCCCACCATACACGCACACAATTTTATCAGGAAGCACATTTAATCATGTTTCGTCTTGAAGCGTTTTGACTAGCCAAACCTATTGACATTTCCTCAATGAAAACGTAATATATGTGTCTATTATAAAATTAAACAAAAAAGTAAGGAACGAGAAAAATAAAAGAATGTGGCTAGATAGAGTGACAAGGCGGCGGGCTTTTACAGCTAAACACTTCTCGACACTCACGAACGCGTCGCCTAGATGCCTCAGATAAGTTTGATACTGTCAGTTCACATCAGCGGTGATCGGTGAACTCCCGCCCCGCGGCTCGCCACCAAGTCCCGTTGTCGTGGAGTCTTGCAGCTCAGGCGCGCAACGTCAAACTGCTAATAGCTTATGACAAAGCGCTCTGCAGCCAGCGCATAAAAGTGATTATTATTATTAGTAGTATTTTAAATAAATCCTTACCACGTGGGAAGAATAAACAAAATGTGAAACAGTACTTCAACAATGTAATTTGAATGAGAGTTTTTTTCCTGGCCTTTTGCTCATTGCATATGTATTTTTCTACCAACTGCACAACCCCTATAACAAAGTCGATGGGACGAAGAATAGAAGATAACAAGGCTATTGTCCTTTGTCAGGGTTTTTGTTCATTTCCTCAAGGCGCTGTAAAATAAACAAATAAATAAATAAACAAGAAAATGGCATGCCAGCGACATCCTACTTTTTATATGACCCTTGGGTTTGGATAATATTCGGTGAGATTTTTAAGCAGTTTGCAAGGTTTCTATAGGTGGTTGCGAGGTATGTTCCATAATTCAATATTTAGGCCCAAACCTCGCATTTTCACATCTTTAAACAGCATCCAGCCGAGGGATATGTGGAGGGTGGGGTGGGGTTTATGCAATCCTGTAACCCTGACTTCCGTCACCAGAGTGGAATGGGGAATATGTGGAGGATGGGGTGGGGGTTATGCAATCCCGTAACCCCGCTTCGGTAACCGGAGGTGGTGTAAACCTTTTCGTGAGGTTTACAACACACAATAAATCCTGTTCCTGGTCTGTCCCTGTCTCAATTTGACCTTTTTGATATGAGTTTTTTAGGAGGGGGAGGGGGGTGGGGAGGAGTGGGGTGGGAGAGGCCCAAACCATCAGAACATGTCACAAAAAGAGAAGATAGAAAAACAGTGACGGGTGGTTAAAACAACGACGGAGCCACGGGTCGCCTGGTAGTGTAAACAACCAAAGTGTCTGCACTTTGATAATTTCTGACACTCGAAGTCACAGAAGATGCTTGAATGAGTTTTTCTTCTTTTTTTTTTTCTTTTTTTTTTTGTTTCTTTTCTTTTCTTATTTTTTTTTTTGGGCAAGTTTTTAAGCTGCTTTGTCTTCTTTTAAATTACAGTAGATATACGTGTAGTAGGCAATATGTTGTGAAATACACACTAAAAAGAAAAGGCAGCTCACAAAACAAATAAATGAACCGCTTGACTATTTTGTTTCCGTGCATTACTTAATTTCCAAACTTTGTAAATAAAAAAAAATGGGATTATGCAGAATGCGTAGAAATGGGACACTTCCGGTTCACTGCGCAACTGACTGTTTTTTTTTTTCGAACCATCAATTTGAAAAAAAAAACAACAAAAAAACATTAAGTTCTTAACAACATTATTTTAGCAGCCGACAGCACAGAGAGAGGATAATCTATTTCAATTCTTCTTCCTCGGGGTTTCTATATGGGGTCAATGACACTTCTACTGGTGGCCTCTTCTAATCATTCTCATATAGATGCTGTTTGACCTGCTGGCCTTTAGTGAATTTTCACATAAAAAAGAAGTTCATCTACACTATGAAGAGACTCCTTATTGGTATTTTTCACAGAGGCGTTTTATCAAAAAGATTTCCCTAAGTGGATCGTCTTGAAGCCATGAAGTGTAAGATTAGAACTTGGCCGTGTTGACAAACGACAAATTTGACGCCTTTTTGGTACTCGACTGACCACTTCACATGTATATGACAGACAAATTACTCCGCTACATAATGGATGTTGGAGATGACGCAAATATTTGCCCAGATTCAAACTGAAAGACTTTTTATCGAGGGATTCATTTCAGTTTTGTTTTTTTTTCTCTCGCCAGGCATTATATACGCTATACCCTTCGTTATGTCACTGCAGCTCTTATTTGGATTCTGGACCTTGGGTTTGGGTTAGTCGATGTCCTCTTGTAAACATGTGGTGCTTCAACCCTTAATTTGTGGTCAGAATTCGGTATTGTTCGGTATTATTCGGTATTAACATGAAATTCACAATCAGAATGGGTGAATTTATATTCTCAATAATAACTTGAAATTGCTATGCTGGAAAGTTTTCATGGTTTCATAACATCCCACGTCAGGTACAAGTATTGATGTAGCAGCCATCACCACCAACTGCCAAAGAAAACGGAATACCGAAAATCATTGTACTCCACAAGTATGTTAATCCGGTGTAAGGAAACGTTTTGACACCCAAAATAAATCGAACCCCCCGGTCGATTTGTTTTAAAACAAACAGACCCCCCGGTCGATTTGTTTTAAAACAAACAGACCCCCCTTTAAATGTTTTAACCCTCTTATTTTTTTTTGTTGATTTATTTATTTCTTTCCACATATGGCCACCTTATTAGTTTCTTTAATTGAAATAAAAACTATATACATGAATAACAAATTATTTAGCAAATAACATCTACATTTTCAAACACGAAAACACTTCCAACACCACTAACATAAAGTCACCAAAAAAACTGTCCAAGTTGAATAATGGCATTTCAAAGGCTCAAAATAATAATTTTCTACATCAAGAGGTAGAAAATGCTTAAAATAGTATTTAAAAACCATATGCACCTTTTTTTACTTCCATTTTATATTTAAACATGATTTTTTGGAGGGGGTCATTTTATTATAGGGGAGGTTTGTTTTTTATGGCGGGCTTTCCTAAAACAAATCGACCGGGGGGTCTGTTTGTATTAAAACATATCGACCGGGAGGGTCGATTTGTTTGGGGGTCAAAATGTTTCATTACACCGGGATCGGGTCAGCTCTCAGATTCAATGGCAGATACAAGAATGGGGGTGGAGGGGGTGGGAGGGCGTTGCGTGTAGCAATGACACCCCCCTCCCCAGCAGCATACAGAAATCCATGGTACCTCACAAGTTTCACACTACAGGATCGGATCCAAAATGGGGTGGAGGGCGTGTGGGGTGGGTGGGGGCTTGCGGGTAGCAATACCACCTCCCCCTCCCCTCCCCCAACCGCATATAGAAATTCATTGTACCCCACAAGTTTCTAACTCAAGGAGTAGATCACCTCTGAGAGTGGGACCACTATTCGATGACGGCTACAAGAAAGGTGGGGGGGGGGGGGGGGGGGGGGGGGTTGGGAGGGCCACTATTCGACAGAACGGAATATTAAGTTTTACAATGAAAGAACCTCACGAATAGGACCAGTCGGAAAAGAAAGCCGTTTGGCTCTGTCCCACAGGTGATTCTCTTCTGTCCCACAGGTGATCCCCTTTCCTAAGTTCTACATTTATTTTATATAAGACGCATTCCTGAGAGAAGCAAATATGGAATGATCAGATGATAATTAAAACTTGATAACCGTATATTCATTTCTTAATTGCGCATTACCCAAAAAAAAACATTAAGTTTTAGGATATTATTGGCCTTCTTTGCAAAAAAAAATTAAACTTAGGGTAAAATATATTTTCCGTAGTATTTTATGACATCGTTGGATTTGTTGAGAAAAAAAATCGCTTGTTCGCGGAAGAAAAAAAAATCGAATTCTATAAGTATCTTGCAACGAAAACACATCTTTTATAGAAGCAAAAAAAAAAAAACATTTATTTTCCCGCCACGCCGGCACCCGTCACGTTTCCGCGATATCTAAAAAAAATAATAATAATAAAATAAAACAAACAAACGCCTTTGTGGGTTACATCATGGTTTCTGCTGGAGAGCACCTAACTGATATTAAACTTAACCTGAAAATGCCGCATTTATCTTCAGAAATTGTAAATTACTTCTTAACTTGTCATATTGTAGTGTCCAGGATTGAATAAGGTTAAGCCAGGTCAATACTAAGTCACTTCTCAAGCAGTTGAGAAATCTCTTTTTTTGAGATATGAATTGACAAAAAGCAGTATGAGACCAGTTTAGGAATGTCACTAAAAACAATGTCTTGGTGATTCCTTGAGGTGTGGGCACGATAACAGGCCAACGGGGTGTCAGACGGTGCTTACGATGCCTTTTTATCCCCCCAGCCCCTCCTCCCCTCCAACCTGCCACCCATTAACAATAAGGGTCCTCTTTCTAGTATCAGACGGTCTATGAGATTTTTTTTAAAAAAATGAAAAAGTTGACAAAAGTTTCTTTTTCCTCACTTCAAAACATCAAGAAACCGAAGCAAGGACAGGATCCTGGACATCCTAGTTGAAGAAAGTTTAATTGATACGTAATCACTCCTCAAGATATGGGGGTCACATAGAGAGATCAAACGTTGCGTAGACTATTATTATCATAAACTGACAGACATTTTATAATTCTGGTGTCAGGCTGTTTACCCGTAATATATCTCCCCCCATCTCCCCCCTCCCCCGCACCCACCGGCCCGGAATAGCGTATTCCAGGACATCTTGACCAATGAAAACAAAAATCGAAGAGGGTGAGGGGGGGAGGGGTGTCGTTTGAAAACTTGTCTTTGAATGTCACTAGCTTGACAGACGAGTGGACAGACACACATATCCAAATTCGATAGTTCTCTGCTCCGTGCATTCCACAGCAGGAATCTAAATTCCCAGGAAAAGTGCGTACCCCGCCCCCCTCCCCCCACAAACCACGTCAAAATTTAGAATACATTCACGGTAGTCGGGTCGTTGGTTTAAAGATCAATTCATATCAATATGTTGTTTATTTTTTTTTGTTACTCCCTTTCAATTGAGCCATTTTCGTCCTGGAGTGCTGGACCTTACCAACAGAAATCGGCAAGTGCATTGGCCAAATATTTCAGATTTCCGGATGAAATAAATGAGTGAAAAATAAGCTTTATACCCCAAAACGAGCGCAAAATTTCCTTATTTTTGACCCCCATATACGTAAAAATGTGTGACGTCACTCATTCACCATAACATTAGCGAACGCAAAGCCTTCTGACGCCCCCCCCCCCCACTTCACCCCTCCCCCTCACTTAGGGCCTCGCACACACAAACACACACCACCCTCCCTCCATCCGCACAATAAAAACTGCATAGATGAGCCCTTTGGGCATGGCCGCAGCACCCACCTTTCCTCAACAACCGCCCGGAGGAAGTGAGCTTTATGTAATATCCTGAGCCCATTAAAATAATAGAATTCCACCGCTTCAAAGTCTTCTCCCTGTGCAACCGCTCAGAGGGCGATAATATAGGAAAAACGATTATTTTAGCAATTTCTTACCATTAGTGGGTGAAGTGAGTTCAATGAAAAATGGTCCCATTCCAATTTTGTCAAGCAAAATGTAGTAGGAGACTTCGTGCTAATTTTCACATGATTAGCGAGAGGGTTTGATTGAGGGGTGTCAAATAATTTCGCTTGCCAGTACTTCGCAAAATAAATCTGTTTTACCCCCCCCCCCTTCAACTCCCCCCTCCACTACACTGATTCCCGACAGGCACAACAAATAAATGCACCGACTGGGCGTCAAGAGGCAAAATTGTGCGGCCAGATTTGAATTAAGAACTGGCTTTAATGAAATTGAATTGACTATGCTCTGAGCTTAAACTCTGAGGAACAGCTTCGAATGTAAGCTGAACTTCAGATCGCTATGACCTGACATGAACCGACAAAAAAAAAAAAAAAAAAAAAAACAGGTTGCCAAAAATTATAAGAATCTTCTCGTGTGACTGGTGCCTGTATGTGAGTACCGTGTGACTGATGCCTGTCTGTGAGTACCGTGTGACTGATGCCTGTCTGTGAGAACCGTGTGACTGATGCCTGTCAGTGAGTACCGTGTGACTGATACCTGTCTGTGAGTACCGTGTGACTGATGCCTGTCAGTGAGTACCGTGTGACTGATGCCTGTCTGTGAGTACCGTGTGACTGATGCCTGTCTGTGAGTACCGTGTGACTGATGCCTGTCTGTGACTACCATGTGACTGATGCCTGTATGTGAGTACCATGTGACTGATGCCTGTCTGTGACTACCGTGTGACTGATGCCTGTCTGTGAGTACCGTGTGACTGATGCCTGTCTGTGAGTACCGTGTGACTGATGCCTCTCTGTGACTGCCGTGTGACTGATGCCTGTCTGTGAGTACCGTGTGACTGATGCCTGTCTGTGAGTACCGTGTGACTGATGCCTGCCTGTGAGTACCGTGTGATTGATGCCTGTCTGTGAGTACCGTGTGACTGATGCCTGTCTGTGAGTACCGTGTGACTGATACCTGTCTGTGAGTACCGTGTGACTGATGCCTGCCTGTGAGTACCGTGTGATTTATGCCTGTCTATGAGTACCGTGTGACTGATGCCTGTCTGTGAGTGCGGTGTCTTCCTTTGACTTTCATTATTAAGGATTCAATTTTCTATATACTTGCATAAAACAAACGTATTGACCTTAAATATGTATTCTTTTTTCAAGTCGTTTCTTTTGGGATTCGCAAATAACATAAAAAAAACAGGTTGAGTTAATGGGAAATGTTTCTTCGAATACTGACACCAGCCAGGCATTTAATGCTACTCTTCAGACATATTTTAACACAAAAGTAAGAAAACAGTCTGCAGTTTTATGGTTTTACAAACTCTGGAGCACCTCTTCAGATACTTGACTTCAGCTTTGAACATGTTTCAGATATTTCTCCTCCTCCCCCCCCCCCCTCTAGCTCTAGTCTTTCCCTTTCTGTCGCCAACCTGTTTTTAATCCAGTATCAAAAACACTGCAAGCAATAATTTTAGAATGGAGAATGTGAAATAAATCACAGCGTTTTAAAAAAAACAGAAGGTTATTAATAAGTTTATTAATTAATTAATCAACCAAACAGCGGCTTCTGTCTGACACACTCGCACTTGTAATGACCCACCGGAATTAAGAAATCGTGTAGAAATCGTGTAGAAATTGAAATTCCAAGATGGCGGCCACTGTGACCTTGAAATTGGGTCAAGATCAAAACAAAAAACAGGGCGGAAGTAACAGCGACTGAGGGATGGACAGGCGGACGGATAGCTGAACGGACACCCGAACCCAGAGCCCCCTCCGGGGCCATAATCTTAAGTCCCTTCCTACAGATAAATATTCCACAGGTTAAGTGCAATTGATACATATGCTATAAAATGCCCTTGAAGACCAGTAATCTTTTTAAAATAAAAACCTTCCTCTACGAACTAGGGTGGCTCAGCGATGTTTTGATTAAAATGGCTTTTTTTTTCAAATGTGAGGGGAGCAATTTAGATGGCATGTACAGTTATCAGAAGCTGCCGTTTTTCTCACTGACATTGCTCCCCCCCCCCTGACAACCCCCCCCCCCCCCCCCTCCGTCTTATACGAGTCGCCACAATCGCACACTTTGCGTCGCCTCAGCCCATGTTAGTGCCACATTAGTTAACATCAGCAATTTATTATCGGTGCATATTTACCCACAGGTCTCACGTCGCGCTCCTCAGCTCTACAGCCAGCACTGACGAGACCGCTTTATAAAGGTGATCGATTAACCTCACTCAGGACTGGAGACGAAAGCAAAGATTTTATGTATTTGTGACCAGTTGTATTTGACTTGTTAAGTAATAAAATATGTTCTTTTTGATTAATGTCAACAAACTTTAAATGATGTTCCGTCTGAAGCAATTAATAAGGAGGAGAAGAGACATTTTGATAAAAGTGCAGTAAATTAACGAGTTTTAATTTTAGACTCTTTTGAAAAGTGTCTTCAGATTTATTTTACAAAAGGCCACACACGGAGAATTTTGGGATTCGCTATCATTGGCCCGGATAAGAGCACGGCAGTGGTGATCATTCGTACGAATGGAAAATCAAGTGCTTCCATGCTTCGTTGCTTTTTTTTGTTAAGTCCGTGAAATGTACCAAATTAGTAGACGGTATTTCACACTATTTTTCTGTCCCAGCCCGTGGCGCATCTTTACCAAGGATACTGTTCCGCGACGGTTAGGACGCGGAAACCAAATTTGGCGCGGGTACATATATACTGTATGTGGATTGCATGTGGAATCCCTGTAGCGGATTCACCGGCCAAATAAGTTTTTTTTCCGCATGTGTACGAACTAAATACACTCCCGCCATTGTGTACAACCACTACAAGTGCCAAGAAAGTGAGACTGAGAAGACAAACATGTCCGTGGACATCGCGACCAGCATGCAGAAGCAACACTAATTATTTCGTTAAATACAGTATTGGTCTGATAGCATGTATAGTCTTGCTTCAGATGTGAAACGGAGGCGAGGTCCCATACCCTTTGTACCGTGAAATTGTAGCTGCAAAAGTTTCTAGACAACACCCACATAAGATTTAAACGATTCTGCCAAAATAACAACGGACACACGCCTTGATCCACAGTCAGATCAGAAGCGAAGCAGGGATGAAAAAAAATCGGATCAATAAATAAAGAAAAGATATTTCAAAACTCATTGCTTATGGCATTTCACAGGTTTATTCTTCAGCATATAGCTGAATGCCAATCTGGAGTTTTGCAAAGCTACGAAAGCTCCGTAGTTACGTCCCTTTTTATCTGAACCAAAAAATTACAACGCGACACAGGACATTTATATAATTTACAATTTAATTTTACCGAAGTCTCACATGAAATAACTCAAACACCACATCAAATAACTCAAGCACATCAAAGAACTCAAACGCCACATCAGATAACTCAAACACCACATCAGATAACTCAAACACCACATCAAATAACTCAAGCAAAGACCTAAGTTCCGCTGCATTTTAATGCTCCTGCTTTGACAATTTATTCGGAAGTTCCGCAACCCCGCCAAGTTTTTTTTTTGTTTTTTTTTTTTTTTGGCGGATCGCCAAAAATGGTAACAGCTTGGTGACAGGCTGTGTGCTTGTGTTGTTCCAAGAAGGATCTCGGAAAGGATGAAGTGATAAAAACACTACATTTCGTGTGTCGAATAATAATAGCAAGTAAAGAGCGCAGTCCCCAACCGGAATCCCAAGATACGGATTACCAGGGTGGGAGTCACAGCCTGCGATGGTCGGACGAACGGACAGGCTGGCGGATAGGACAACACCCAAACTCATAGAGCCCATAAAGGGCTAATTAAAGCCCCTGTTGGGGACGAAAGATAAAAGACTGCCGCTTGGGCACCACGTACAGGGAACCCCGGAAAATAAGACCACCAGTGGGACCGAACTAGCGTGGTCCTTTTCTCGGTGACGTCCGATTTGTTGGGGGGGGGGTGGGGGGGGGGGGGCGAACGTTCGAATCTATTGAAGAGTGGTCTCACATAATTGGTGGCCCCATTAGTTAGGTGGTGCTATATGCGGGGTGGTCCAATTAACGAGGTGGTCCTGTATGCGGGGTGGCCCCACACTGGGGCTCTACTGTACTTCATATCAGAGCTATGGTCACTTACTTTAAGCTGTGTGTACGAGGAATAACTAAATCCAACGAGAGATGACGCTGAGTGCTGCTGACCAATGCCACCCATCCCATCACGTGACTGACCACCTGACGACATAAGATACAAATAACATATCGCAATGAATGCCAAATATTGGGAATCCAGATTACAATTTTGTGAAATGTTGCATGTTAATTTATGGATTAATATCATATCGATTATTTCACAGAGAAACTCGAATGCTGTCATGAAAACAATTTCTGGAAGCACGGATTACCTGATGTGACAAAAAAGTGTGATTTTTTAACAGAATTTTCAGACCTTGTGTCGCGAATCTTCTCGTATAAACTTCCAGATGACTACTGTCAGTTTTAAATTATCGATTACAAGAAGAGTGTACCCAGATCATAATAATGGTAGAAGAAAAAAAATGAAAAATTTCCATAAAAATTTTCACAAAAATTTCCATAAATTAGAAAAATTAAGCTCAGTTTGTGAAACAGTATACGCGTGATAGAAATACAAAATCACCGAAATCAATCCAACTGTTACTTGGCATTTTTAAAATGTTAAAATAATGTCTTAAATTCATTCTCAGTTTTTTTGGTCAAATATATTCTGAAGGGCTAAACAACTTTACAAATAAATAAAAACAACAATAAATAATAATATATACAAATAAATAAATAATCTACACATTTTATATTTATTTTAAAACTCAAATTGTCAACATTTGGGCTGATATGTATGAAGCTTTTTACATACAAAAGTACTAAATAGAAAGATCAATCGGTCGAATAACAATAATGAAAATAATGACGCTGATAATATTAATAATTAATAATAATAATAATAATAATAATAATTAATATAACCGTAATTTTAAAAAAATAAAGGTTAAACGGTGGCGAAGCATGGGACACGTTATAACTTGTTTCACAGTCGGTACTTTGTTAGAAAAAGCGCAAACTTTTCTGGACAAAAAGTTTGAGACACAAAACCACAACAGCAATCACCACTCCACCAACATACTCAAACAAGCAACGGCTGGAAGTGAAAACTGAGGTCCGGGTAGGGGTGGGGGGGGGGGGGCACTTGGTATGTCATGCGTTACCATGCGTGACCCAAAAACGTGTAGAATGGGGGGGGGGGTAATTTAGAGGCCAGTCCGGACGGAGTGCCATTTTGGTTAACAAAGAGGGTATGTTTTATTCATTACTCCAACGTTCGTACAAAAAGGGAGGTTATTTTGGAATTTCACTAAAGGTTTTGGTTAGAAAAGGCGGTATCATTTCAGAATAAGCTGTCTGCGTTAAGGGTCGTTTAAAAAAGTCATGGAAACGCATGGTTATAAGTTAGTACGGGAATGCCCCCCCCCCCCCGGAACTGAAGTAGGTAAACGTTCCCATGCGGAGCACAGCCCTGGTGAATCCTGTCATCTAGCGATAAGGAGATAACCCTTATCTGCCAGGATTGCCTTCTCATGTGTTAATGGGCTGCACTCTTCCACGCAGTATGTTTCCACTGACTCCTGTCTCGGCTTGATTAATAATAACAGTTTTATCAACATTTGTTTATAGATCCTTGCATCCAGATGAAAGACAGAAATAACAGGGATTTTGTATGGATCCAAGCTGGATTATTTTTATATATCATAATCTGGTCAGTTTCAAGAAGATAGTTGCCACAGGATCAGTATTCAGCCAAACATGTTGAAGATCTGCTCGTGTGGATCTCGAGCAAAAAGACTGCTAAATAGAAAAAAAAAAAAAGAAAAACAAAACTGAAAAGACGGAAGATTCTGAGTATCAACAAACTGGTATTTCTCGGCGCACATCCCCACCCGAGCCATGTATAGCAGTAAAACCTCCCCCACCCCCTTCCATCCATCCCCCACCACCTATTCGAACCACATAGTTTGATTCCGGAAAGTTTTGCTACACAGTTCAGCCCTATCTCGTGGTCTCCACCAAAAGCGATTGAAGAAATTCTTTTTCATCTGATGCCCCCGAGATAAAATACCATCATCAAATCATCAAACCACCAAGGCGCGCCTTGAATTATATATATATAATATACAACTTAAAAGTGATCCTGAAAAATATTGTATTATTTAGGTTTCGTCATCCGGTCCATTTGTAATATATATATATATATACATATATATATATATATATATATATATATATATGTGGGTGTGTGTGTGTGTGTGTGTGTGTGTGTAATTCCTGCAATACGCGGACCATTTTTGCTAAAAACCACAGTATTAGGGAGACCAAAAATTTAAGGAGACCAAAAGTAGGTCTCCTTAATTCTTAGCGTGTTTAAACGTTATGAAACTACGTAGTAAACCAAAAACGAATGATTCTATAACATAGTGAATATAATATATATATATATTTTATATATATATATATATATATATATATATATATATATATATATATATATATATATATATATATATATATATATATATGACAGTTTGAATGGCAATTTTTCTCACCACATATTTTGACAATATAATTCAGAATGTTAAAAAACGAAATTTTTAAAAGCACGCCTCTTTCCATGAGAAAGTTATCGCAATATCATGAGTGGTGATTCGGAATTTTAAGACGATTTTTAAGAGTTGGGCGGCATCGCCAACAATCCACCTCCCCCTCAAAAAAATAATAATAATAATAGATAATAATAGATAATAATAATAATAATAATAATAATAATAATAATAATAATAATAATAATAATAATAATAATAATTCATAATTTTTCGTTTTATATGACGCAAGAAAATATTTGCTAGCAATCCTCGCAAATAATTTTGAACACAATGCAATGGGATGTTGCTATTCAAGTGTCCAAGATTGTATTTGCAGCCTTTATTTTGGCATGTTGAATATTTTAACGAAGATGTGCAAATAAGGTCTGATGTCAATATTTACGGCAAATCATGAAAAAATACACGACCTGAAAACAAGGCTGAATTTAAAATATAAAAAACTTCAGTGTGATCAATCGCTACTAAAATTAGCGAATCACGTGCATATTTTCTATAAAGAGAGTGGCTAATCTATCACTTTACATGGCCACAGTTTATTCATATTAGCGCCGCTGGTCTGCGCATTCCCACACCCTGGGCGCCTAATTACTGGCGCTCGACACCCCTGCCGAGCGTGTTTACCTACTCCACAAATGACTAAACTCACAGCAGCGGTGCGCATACCGAGATGAAAGGGTCTAAATACTAACACAAAAACTGATATCACCCCGGGATAGCTGAGCTAACTAACTGTTGATCACTTGTACTGTTTATTATAACCAAATTTTATCTAATTAGTTTATTTCAGTTCCCATTTATTACAGAGAGGCATAGGGCGATATTTGAAGTTCTTTGAAAGTCGGCTGTGCGTCTGGCTCTCGTCAGAACTGGTTAGCATGGTCAGTACAAAGTCATGATCTAGGAGATGATCCTTTAAATTGCAGACGTTGAGGGAAAGTGCGATGCTACAGTGCATTCCGGTGGTCACAAAAACGGTCACTAAAGCCGTTTGTGATTAACACCACTGCTGCGGGAAAAAATCCATCAGATATCTGTAATACCTGTATTAGATATCTGTAATGATTCTAAAGGTTGACAATCATGGATGTTACAAATATCTATGATGGATCCATCCTTTCGATCACTTCTATGTAAAAAAAAAAACAGTTCCGAACAATTGCTTTGGGAATATATATTGACATAACGGAAGGAAAAATGTATTATCACTGACCGTACGACCAAAAGAGGCAAAAATATTTTATGGTAATTTAGTATCTCAATTTATTCTTAATTAAATTTATTATACTTTTTTACAACCTAGAATATTTTATATTTTTTTTATCATACGTAACAATGATAAAATAATCAATAATCAAAGCTGAACATAGGCAGCACCGTATTTGCTTTTGTTGGTGCATCCGTAGTACATTAATTTGACAACAAATTGCAGACGAAATAATAATAACAATAATAATAATAATAATAATAATAATAATAATAATAATAATAATAATAATAATAAAAAATTATATAACTTTTTTCCGCATCTTAACGTGGTTTCAGAATGCAAAGCTTAACTTTCAATGGCCTGGATTATTTTATGTATGGTATTAACTTGCGACTTTATTTCATGTATTTTGTAAACATAGCCGTCAACGATGTGTTTGGCATGATTATACACGCAATTATGAAAAAAAACCTTGTGAAGAGTTTTAGCGATAATGAGACTTTCATCTTTAATTTACAGGTGGATTTCATGCTGTTTTCAAGTGCACAGTGGCGCCGTCCGTATGATTTGCGGCCCACATCAGAAGCATGTTATATATATGGATACATTCAAATGTCCAACACGTCTTTTTGAAGATAAAAAAAAAAAAAGAAACACTTTTTAAAGAAAAGCGAGATTATAATAATAACACTTATTAGCCCCGTTATACATGGCATTACAGGGTGATGTAAAGATTTGAAATATGTTATACAAAATTTCACAAGCCTCAGATATATTTTGAGGCCTCCCACCAAAGGCTAAAATATTCTATTGCTTAGTGATCTTCCGATGATCGCCCACCCAAAGGCATTAAAATTCGTATAAAAACAACAGCAAATAATAAGTAAGTTTTTTTTTTTTTGAATATATTGCACCATCGATAATGCGACACGTAATATATAAAAATGCCATTTTGAAAACGACTACTGTTTATATATTAGAGTGCATATTAGTAATTAGTAATTACTTAACTGTGTGTAAATATTTTAAAATTTGTCAGTCAAGTCTGCCATTTTGTTTTGCTTTCATGTTTTGCATGAAACATGCATTAAGGCGATGGTTGTTTTTTTTTTCACATTGAAAAACAAACTTGAAAATATGTACATGACATTAAAATAATAAAATATCTTGCTGGATAAAGTTAGTTGCCATGGTTATCTGACAAAGTGAGTTGTCACGGTTATCTGACAATTTTGAATATTCTACAAACCTGGGCGGAGCAATTTGTTGGAGACGAATGGGTTCAGAAAGCCCTTGATTGGATGGTATCAAGCGTCTTCTCTCGGAAAGCCTGAAACAAATGCGAAACGACATACCAGTATAACAATATATCCAGTTTCATTGAATTTTCGAATTCTCCTTGCTGACAAGCAACAGCATTTTAGTTGTCTTTGTTGACCTCACTGGTCACAGTTGTCTTTATTTATATATTATATATATTTTTGTTGACCTCATTGGTCATAGGCGTTTTTATTTATTCATATACTTTTTTATTTCGAGGTTTCATGTTACTATATATTGTTAGCATATATTTTTTCAGATTTATTTTAAACAAACAGAGCATAAATAAATAAATAAATAAATAACTGAAAATGGTACAAATATCTGAATTGTGAAAAAATGCTACCGTATATTCATGATAAAGATTATTTAAAATTTTAAGTTGCAACAAAAGAAAAAAAGTTAATCATTCAAAATGGCACACAAATTTAACAGACAAGCTTTTCGGCATACTGGCTGGTTCGTTGGAGATCTTTCTAATAACTCGCAACCAAGTTTTGGTAACTAATATTTGAATGGCGTGGTGTTATCGTAGATATTTTTAGGTTTCCTCACTATTTCTATGTTAAATCAATATGCTCCGTGTAAGACTGAGGTAAAATTCCGATCATAACAGTCTGTCAAAGGTTTTGCACTGATAAATAATAATAATAATAAAAATAATAATAATAATAACAGTAATAATAATATACCAATTATAGTAATAGTAATACTAATGATACTAATAATAATAATGAATAATTATATTTTATTTATTAATATATAATATGAATAATATATAGCATATTTAAATTATTTTTGTTTCTATAAAATATATAATTTTTATTATTTTTATTGTGATTATTTGTTTGTTTGTATATGACTTATTTTAGAAAACAACATAATTCAATGTTCAGCTCCGATCTTAATATGCAACAAAATACAAATATATGGACAGAGATACCAATTTCGGAAGTCCTGATGAAGAAAGGTTTATTCAACGGCTATTTCATAACTTCTGATATCGCGTTCGGAGAAAATTTATGTGGAGACACAATACTGTTTGCTGTCGAGTGAGACAGATGTTTCAAGTGCTACTCCTTTAAAAGGTTTTATATCAATGAAAAAGAAAACTCACTTGTGTAAAATCGTTTCCTCAATAAAATGTTTATTTTCAGTTGTTAACCCAAAGATATTAGGGATATCGTCGCTGCTTGTGGAATGTAAAACTGCCGATGTGAAGCCAGTCAGCAACTGGGACACAACTATCCGCAGTTTAGCTGTTGGGACAGACCCGCCTACAGTTCAGCTGTTGGGCTAGACCCAACTAAAGATCAGCTGTTGGGCTAGACGAATCTTCAGCTCAGGTGTTGGGACAGTCCCATCCACAGTTCAGTTGGACCAGACCCATCTACAGTTCAGTTTTTGAGTCAGATCCATCTGCAGAACAGCAGTTGGGACAGACACCTCTGCAGTTCAGCTGTTGAGGAAGACCCATCTGCAGTTCAGCTGTTGAGGAAGACCCATCTGCAGTTCAGCTGTTGGGTCAAGACCAATCTACAGATCAATAGTTGGGCCAGGCCCGTCTGCCGATAGCACGAAGGAATAACAACAGATGCCCAACACCGCATACAGCATGCGGATCATTACATAACTTGCCGATCTTCAGATCGGCATCTGGACCCAAATTCAGTATTATTTCATGTATATTATCTTATGAAATTGGCTTCTTTTGCATTGATCGAGCTTTGCAACTAAATACTTTATATTCGTCTTATTGATTTCGGTAAATGGTTTGCGATTAACATTTTAAAGTAGTTATATATAATTAATCAATACAATGTTAACTACAGACCCCCTACCCGAAAATAGCCTGATACGTCAATTATTAATTCCGTTATACCTCAACACAAGCGTTTTGGTACCATTGAATAAGCTGCACCCATCATTCTCATTTAATAACCTACTCATATTGTTTCCACTTGAAAATGTTATGAAAAGCCATGATTTCTCCATGAAAATTGTTTGTGCAAATATGCACTTTCTCTGTACCAGTATATGTTTTTTTCTGCTCCGATGTCAAAGGCGTATTTCTTCATTGTTTTCGCGACACCGCTAATTTTAGTCTAACCAAACATTCTCTGTGCACGTTTGACAATTTAGATAATGCATTTGAGTACCATCCAATATACTTCTATGTTTTCGGGCATTTATTTTACTTTTGGGTGGCATAACAGTATGAATTTCACGTAAATCAACACCTCTGGTTTTTTTATACACTACCGTCGCGGCCAAGCACTCCAGCACTAAAACAAAACACAGTTCCCTTGGCTTAAGGACTGTTTTCTTTGACAAGCGAGTGTCTTCCAAACAGTTTTTCTTAAAGTGCCAAGTGCAGCATAAAGGCGTCATATTTGAGTGCGAAACAGAGCCCTGTTGAGTTGCATAACTTATTCTATTAACTCATTCTTATGTAATTGTCTACTGTCATTTCATAGATTAGAGAACAATGTCAAACGGGGTACGTAAGTTCGCCGAGTAGTGTTATTATTTCATTGCGAAAAAGCTCGCGAATGGAGTTTTTTTTCCATATGGAGCTAGCCAAAACTCCAGATGTAACGTATACCTCAAATGCATTTTGTTTCTCCAGCTTGAGTGTTGAATAAATGAGGGGAACAATGGTGTCAGGGCTGAACAAATGGACATGAGGGGCCGACAAGACGCAATTAACCTTGCAGATTGGACAGAATCACCCCACTTGATTTGATCAATCCAATTTGCACCAAAACCAAATTTGTTCTTGTCTTCGCTTGAAAGTGCCTTATGAGCAACCTCTTCCAGTTCACATTGAAAACTTCTAGTTCAAAACGCGATAACCTTTTTTCAATCAAAAATCCCGCCAATATGGACAAAAGCCCCCCAAATCCAAAGCAATAAAAAGCGCTGGTAGAGGGACAAAAAGTAGGGTTCTGTGCTAACTTGCAAGGTATATAATCCCCTTGATGCCAGATGTCTTGTTCATTTGTTTTTTTTTTTAAGTTGCACAAGATTGTCAAAACTGAACAAAGCGCAAAACTACACAAATAATATTCGTAGCATAAATATCTCCTATCTGATCTTGTAATTTATGAACGCTGTATGTAAAAATTAATATTCGTGGACAACGGCCAAAAAAAACAAAAAAACAAACTTTTTTTTTGGTAAATTGTTTAAAAAAAAACGTACGTGCGGTTGAATGACGTGCGGATATCCTGCACAAGACTATCCGTTTCGCCAAGAAAAGTTCCCAGTTTTAATGCAAATGGATCAAACTTGTAAGAAAATATCTCGAAAATTTTCAAAGGTAGGCGTTTTTTACTGCATTTTTTAAACTGCAGCATGACTACAGTCAAATCGCGACCTTGACCCGAGTTTCATTTTTATTTACTGTAACAGTTAATGCTACCTTCTTTTTGTTTTCAGTCAGATTCACTGAAAGTCTGAATGAATTTAAAAAATTAAAAAAAACCTTATGATTTCGAAAACGTCCGTGAGCTCTAATAAATCACAAAGCACAAACGGACGAACTGCCCATCTGCGACTAATCCACAATGCAAGAAAAGACGTCGGAAACAAGCCTGTTAGGTGAAACATGATGATGTATGGCAAATAACGATTTCCCCCTCACAAATTGATGCCATTTGGAAAATACCTGGCGCCTTTTGTGAGACATTCCACTTGAAAATTACCATGATTTCGAGAACAAATTGTACTTAATTTAAAGGACCCCGCTTCTATTCTATCCCTGTTCTTTTACATGAAATGAGAGTTCAGGAGTACTTTTTCTTTCATATCATAAGTGCGGCGTTGTTCTAACAGTTTGATAAGGCGTTAGAGATATGACACACCCAGTATAATCATCCTCATTCACAGAAATCGTATAATAATATTCTCATAAATTATTTTTATTCTTATATCGTTACTATTAATTATTATTGTTACTACAATTATTATTATTATTATTATTATTATTATTATTATTATTATTATTATTATTATTACTTTTGTTGTTGTTGCAACCACTACAACAACTAACAGCACAATTACCACTACTACTGCAACTATATTGTTATTATTATTATTATCATTATTGCTATTACTAATGTTATTGTTAGTGTTATTTTTATTATCATTACTGTTATTGTTATGAGTGTTGCTATTATTATTATTGTTATAATTATTGTTATTATTATTATTATTATTATTACTTTTTTCTGTTGTTGCAAACACTACAAGAACTAATACTACAGTTACCATTACTACTGCAAGTATATTGTTATTGTCATTATTCTTGTCATCATCATCATCATCATCATCATCATCATCATCATCATCATCATCATCATCATCATCATCATTATTATTATTATTATTATTATTATTATTATTATTATTATTGTTATTATTGTTATTATTATTATTATTATTATTATTATTACCATTGTCACTACTCTGACTACTTCTTCAACAACCACGATTATTGTTGCTGCTTTTCTACAACAACAAGAAACATGGGTAATAAGAGTGACAAAGTAATGATTCTAAAGATAAACTTAATAAATAAATTATGAATAATAAATAATTAAATCCGAATTTTCTCCGTTAGAACTCAGCAGAACTCTCGGTTGCGTAGAACAAGGAGTGTTTGCCAAGGCAATACCGTTCCACAATGTCCTAAAATGGCAAAATGATGGTACAACGAGCTCTTACAAGATTATATTATCTCCGGGCCCTATTACTTTGCTTTTATTCTTTGCTGAGACAGACTAGAAGACGACTCATCATCATCATCATCATCATCATCATCATCATCATCATCATCATCATCATCATCATCATCATCATCATCATCATCATCATCATCCGTTATCATCATCATAATCATCAACACCAGCGTCATCATTACCCTCCCCCTCACCATCATCTTCATCATCCTCATCGTTATCATCATCATCATCATCATCATCATCATCATCATCATCATCATCGCTATCATCATCACCATAAATATATTAGCAGCAGCAAGAGAATTATTATGAGCATTATTATTATTGAGTTCTCACAGAAATCTTTGATTGCCAGAGTCTTGATCGGTCTTTTGATTGTTCCCCACAGAATAGGACTGTTATTTGACGACAATACATAATCGCAATACTTATTTCAATACCGTTTCGTGTTCTCGCTAAATTTTCAGACATTAAATTGCTGGTAGTAATGAGTCATTGTACTATTTATAGTATTTATTATTATTATTATTATTATTTATTTATTTATTTATTTATTTTATGATAGGTCTTAATTATGGACTGTAAAAGGTCTGTGAAAACACTCCTCCTTCTATAATACTATTGACCCTCTTTTTGCATAATTTCTAACTAGGCTCTAACGAAACATATTAAATTTGGTGCTACGATCACAACTTATTGCAGACATCAAATGTACTGCATCTAGAATATCAATCTATATTGAAATACCTTAGGTGTTACAAACTGATGCGCGCAAAGCAATAGACTTGCAGTAAAATGGCAGATTTGTACTTTCTGTGAATAAATAAATTATACAATTGTGCCCGTGCGTTTGTGGCGTTCTCATTTTTCCCAGAAGCATTTCAATATCTACGAAATACAACATCTAAACATATAAGTTGTTTTAAAACGATAAACAATACATTACAATAAAGTGAGTAAAAAATAAGTAAATTAACAAAGGCATCAAATTAAAGAAAACAAAAAAGAAGGAAAGAAAGAAAATAAAGGAAGAAGTTCCGCCAGGAAGTAGGCCAAGTTTCTCCTTGATCTTTGTTAGAAATGTTAGTTAACAAGTTACATCTAAATAATGGCATCTTTTAATAATAGAGCAAGGTAGAATATACTACACTTATTTTTATTAGAAGTAATAAAGTGGCTGTTAAATATATGAGAAATGGGGATATTACGACATTAAAAGATCCTTCGGATATATGGGCATAGCATATATAGCATACTATTGTATAGATCGAGAATCCGAGCATTCTGGTTCAATGTCTGTATCTAATGTAAACCTGTAGATTCTATTGATACTCATGTATCATTGATTCTGTAGAGAAGTTTTGCTTTCTCTCTCTTTTTCTCTATGGAACTCAATATTTATGTTTTCGAGAGGCCGCAAATAAAGTTATTCAATTAAATTCAATATGCGCCACGGTGTTGCAAATAGATGTTTAATCTCCTCACAGTAAACATTTGCTTAGTACGCATGCGCACTACCCTTTAGGAGAATATTAATTAAGCAGTACTTGGTGATATATAAACAAAGACGATTTTTCCTCTTTTGACTAAACACTTCTTTATATCGTTAGAATGTTTTGATGAATAAACAAAGACTGTATCTCACATATTATAAGGAATATTATTGATGCCATTCGGTTAACTAGAAGAACCCAGCTTTCAAGTCATTACAGAGATGGCCCAAATTTACGACGGCATCAAATAAGCCAAATCACACTTTGGGCGTTCCGAATAAAATGCGCTAAAATTCTGGGTTTCGAATACCAAATAACCGGGTAACAAAATGAAAGAAATGATAGATAATGCGCCAAAATCCTTCGTTTCGAATACAAAATAACCGGGTAACAAAATGAAAGAAATGATAGAGAGGTTACGCTTCAATTTCAAATGAGCCAGATGGGTTTTTCGAATGTTTATTAACATAGCATACGGGTTGTTAAAAACCCAATTGCTCTTTTGTGCAAGAGAAATTTGACACTTATCTCTCTATAATTTCTTTCACCTGGCTGAACCAGGAACGCCCAAAGTGTGATTTGACTTATTTTTCTTATGCTATTTTAAAAATTTATTTAAAGTTTTAACAAATAGTTTTCAGTTTCAATTTGTTAGCCCAGCTTACGTACACGTAAGCTGGGGTATTCCTATCGGTCTGCGGGTGGCGTCCATTAGTTAGTTAGTTAGTTGTTTATTTAGTAAACTTTGTTTCAAAATGCATCTCCTCGTACAATTTTGATCCGATGTCATTTATTTTTTGTGTGAGGCATCCCTAAGGGGGCGTGCATACGGCTTGTGCTTTCCTAGTCGATCGGGTGATTTTTGAATTTTTGGCGGATTTTTGAAGAAAAAAAATTAAAATGTATCTCCTCCTACATTTTTGACCCGATATCATTTATTTTTGGTATGAGGCACCCCTAAAGGTTCGTGCATACGGCTTGTGCTTTTTTAGTCGATCGGACAATTTTTGTATTTTGGGGGAATTTTTTAAGCAAAAATTTCGAAAATAATTCAAAATGCATCTACTCTTACAATTTTCATTCGATGTCATTTATTTTTCGTTTGGGGCATCCCTAAGCGGTCATGCATACGGCTTGTGCTTTTTTAGTCGATCGGGCAATTTTTGAATTTTTGGCGAATTTTTGAAGAAAACATTTTAAAATGTATCTCTTCCTACATTTTTGAACCGATGTCATTTATTTTTGGTATGAGGTACCCATGAAGGGTCCTGCATACGGCTTGTTCTTTTTTTTAGTCGATCGGACAATTTTTGTATTTTTGGGCATTTTCTAAAGCAAAAATTTCAAAAGTAATTCAAAATGCATCTACTCCTACAATTTTGATTCGATGTCATTTATTTTTGGCTTGAGGCATCCCTAAGCGGTCGTGCATACGGCTTGTGCTTTTTCTAGTCGATCGAGTGATTTTTTGAATTTTTGGAGAATTTTTGAAGAAAAAATTTAAAAATATATCTCCTCATACATTTTGATCTGATGTCATTTTTTTTTTGCTATGAATGATCCTAAAGGGTCGTGCATACGGCTTGTGCTTTTTAGTCGATCGGACAATTTTTGTATTTTTAGAAAAAAAACTTCAAAATGCATTTCCCCTACAGTTTTGAATCGGTGTCTTTTTTTCTTTTATTTATTATTAAATTTTTTTTTGGTTTGAAGCATCCCTAAGGGGTTAAGCATACGGCTTGTGCTTTTTTAGTCGATCCGACAATTCCTGTATTTTTAGGGAATTTTTGAAGAAAAACTTCAAGATGCATTTCCCCTACAGTTTTGAATAGATGTCTTTTTTTCTTTTATTTATTATTAAATTTTTTTTGGTTTGAAGCATCCCTAAGGGGTTAAGCATACGGCTTGTGCTTTTTTAGTCGATCCGACAATTCCTGTATTTTTAGGGAATTTTTGAAGAAAAACTTCAAGATGCATTTCCTCCTACAATTTTTATCCGATTTCATTTATTTTTGGTATGGGGCATTCTTAGGTGGGTCGGGCATACGGCTTGAGCTATTTGACTCGACTTGGCAATTTTTGATTTCGGGGGGAATTTTAGATGAAAATACCTCAAAATGCATCTTCTCCTGCAGTTTTGACCAGACATCATTTATTTTGGGGCTGAGGCGTGTTTGGGGTGTCGTGCATACGGCCTGTGCTTTTCGAGTCGATCATAGAATTTTTGGGGAATTTTCGAAGAAAAAAATTCAAAATGCATTTCCTCCTAGAGTTTTTATCAGATTTCATTTGTTTTTGATACGAGCCGTCTCTAGGGGGTCATGCATACGGCTTGTGCTTTTTGAGTGAATTAGAAAACTTTTGAATTTTTTCGGAATTTTTGAAAAAAAATTAAGTGAATCTCCTCATACAGCGCACATTCGCAGTAGTCCAAATTAAGCACTGCGCATCGATTCAAGTTAAATAAACATACGCATTGGTCCGAAATGTGAACCGCGTGTCGACGAAAGATAAATAAACAAGTGAACTGGTCCAAAATAAGCGCCTCGCATCAACGCAAGTTAAATGAACATGCGCACTGGCCCGGAAAAAGAACTACGCATCGACGCAAGTTGAATAGATATGCGCAGTGGTCCGAAATGCGAACTGCGCATCAACGCAACCCAAAGAAACATGCGCACTGGTCCGAAATGCGAACTGCACAATAACGCAAGTTAAATAAATATGCGCACTGGTCTGAAAAAAGAACCGCACATCAACGCAACCCAAAGAAACATGCGCACTGGTCTGAAATGAGAACCACGCATCGACGCAAGTTGAATAGACATGCGCAGTGGTCTGAAATGAGAACCGCGCATCAACGCAAGTTAAATAAACATGCGCAGTGGTCGGAAGAAAGAACCACGAATCGACGCAAGTTGAATAGATATAAGAGTCGGGCATCGACGGGACTTAAATAAACTTGCATTCTGATCCGAAATGCAAATCGCGTGTCAACGCAAGTTAAATGAACCTGGTCCGAAATGCGAACCGCGCATCAACGTAACCTAAAGAAACAGGTACACTGGTCCGAAATGTGAACCCGATATCAACGCAAATTAAATAAGCATTGGCACACTGGTCCGAATTGCGAATCGCACATCAGCGCAGGTTAAATAAACATTTGCACTGGTCCAAAATAAGTACCGCGCATCAACACAAGTTAAATAAATATGCGCACTGGCGGAAACTGCGAACCGCTCATCAACGCAAGCTAAATAAACAAACACACTGGTCAGAAATGGGAACCGAGCATTAACGCAAGCTAAATAACCAAGCAAACTGGACCATAATAAGCACCGTGAATGAACGCAAGATAAATAAACATGCGCACTGGTTCGAAGTGCGAACTGCGCATTAACGCAACTTAAACAACATGCGCACTGTTCAAAATAAGAACCGCGCATCAACTCAGAGAAATATGCGCATTGGCCTGAAATAAGAACCGCGCATCGACGTACGTTAAATAAACATGCGCAGTGGTTCGAAATGCGAACCACGCGCCAACGCAAGTAAAATAAGAATTTGCACTGGTCCAAAATAAGCACCGAGCATCAACGTAAGTTAAATAAACATGCGCACTGGTCCGAAATTCGAACCGCGCATCAACGCAAGTTAAATAAACATGCACACTGGTCCGAAATTGGAACCGCACATCAACGCAAGTTAAATAAACATGCGTAGTGGTTCGAAATGCGAACTGCGCATTAACGCAACTGAAACAACATGTGCACTATTCAAAAAATGAACCGCGCATCAACTCAGAGAAATATGCGCATTGGCCTGAAATAAGAACCGCACATCGACGCAATAAACATGCGCAGTGGTTCGAAATACGAACCACGCGCCAACGCAAGTAAAATAAGAATTTGCACTGGTCCAAAATAAGCACCACGCATCAACGTAAGTAAAATATAAATGTGCACTGGTCCGAAATTTGAACCGCGCATCAACGCAAGTTAAATAAACATGCGCACTGGTCCGAAATTGGAACCGCGCATCAACGCAAGTTAAATAAACATGCGTAGTGGTTCGAAATGCGAACCACGCGCCAACGCAATTTAAATAAACATTTGCACTGGTCCAAAATGAGCATCGCGAATCAACGCAAGTTAAATAAACATGCGCACTGGTTCGAAATTCGAACTGCGCATCAATGCAAATTAAATAAACATGCGCACTGGTCCAAAATGCAAACCGCGCACCAACGCAAGTTAAATAAATATATGCAGACGTTCAAAATAAGCACCACGCATCACCGCAAGTTAAATAAACATGCAAACTGGTCCGAAATGCGCACCGAGCATCAAGGCAACCTAAGGTAACTTGCGCACTTGTCCAAAATAAGTACTGCTCATTAACGCAAGTAAAATAAACATGCGCATTTGTCTGGAATAAGAACCGCGCATCGATGCAAGTTAAATAAACATGCACACTGGTACGAAATAAGAACTGCACATCAACACAAGGTAAATAAACATGCGCACGAATCCGAAATAAGAACCGCACATCAACACAAGGTAAAAAACATGGGCGCTGATCCGAAATAAGAACCGCACATCAACGCAAGTTAAATAAACATGTGCACTGTTCCAAATTAGAGCCGCGCATCAACGCAAATTAAATAAACATGCGCACTTGCCTGTACAAGAACCATGCATCGAGGCAAGTTACATAAATATGCGCACTGGTCCGAAATGCGAGCGTTGTTTGAAGGTATCTATGCAGACTATCCAGTCTACCAGAGATACAAAAAAATCTGTTTCCCATTTTTCTGGGAAAGAAATCTTTGTATGCATTTATCGGTCTATGTTCTGGTCCGGTGCTAAATTAATTATTCAGCTATCTCTTTGCCGTCTCATCTTTTGAAGCCCAATTTTTCAGGGAAATTCCCTTGCTCATTTACGCTGGAATTGGTCTTATTGCTTTTCGTAAGCTGGGACTTAGTCCTTGGACAAACTTGTTTTATGTTCCGAGTATGAGCTGTTTTTGCTACATTTCTTCTGTAATTCCTCTATCATTTCTTTCATTTTTTTACCCGGTTCCCTTGCAATCAAAATTCTTGCGCATTTTATTCGAAACACCCAAAGTGTGATTAGACTTGTGTCAATTCGCAGTCCAAGCGGACCCTTTCTGTCTTTGAAGACCGCAAGAATAGGTAGTTGGGGGCGGGGGGGGGGGGCATAGCTTCAAGAAACGCCAAAACCACTTGTTACACTGCCAAAACACTCGGGTCTATGGCAGGGGTAATTTCTCAAACTGCTAGATCGCTTCTGGTCCGGACTAGGAAGGGCTAGCTCCTGTGCACTGAAACGTTTAACATGTGTTACAGCTAATAAAGGGACTTGTTTCTTCGTAGTGTGGCACGTTGTCCTCAATTACCCTAACCTAACAGGAAACTGACAAAATAACAATTTTTTACAAGGTGCATCATATAAATGGCGTCATCATAAATTATTGCGCGCACTTTCAAAAGTCAAGTGACAATTTATACCAGCTAAATAATAGGTTTTCACTTGGGCCTTGGGTAGCATAATACACTGTTGCCAGAGTTAAATTGAGGGCTTAGTTAAATTTTCAAAAATAATTTCAGGGTCCTTTTCAGTATGGATTTCAATAAAAGGCCTGCTGGTTTGAAGCTGGAGCCAACAGAGCCACAGTCTGTAGAATAGATATCTCTGGCCATTTCAATTATCTAGGATCTCTTGTCCTGACAAGATACGACGGGTTCGTTGGGACTGTTGGCTACCTCTGCCCACCACCACATCCCAAGTCAAGACATAAGGGTCAGCAGGCCATCATAAAGAGCACAGATCCAATCTATTGAAAATCGAAGATGGCGGTATCGCGACCTATAAATTAGATCAAGCTCAAAACAAAAAGAACGTGTGCCTTCACTGTAAACAGGTCACGTATATACCAAATATGAAAGGAAACGGATTATCGGGGTAGGAGCAACAGCCGACGACGAACGGAAAACACTCAAATCTATAGTCCAGGGCTGAACCCCCGGTTGGGGGGGGGGGGTTAGACAAGGGGCTGTAATAGTTTTTTTGGGGGTCAAATGTCACACTAACGGTGTTTAGAGTGCCCCTGAGTTGTTAAAAAATTCCATTGTTTTTCAAACAACGCTGCGGCTTAGTCCAGGGCGGTTTGGTAAATCCCGCTAATATTTGACAAATTTGCAGGAAAAAAACCAAAGAATGATTCCCCCAAATCAGTGAAAAAAGAAAACAAATCGCAAAGCAAAATTATTTGTTGGAACAAAACAGTAACAACGTGGTTATTTCTTTTTAAAAAGTGTAAGGGACAAGAAGATGCCGAGCGGAGATTTGATGTTGAGGCCGCCTGCTATTTATGCTTTGAAAACGAGCAAATTTTCCCTCCCCATTGATGTGATCCTTGTAGATACCTATGTTAAAATTCACACCGGTAAGTGTTGTTCCGCTTAATGAATTCAATCAGTGCTTATTTTACCTGCAATCTTTCCAAACCATTTCAAATAGGCATGAAAATTGTATAATGATTAAAGTGAATGATGCTGCTTGTTGATCTTAATATTGTTGTTGTTATTTATTAAATTTGTGGTCAGAAAATTTTGTAATATTGACGCTGTATTTTGTCCTGCTTGTCTGTGAAAAAATAATTGCAATTTAACCGCTTTCAATGAACCACAGGATTTTTTTTTTAATTTTGAGAAAATTTGTATGTGATTAACTGATGTGTTTATGAAAGACGGTCCATGTTAAAGCCAAGACCTATGCGCCATGGTCTCGATAACCTTTGTTTACCAGAAATACCCAACTGCCGTCTGTTTTTTACTACCGATGGGACCGACCCTTTGCCTGAGGGAAGAACGGAGAACACACACCCTTATTCAGCGCCGTTTAAGCTGAGACCTGGAAAGCGTACGGTTAAAGCCATCGCCGTCAACAGGTAAATATGGTGATATATAATACAGTAGACCCCACTTATCTCGAACTCGGATATCTCGAACTCCCGCTTATCTCGAACAAATCTCTCGGTCCCGACGTTTTTTCCTTATATAAGTCTTATAATCCTCGCTTATCTCGAACTATTTTTATCTCGAACACATTTTGACCCCCCAAAATTTCAAATTTTGTCTCAGACCCACAGTTTGCATTCATGATTATTGTTCAAAAACATCATAGGACATCAATGGAAAGTAAGCCCTTTCATGCTTGTTATGATCATGAATTGGCGTTCACAATGTAGCACCATTGACTCCGGTTGAGATGAACACAGTTGAGAACTTGTCAAACCTATTGTGTCTTTAATACAATAGATCAGTAGGTTGTTAGACGATACAAGTCATGACTTAAGAACATCAATGGAACTTATGCCCTTTCAACTTAATCCGGCTAATTGGTCAAATCAACGATGATGGCATTATGGACTCTGGTCTGCTGGGTAGCGTTGATTAGTTGTCAAACTGAATTGCAATTGGAACATTACCCCTTCCCTTTCATGTGTATCAGATGAAAGATGAGGTCTTGTGCAAAAATCGCTTTGTAGGGCTTGACTTTTTGAATTTATATCATCCGAATTGAGTATAAATAACCACTGGCTTCAGCGTTTCATTATCACTTTAAACAATCGTTTATGGTTACTAATTGATTTGAGATAAAGTTCTGAAAATGGATGAACGGAAAGGTGTGAAACGTAAATTAGACGTTAAATCAATGGATATTAAATATAAACCTATATATAACACATACAATATCATACAAGTACATTATATGTCTATATTTATGCTCGAGCTCGAGACCCTCGGATATCTCGAACTTCGGTTATCTCGAACAAATCTCCACGGTCCCGACCTGTTCGAGATAAGCGGGGTCTACTGTATATACATTGTGATTCTGAAAAAAAGCCACTCATCACAACTAATTCCGCGTGGAGAGAGAGAGAGAGTAGGGTGGGGGCGGGGGGGTAGTTGGCAGGCAAAGGTCATCTTTCAATATATATGATCTCTCTCTCTCTCTCTCTCTATATATATATATATATATATATATCATCGTTTTAGGCTGACTGGTGAATGGAGCGCCATTACGAGTAAAACATTTGAAGTGATTGAAGACTCCACAAGCAGTGGTTCACCATTCTCAGAATCTGAGGAAGTCAGCGTTATAAGTGAGATCTCGACCTCATCAAGCATATCCGGAATGGCCTATCCTAGGAAGCATCCGTACGAATCCAGATCATCGATGACCAGATCTCCAGAGAGGTAATTTACTACAGATCCATGTCTGCACAGACACAGGGATCTCCACCATAGATATCAATCGATCAGTTGTATCGATCTTAGTACAATGGTATCGTGGACAGAGACCCAGGGCTGTCTTTGTTTTTTACTTAAAGGCTCTTCAGGATTAATGTAGACCCAGCTCAAAAGGTAAGGGCATTTTAAATTTGTCTTTAAAATCAGTGAATGCCACTCATAAATTAAGACAGGTAGTTGAACGCCCAGAGTGATATTAATTCAAAATGCATTTTTTTTGGCATGTCTGGACAGTGCTTTTTGCGCAAATCCGAGCAGAATCAAATAACTGTTCTTGTTTTGACAGGCTTCCAAGAATTGACGACTATTTTGAAGCGGCCTATCGCCCCAATCCCTACGCAAGGAGCACGAGCCCAAGCCAGCGTTACTATGACAGTGACGATGACGTCACAGTGGCGTCGAACTACTTCAGTACGAGAGCGACACAGCACAGAATTGACAACTTACAAAATCTCCGACATCATCCAAAGGTCATTTTCAATTAACTAATCAGGTTTCAATTACTTCCAATATCATCAGAAACTAAGCTTCAGGGGCCTTATTCACAAAAGTTAACTGCACAGTTAACTGATAGCTGTGTGTAATATTTTCATATTGGCGGTTGGCGGTGAAGGATCATGGACAGTGGTTCTATTCACCGCTATTTTCAATACCTGGCTCTTACATGTTCTTCTCCATGGGGAAAGAACTGGTTGGGGGGGGGGAGAGACATAAACCCCCGTGGCCGTATCCACAAAAGTTAACTGTACAGTTAACTGATTCCGTTAACTGCTGCGTTAGCAACCAGAACCTGCGAAAGTAAATGAGTAAATTGAACCTATTAAACAAGCAAAAATCATCATAAAAATGTTTGTGTGATAAATCTGAGGCAACTGATTTTCACTTCAATGAATGAACTTAACTGCGTAGTTAACTTTTGTGAATACCGGAGCGGGGGTTGGGGAGAGAGGGGGGTTGTAAGTAACACCATTGTCGTAGTTGCCACCTTTGTTTCTCAATTAATTTCGCCATATATATTTTTGAGAAATGTATGAAATTATGGCTGTATCTTTTGAAATATTCATTTTCAGCCACCGCCAGCGTATACCGCACAGAAAAGATTTTACGAAGATGAATCAGAACATATGTTGCAAGACTTAGATCGGCGCTACGCAGCAGGTGAGTATTGTTATATGATGGAATGCTTACCCTTGTAGTTGTCAGTGCTGCCACTCCAAAATGTCAAAAATAAAGTATCAAAGCGTTGTAAATAAAGTACCTCCAGATCCGAAATAAAAGATAAAAAAAGTATTATTTCAGGGACAAAAAAGCGTAAATAAAGTATAAACAAATTGGTTAAAAATGCCCAAAGAATCTGAAATAAAGGACTTTTTTGTGAACATATGTGAACAATAAAAAATATGAATGGGAACGTTAACTTGCCAAACATAAAGGATGTATGCCCAAATTTGGATGTTTTCCTTTTCCCACTGAACAAATTGCGTTTGCTTTGCTTCAAACTCCTCCCCCACACAACATGTACGTATATGAACAAAAATACGCAGTATATTAGACCCTTCCATCTCCGAGCTTAAATACCTTACGTATGTATACTACATATATGTATATATATAAATTGTATTAACATGGTTACAGATTGAACAATTGTGAACTTCGCGACAAAATGGTTACATGTGTTTTAATAAAATAAAAATTTTAAAAACCTATCAAAAAGTATCACCATCCGTATAAAGTATCGATAAAATACGTAAAGTACCAATAAAGTATCATTTAGGACTTTCCTCGAAATGAAGTATCATACTTTAAATAAAGTATCAAGTGGCAGAACTGAGTTGTTTTAAATTAATTTATTTTAATTTGGAATTTAAACAGCATAGAATCTGTTAAATCTGGACAAGGAAAGGCTAAAATATTGAATTCGGATATACGAATCATACAAATGTTAAAAAAAAAAAAACAGAAATATATTGATATACTTGACATCAAGTGAAACCATAAAACAATGTATTATGTGGTGTATAAATATGTGTCCTTTGGTTATGGAATTTTTATGAATCTCTATGGAATTTTTCATGAATCTCGGCCATTTATTAATATCTTTTGGCAGATTAGAGTTAGTTCCTCTCCGTGCTGTTTTATGTTGCTATAGTGTTGACATATTTGTACCGTTTCGTTTTGCCAGAAAAACAGCGTCGATCACGTGACTACAGCAGACGAGAAACCGACCGGGAGAGATCGTACCGTGCATCCCCGCCTCGTGGCCATGGCGACCCGTTCTTAGGCGGCAGTGTACGCGGGCAGCGCGTGCGCTTTGCAGAGCGCGAGCAGGAGAGGCTGAATGCGAGACTAGACGAGGACATGAGGCGCAGGGACATACTGGCTGAAATCACAGGTGACTGTGGGGGGGGGGGGAGATCTGGCACGCTAGCACACTTTTGAACTATTAACCATTTGAAATTTAATTGGTGTCGTAAAGAAGCATTCACCATAGGATTTCTTTCGACGTATAACCCCCTCCTTTGATGTATTACCCTGTTTTTCGGTGCATTATCCTGATCTTTGGATGTATTACCCTGTCTGTACCTCAAAATGTCAGAAAGTTTGCCAAAAACTTATGGAGAGCCGGAATTTTCTGGGAAATCCTTGGAAAATGGAGGACTTTTGTAGTAAAGGTGTTTTTTCATGAAATATTATGGTATGGAATTATTTAGGAAACGAGCCACGATACTTTGGGGAAAACCAGTCGGTTCTAGAGCCAGCGGTTGATAGACGCTCACGTTCACCTTCACCACCAATCCCGTTAGATCCCGCCGGGGTGCACAGAGCGAACGCTGCCGATCTGGTGGCCAGCAAATTTTCCCTTCCGGCGTCGCCGCCACAGCGTGACTCACGGTTGTCGGATCTCGGTTACCGACTCGGAGAAAGTTACGCCGCTGCACGTACGAGGGAAGAAAAAGAAGAAGAGAGTTTGACTGACTGCACTACTACACTGTCGGAGCTGGAAAAAGAATATGCGACCTTGTACCAACGACCAAGGTCACCTCCAAGACAAAGGTGAGACCCTTGCAATAAGAAAAAAGAGAGATAAAAATGCTAATGAACAAATAAATAAATGATCAATACCTCATTATAAATTGAGAATACGATTTAAAGCTACTGTAATTCAATTTGGAATGGGCATTTACGTTTCTGTTGCAATAAGGTCAAGGTCAAGGAGCCCAGAAAAAGAAGAAGGCAACTCAAGGCGCGAGTCTCGCTGGGAACGATTTGAGCGAGAATCTGCGAGAAGTGATTCCGGTGATAGACGGAAGGAGAGAAAAGATGAAGCAAACTTGAAGCAAAAGGAAGAAAAAGAAAAAAAGAAAAAGACTAGTTCGTCGTCGTCTTTGTCATCGTCAAGTGAGAATGAAAAAGATAAGAAGAAAGAAAAGAAGGAGAAGAAAAAGTAAGTTGACCAAAAGAAAAAAATAGTGAAAAATAATGACAAAATCAATAAAAAGTGAGAAAAAAAAAACAGAAAAGAAGAAAGAAAAAAAGGAGAAGAAAAGTAAGTAGATAAAAAGTACAAAATTATGAAAAAAATAAACAAATACAAAAATTGTGAAAAACAATGACAAAATAAAATAAGGAAAGGAAAAATAGATAAGAAGAATGACAATAAAAGTTGAGATGAAGTAAAAGAAAAAAAAAATGATGACAACTAAAATCGGCCTTCATTTCTGAAGGACGACTTCAAAGTTTAGTGGTCTTAACTTTGTGTAGTGTTAATTTTGTTCTGCCTGCAGGCCCTGAAACCAATTCAAATTCCGCCGAATCAGGCATTTAACGATACGGCATTTAGTTATAGAAATGGTTAGCTATATCAAGTCAAATAAACATGTTATTTTATTTCAGATCCAAGCCGGTCGTGGAAAGTGAAAAAACTAAAGAAGAATCTCCTGTTCCCCCACCACTATCTGCAGCAAGTTATCCTCTAGCCTTTGATCAGGTTCCCAGGGTGCCCCTGCCACCCCCTGGGAAGCCTCACAGTGCCGACCCAGCGCTTCAGTTTAGCAATGATTCGGGAACGCAGATCAATTTCTGGGGTGCTCCACCCCCTGAAGTTAGTGATATTTCCTATTTCTTTTGTACTGAATTATGCATTTTATTTCTAATAGCAATTTTTATTTTGACTACAGTTCCTTTTCTTAAAGTAAGTTTTGAAGAGTCGTATAAGGACACTATCCGGGATCCAGATTTTGAGGAGAGGGGGGTGGGGGCGGGGGTGGGAGTGGGGGGGGGGGTAAGGTCCACTAATGGTTAACACCCAAGTCATACCGGTACATGGCTGTAGCTTATTAGTCCAGACTCTCTTGTGTCACGTGATATCCCCTTAGCATACTGATTTGTACTTTCAGTTTCATCTTTGGATCTGATGACGAGTGTGGACAGAATTTGGGGGGGGGGGGGGGGGGAGGTTATTGTGGCTGTGGAAATAAAGCGTAAACCTTTATACTGGAATTGTTCTTATGACAGGTACTAGATAAAATGACGGGGATGTTTCCGTCTGTCCGACGGAACCTTTCCGAGTGTGCGCCGTCAGAGAGAGACATTTCGCAGCTGACCGCTCCGAAAGAAGCGAAAGCCAGCGCTGCAGCGCCGATCGCCAAGACGCAGCTGACCGCTCCGAAAGAAGCGAAAGCCAGAGCCGCAGCGCCGATCGTCAAGACACAGCAGGCGGAACAGGAATCGTTTTTTGACGGCCTCTTCAAGAGCGGTTGGGGATCGAGCGAGAAAGAGGCCAAGCAGAGAGACCCGCGCTCTACGGTCAATGTTGTTGGGGAAGAAGCAGGTCAGCTGTCTTTGTTTGTTTGTTGTTGTTGTTGTTGTCGACCAACAATAGTTACAGTTAATATACAGTATGACCTCGGTTTGACGACACTGGTTATAACGACATTGGTTGTGACGACTTAGCGCTAAAAAGACATAACTTTGTGATTCAAGCTCTCTCTCTCTCTCTCTCGCTCTCGCTCTCGCTCTCTCTCTCTCTCTCTCTCTCTCTTGCTGGAGATCATCCTTTCTCGTCCGTGTAGTTAGTGAGGTTGTACTGTATATATGCTTAATCGGTTGCTGGTTTTTGTAACCCCCCCAAAAAAAAAAATGCTTTAAACATCTTTTTAAAAAAAAATGCGTTTGAGAGGAACTGATTGTGTTTTTCAGATGCACAAGGATACGCCAAGTTATTGAGTAAATGCCAGAACAAGAAGCAACTCTTCGAGGATCCGGATTTTGAATGCAATGACGAGGCCATTTATTTCCAAAATAAACCAGTCCGAGGAGAAGTGGAGTGGAAACGCCCAGGGGTAGGTGGAGAAGTGGAGTGGAAATGCCCAGGGGTAAGTGGAGAAGTCGAGTGGAAATACCCAGGGGTGAGTGAAGAAGTGGAGCGGAAACGCCCAGGGGTAAGTGGAGAAGTGGAGTGGAAACGCCCAGGGGTAAGTGGAGAAATGGAGTGGAAACGCCCAGCGGTAAGTGGAGACGATGGTACCACAGCAGAACGCCTTCCCCGCAGCATTTAATGTGTGTGGAATGCAAGGAACAGACCAATCAAATCCATTTTATTCAAGAATAAGAGGGAACGACCGAACCACAGAGAATGCCCTCCCGACAACATCTAGGGGTTTCGGAATGTACAGAACAGACCAATCAGATCCAGTTTAATTCAAATGAAAGATTTCAAGCAAGGGATTCTTTGGCGATTGTGGACTGATATTTTCGCCAAAGAGCCAATTAAACTTAAGCAGCTTCCTATCGAGACAGGGTGATTGATGTGAACTAAAGTCTAGATTTGGTTTGCCATACGTAAGCTAAAGAAAACCAGGTCTAGAATTTAGTTAAAGAAATCTCCCCTCAGGTTACAAGTAGAGTTTGAGGAAGAGTAGCACAAATAAAAATTCATTGAGGATTTTACCCGAATGGTGACACTGTAACATTAGATGATGACATTGTTACATCAGAATGGTGATACTGTAACATTTTTTGGTGATGATGTAACATTATGATGATACTGTAACATTAGAATCCTGATACTGTAACCTTAGATAGCGATACTGTAACATCATAATGGTGATCTTGCGACATTAGAATGCTGATACTGTAACATTATATGGTGACACTGTAACATCAGAGTGATCATACTGTAACATTACAACGGTGATACTGTGCTATTTATTTGAGCAGGAGATCTGCTCATCGCCTCAGATGTTCGTGGGCGGGGCGAGCAGGTTTGACGTCATGCAGGGAGTGCTTGGTAACTGCTGGCTGCTGGCGTCCGTCGCCTCATTGGCTAGCGACCAGAAGCTCCTCAACCGCGTCGTGCCCCAAGACCAAGGCTTCGACAAGGGCTACTGCGGTAAGTAGGGTCGCCCCTTCAGTACGTAATACAGATGTTGCAAAGGTTGGGACCGGGGAGAGGGGGGAGGGAAAGGTTTGTTTGTTTGTTTGTTTATTGGTGCTTTAAGTCCCTTTCAGCGATCACAACGCTATAACAGGACTACCCTACCACATCATACTGAAGTGGGCCAGTTAAAAGAAACCATCAAGTGCCCGGTAAAAAAATGCAACCTCAAAAACAGATTTTTCCACAGTAAACTAGTCGAATAGCGAACTATTCGAAACAGTCGCGATGTTGCTGAGCATACAAGAGTGTAGTCACTAACTTATCTATATACTGTGTTATATATAAAGAGGCCCGTATGTTCTGTCGTAGGTCTGTTTCGGTTCTACCTATGGCAGTATGGCCAGTGGTACGAGGTGTGTATCGACGACCGCCTGCCCACGTACCGGGGCAAGCTCATCTACATGCACTCGCAGTCCGGCAACGAGTTCTGGTCACCGCTGCTCGAGAAGGCCTACGCCAAGTGAGTTTGTGGCGGAAGTCTCGCGTCAGAAAGCCGAAAAAACGAAATGTTTCGTTCACCGCTCGACATTAAAATATATATAAAAAAATACCGTATTATTTAAAAAAGAATTTAATTTATCGGTAGTCTATTCCGGAAATGCCTACGAGAAAATATCTGGTTGCTTCAGAATTCTTATTTTAAATAATAATACAGTGTTTTTTATTTATATATATATATGTTACAGCGGATCTGTAGAATCAGCGAATCTGTAGATCCGCTGAAAATTTCAGCGAATCTGTAGATACGCTGGTTCGACCAGCGAATCTATAGATCCGCTGAAAATTTTAGCGGATCTAACAGATCCGCTGATTTTGGGCAGAGAAAATTCTACAGATCCGCTGAAATGATTGACGAAGCTAAAGTACTGTTGATATTGAGTATTGTCATTAGTGGTGTGCCTTATATTCGAATATTCGAATATTCGATTCGTTTTGACAGGGTTCGAACCCTAAAATAAGGTTCGAATATTCGAAAACTTTAAATACTTAGTTTTCTTTACTATTTAACCAAACCAGTGACGCCAATTCATTTTGTAGCTATGCGAAACTTATATCAAATAAAATGACAATTTTTAATCAACAAACAAATCATATATGTACACATTACGCAACGCATGCATGCATACGGTAATGCATGCTTGGAATCGAGTTTTATCTACAAAGAACTATTTCATAGGAAAATAAAAATACCCAAGGGGATCCCTTGAGATCTGCAAGGACAGCATACAGGAAAGCATTTTAAACCCTATGTTCGCGGAACGTACGGCGCGTTTCCCAGTGAGCTAGAACTTGTTATTGCCACGATCGGCACACGCTATAAACGAGAAAGAGACACGAGGTCTCGCGATGTATTACGTGATCTCTCTAAGCCAATCAGATTGCTCTTTAGCTCATTAATTATGCATGCGTAGATTCTACAAGTGGCTGCCATTTTGTGAAAAACAAGTAAGAAGATGTATGAAAAAAGTTGGATTTATTGAATATTTCAACCAAACTATCTCGCAAAGAGGTAAAGTTTTAAATGTAGGTGTTGATTGACACAGCAAAATTTTCATTTTTTTTTCTACATTTGAACGAAAACAGACTCATTGAAAGTGTCATTGTGAAAGTAAAAAAGCAAATAAACAGATAGTATTACAATTATATATATATATAAATTTGTTGTTTTAGGTTTCACATAATATTCAAGTATAATGCTTGTACGTTTGGTAAATTACGGAATAAAAATAGTTAAGAACTGTTGACATTGCAAAGAAATTTATCAAATGTATGACTTTTAGAATAAATAAAAGATGTTTCACAATAAAACATCATCCGTAAATATTTTTCGTAGAAATAAACAACAATTTGCAAAAACATGCAAATATTCGAATAATATTCGAACAATATTCGAAATTGTTTTCGAATATTCGAACCCTGTTTGAGGGTTCGAATCACACCACTAATTGTCATAGCCCATAAGACATTGTTTTCATTGAAATGCCATTAAAAGCACATTGATTGCACTTCAATGCTAGTGTTACTTTCCATGATCGTAGATTATAGAACTTTAATTGCAAACTTCATAACTTGTGATCTTCTTATAAGAAAGCAGTCGTACATATTATGATTCTATTGGAGTGGTCTTTGCTGAAAAGTAATTGCAATTTAACAATACAATGAACATAAATTCGATCTGCTTCGGGTTCTCTGGAGTATATCAATTTGATCTGTGTTCGTTCAATTTGATTACCGAAAACGACGTAAAATTAAATGTAGAACTTTCACTGAGGCAAGGAGTTCAGTTTAAATCAACGTGTGTTGGACAGGGGTTTGTGAAGTGCAACTGTGCTGGTAGTAAACGGTGTCAAACAAACAGATGTAAGTGTTTCAAAGCAAAGGTAAAATGTAACTCGAGATGTCACTCTAGCCTAGCGCGTACAGACAAGATGTAACCCTCCTCAATTGCAGTTGGAGCTTCATTATTGATGAATGAGTTTTTCAGAGTTGCTGATTATAAGAGTAAATTTTGCTTTTAAGTCATGATCACAAGTACTAGTGCTTCTATGATCAGTTTCCTTAATTGCAATTCGAGTTCCATTATCGACGAAAGGGTTTCCTAAGAGTTATTGATTGGCTTTTAAGTAATAGTCACAGGCAGAAGTTAGTACTTGAGCTGTTTTTTTTTAATTGCAATTGGAGCAGTGGCTTATAAAAGTCTTTTATACCTATTTTTGTTGGGTACTATAACGCCAAACCTCATAAGTTTTAATGCAAAACAGATCATAAATTACTTATTTGTATTAATAATGTGGTTGTGTGTTTGTATTGATAAAGCGGTTGCAAAATAACGTCTTATTGCATTAGTAATAACAGCACCGTTTACACATTAATACCGTATATTTCGGCCATACTACTCAATATCAACAGTACTTTAGCTTCGTCAATCATTTCAGCGGATCTGTAGAATTTTCTCGGCCCAAAATCAGCGGATCTGTTAGATCCGCTAAAAGTTTCAGCGGATCTATAGATTCGCTGGTCGAACCAGCGTATCTAGAGATTCGTTGAAATATTCAGCGGATCTACAGATTCGCTGATTCTAGAGATCCGCTGTAACATATATATCTCAAACGGTGTATTCTAAGATCACATTTAAGAGTGAGACATGCACTGTGAGACATAAGACATAAATCGTGAGACATACACTATGAGATGTGCATCGTGAGACATGAACTGTGAGACATGCACTGTGAGACATGGATTACACTCTCAGTGATGTGTATCAAGCTTATTGTAACAAGCTTACATACTGGTAGTACCTGACACACATGTCATCGCCGTCTGTTCTCTAAGCTTTGATTCTGGACCCTGTCCATACTTTTAGGGGTCCGTCGACAACTGGCCTGGACACGAGTCTAACGCTTCCCATCAATACCCTAGAAAGTAAGACAAATCATAAGTTCTTCTTGTTTCAGTAATGCATAACAATTATATGTCAAAAGTTAGCTCGCTGCTTTTATTGATCAATTATTACCGTCTGATGCGGATATCTCGACCCCTCCCCCACCCTCCCTTACTTATGTCGACATGTCGACAATACCGTTTTCTCTTTCTGTACAGTTATCTCGACAACCTAAATGTCGCAACAGATTGCGACTTCTGTCAGGCATATCGAGATAGCGGAAAAAGCTACTGTTTTGTTATAATTTGTTTTATTTACAGTTTATTTACATTAAAGTGGTCGGGACCAGGAAAAATATTTTGAGTTAACCGAAATTTGAGTTATCCGAAATTGGCCCTCCAGAGTGGTCACGTGACTATCATGGTTTTGCATAAAGTGTTTGTTGTTTTTATGGTATGGTGATTGTTTTATATGATGAATAATATTCGGCTGTGACAAATATAATTTATCATATTAATACTTAATATTTATAACACAGTGAAAAATCTTTTTTCATATTTTATTTACAGCGACATTCTGAAATATATGTACAACATTTTGATTCCATTTTTCTTGGTATCCAGACAGAAGGGCCTTGGACAAAAGGGCCTTGGACATAAGGGCCTTTCCCAAAACGGCTGTTCCCTGTATTTACTGTTTTTTTTTTAAATTGTCTTCAGGTTGGCCGGGTGCTATGAGAGCCTAAGCGGTGGACTCCAGGCCGAGGCTATGACCGACTTCACGGGCGGCGTGTGCGAGAGGTACAACTTCCGGGAGGAGCTGCCGTCCAACATGTTCCAGATTATGCACAAGGCGAGAAAGCGGGGCGCCCTCATGGGCTGTTCCATCGATGTAAGTGTGCAAGCGGGGCGTTCTTATGGGCTGTTCCATCGATGTAAGTGTGTAAGCGGGGCGCCCTCATGGGCCGTGTCCTCGAAATTAGTCAATATATGCACAAGGCGAGCAAACGGGGCGCTCACATGGGCTGTTCCATCGAAGTTAGTCAATATATGCACAAGGCGAGCAAACGGGGCGCTCCCATGGGCTGTTCCATCGAAGTTAGTCAATATATGCACAAGGCGAGCAAACGGGGCGCTCCCATGGGCTGTTCCATCGAAGTTAGTCAATATATGCACAAGGCGAGCAAACGGGGCGCTCCCATGGGCTGTTCCATCGAAGTTAGTCAATATATGCACAAGGCGAGCAAACGGGGCGCTCTCATGGGCTGTTCCATCGAAGTTAGTCAATATATGCACAAGGCGAGCAAACGGGGCGCTCTCATGGGCTGTTCAATCGATGTAAGTCAATACATGCACGAGGTGTGCAAGCCGGGCGCCCTCATGGGCTGTTCCATCGATGTGAGTCAGTATATGAACAGTGCAATGATACTATTATGACTTGGGATATATTCCACACGTAAACTGATAGATTGCAATATGAGATTGTTTTATCTCGTATTCTTCCCTTTTTAAAGATACGACACGACCAAGATTAATTGATTAAAAACCTAATTGTAAAAGTATTGAATGGAATAATACTTAGAAATATATTACAAACATATACAAGAGATAAGTATTAAAACGCCCCGAACGGTGATCATGTGACTCTCTAAGTGCATACTCTATTTAACAGGCCACACCTAACACTCAGGAAGAGCAGCTACCAAACGGGCTTGTGATTGGTCACGCTTACTCCGTCACCGGTGTCACTCAGGTAGGCTAAAACCACGCCCCCTTTTTAAACAATACACAAATTCAAGTCAAACTGGTACTTGTTTTCCAGCCAGGATGTTTTTATCTTTTAGATGAGATCTTGCATCATGAAACATTTTTTAACTTAACCGAGTCAGTTATCCATCCATTTAAATTGAAATAACTTACTTCATTTTAAGAGCTTAGTGCAAGCAATATACTAAGAAATCTTTCCGCTTTTTTATAATATACTAGAGCCGAAAATTGGTTCATTACATAACCCACTTTACAAAGAAAATGATTCCTCTATCCGGTATTTGAAAATCGTTTGGGATTGAGCGATTTCTCCTTTACTTTGCCGTTTTTTCTTCACTGAATCAGTTTGCGGTAAGTAGAACGAGACCATTCTGCATGCTGTAGATTAGAACATTCTAGAATAAGACCACGAGATCTTTTTGCATGCTGTATATTAGAACAGTTTAGAACGAGACCACGAGATCATTCTGCATGCTGTAGATTAGAACATTCTAGAACGAGACCTCGACATCATTTTGCATGCTGCAGATTAGAACATTCTAGAACGAGACCACAGGCAGGTCATTTTCGCATGCTGTAGATTAGAACACACTAGAACGAGACCACAGGCAGGTCATTTCGCATGCTGTAGATTAGAACATTTTAGAACGAGACCACAGGCAGGTCATTTCGCATGCTGTAGATTAGAACACACTAGAACGAGACCACAGGCAGGTCGTTTCGCATGCTGCAGATTAGAACACACTAGAACGAGACCACAGGCAGGTCGTTTCGCATGCTGTAGATTAGAACACACTAGAACGAGACCACAGGCAGGTCATTTCGCATGCTGTGGATTAGAACACACTAGAACGAGACCACAGGCAGGTCGTTTCGCATGCTGTAGATTAGAACACACTAGAACGAGACCACAGGCAGGTCGTTTCGCATGCTGTAGATTAGAACACACTAGAACGAGATCACAGGCAGGTCATTTCGCATGCTGTGGATTAGAACACACTAGAACGAGACCACAGGCAGGTCGTTTCGCATGCTGTAGATTAGAACACACTAGAACGAGATCACAGGCAGGTAATTTCGCATGCTGTGGATTAGAACACACTAGAACGAGACCACAGGCAGGTCGTTTCGCATGCTGTAGATTAGAACACACTAGAACGAGACCACAGGCAGGTCATTTCGCATGCTGTAGATTAGAACACACTAGAACGAGACCACAGGCAGGTCATTTCGCATGCTGTAGATTAAAATACACTAGAACGAGATCACAGGCAGGTCATTTCGCATGCTGTGGATAAGAACACACTAGAACGAGACCACAGGCAGGTCGTTTCGCATGCTGTAGATTAGAACACACTAGAACGAGACCACAGGCAGGTCGTTTCGCATGCTGTAGATTAGAACACACTAGAACGAGATCACAGGCAGGTCATTTCGCATGCTGTGGATTAGAACACACTAGAACGAGACCACAGGCAGGTCGTTTCGCATGCTGTAGATTAGAACACACTAGAACGAGACCACAGGCAGGTCATTTCGCATGCTGTAGATTAGAACACACTAGAACGAGACCACAGGCAGGTCTTTTCGCATGCTGTAGATTAGAACACACTAGAACGAGACCACAGGCAGGTCATTTCGCATGCTGTGGATTTGAACACCGCAGTTGCGACCAGATCCTTCTATCTCGTTTTGAATAGTTACATAGGCACAAAATCCCGTGCATTTTGCCGCCTTCTCTGTTTTGAAGCATGCGACGCTATACCGGTTGTATAGTTGATTTTATGTTAATTTAGCAGGTTCAATTAAATGGAATTTTCACGTTTTACGCAGTCAAGTGATTACAGGCTTTCCAGTGATTTTTCATAAAAGTAACGTCTAAAGGATGGGGGGGGGGGGGAGGGTCAGAGCTTTTTTTTGTGAAAAACGATATGGAAAACAAAACACAAGGGACAGGGAGATTGTGACCAGTCGATATCTGGGTAATCGAATATGATAATGCTTGTAGGAAGTATTTTAAACTGGTTACCAAAAATTTCTCTTCTGTCTGATCAATGAAGTGGCACTATTTTACTTCAGTTTCCAACAAACCTTTTTTTGTGAAATGTGTATTTTTTTTTTACTGACAAGTCCGCAGAAAATCAATCAATTGTCTGTACAAAATGTGTGTAAAAAGCAAACGTGCTTTCCATAAGGGGCCAAGATATTCTGTTACACTTCGTCCCTCAGCCCCCCCGCCCCCCCCCCCCCCCCGCCACAAGATCAGCCCAACGACGTCAGCTGGCCTACCAAGGGGGGTATAAAAATGTATATGTTGCTGCATATGCTACAGCCGATGTATCAAATCGATGGTTTTACAAAGTCGCTGAAAAAAAGTGTCAGCGGATTCGTCAAACATAAAGTTTCAGCAATATAACTTTTGACCTTGAACTCATAAAACCAAAGTGTAGATCTTAATAACCGCCTAACTGTTATGTTTCGCAGTGTTCATAAAGATTAACGCTTTTTTTACAGTATTTATGAAACATAGTTGTCTTAACGTGTACAGCAGCCACGGGCACACAAACTACTTATATAGTTTGAAATTTGACAGAACTCAAGGTTGAGACTTAGTAAAATTTTCTGGTCGCCCGGCACAAAAGTTAGGCGCCCCGGCGCAATTTTGGCAAAATTTGTCTCGCCCGCCTCACATGAAGAAACAACAGAATGGTGTTTAAAATAGTCAACAGTATTTACCTGAAAATACTCACAAAAAAAGTTAGTCGCTACTCGGGCGAACAACCAGAAAAAGTTGGTTGCCCGAGCCAAAAGTTGGTCGCCACGGGCGACCACGAAATCTCAACTCTGAGAACTGCTGAAATATTTCAGCGACTTGGCAAAGGCCCTGATTTGACAGATCCGCCATATCAAGTGGTCGGGTAATAGAAACACAAATATATAAAAAGCAAACATATTTCCCACATAGAATTGTAACTTTACCTTTATTTAACCACCAATCCCTTAGTTGTAAAATTAAGAGATCGAATCAAGCATGAGCATCGCAAATCACCATACCGTTTATAAAATATAAAAAAAAATCGATTTATCTGCAGTCTATGACCGAAAAGCCTATATAAAAAAAAAGAAAGAATTCTTATTTTAAATAAGAGTTTACTATGTTACAAGTCATATCGCTTACTGTTAAGCCCAGCAGCGGAAACATTAGCTGCTCTGATTATTAATATCTTCAATGTTTTAGTGAATGAATTGTTGTCGGTCTGCGCACAAAAAAAAGAAAGAAAACAAACACCAGTATTAAAAGACAATTCTATTGAGCCAATGTAATTGAACTGTATAGATTAAAAAGCTCGCTTTTACTTTTGTTAATCTGCAGTTTGCAAAAGTACATTAATATATGTAAATTGGTAAATTAAGCAAACGAAAGCTTTTCTATTAAATATAGTAGATGGTGAAGACGTCCTGTTTGCTTTCTTGCTTTCAGCTGAGCTCCGGTCGAGGGGTTGTCCAGTTGGTGCGATGCAGAAATCCGTGGGGAACTGAGCATGAGTGGAAGGGTGCCTGGAGCGACAAGTAAGTGTGAAATGACATGCAACAATACCGGGATTGTTTCGCGGGGTTCGAAGCCTGTAAATCGTTCTCTCTGCCGTTGCAGATCGAACACTCTTCTATGCGGCATCAATATTTTATGGTACAATACTTTTATTGGTGGTCTGCGGAATGAATACACTTGTCGTGAAGAATTATGCCAGGAACTGCTCTTTCAGGCTTGGAGGGGGGTGGAGGAAAGAAAAGACCTGTGCTAGTTTGCTTAAGGTCAAGTCAGTCGACAGTTCAACTTATCCGAAGCTCGTATAGCATTCGGAACAACGTCAAAGAGATTAAATAGGCCCCTGGTCTTCTGTGTGCCGCGCCACGTATTCACGTGCGTCCAGTGATGATCAAGAAAAGAGTCCGTACTGAGTTTGCTTTGGAAATTACTACGCGCCAACAAGTGGCAAACTTCCCGGCCGTGTTCGGTGAGGCGACTTTTCGCCGTGGCACAGATCTTTCGCAATCTGCTGGTCAATCGGTAATCGTACTTGGGCAACCAATATCGCGGATGAATCACCGTAATGGAATTTTCCACATCTTTCGAAATATTTGAATGGAGGAATTTGTTGAAAATGTCATCGAGATAAAACGGGCCAGTTGCCCGTAAGACATCTCGCGAGAATCTGCGTTGGTAGGTCGCGAGATTATCCTGCAGCAGTTTGAAATAGGGATGTTTTGGACGGCTGCCAATGATGGTGGTCATGACGTTCGGCTGTTTCCGGTTGTGGAGGAGATACGTGTGCTCGTAGTTCTCGTGCGATATGACGCATTGGTGTCGGTACGTCCAGAAGTCCAACGGCTGTAGAGCCTGGACGTCGAGATCGACGTAAAAACCGCCAAATTCATACAGCAGAAAGTACCTATAATGGTAAAAAAAAGAGAGAAAAAAATTTATCAAGATGAATAAAAACACAGATCGGTATTGTAAATGGCCAGGTTTGTCCAAGGAAAATGGACCGCTGGATTTGGAAAATTTCAACTATTGATGGCCGTGTTTAACTGATGGGGGGGGGGGGGCTGTGTGGAATATGTGGGCTTGCACACTGCTCTACTTTTGATGTATCACTTTCTTTGTGCCCGTTGTACAGACCGTATATAGGAATACAGGCTATGTTAAGGTGTGCAGAACCGTGGTCCTTCAGTTCTTTAATGTAATAAAATCCCTGACAGTTAATTAACGCACCACATCCAATAATAGCGCTTAGGTTTCGGTTTAGTCTTTATATACTCTATTTGCATGTAAAGGAACTTTTTCTCAAAAGTCTAGCTTCTTATATCTTTTACTGTTACCCAGCTAAATAGTATCAGGAGCAGAAATTAACGTTAACATTTAGTTTATAACCAAAATTACACAATGTAAATATAATAAATGTTTCCTAAATACTGACTAAAATCTTACCTAAGAAAATCACTTTTGAATATCATGGAATGGTATTCTTGTAAGTATCCAGATGCTCGGACGTGAAGCGTATCCGGAGCAGACACTCCACGTCCTTGGGCGTCCAGAACCAGTACTCCCAGTCCGGATGCTTGTCCACCATGGACTTGATCCAGGGTTTGAAAATACCCGGAATGCTGTACGAGTCCCATGTCTGGTGTATGATGTGCGGGATGGTGGGCGTGAGATGACTGAAGTACTTTGGTTCTGTCGCGTGGTACATGTTGAAAAAAGACGCGCCGTGTGATTGGCCTATCGGCTCAAAACTCAACCGCTCTACGTCATAATGAGGAATTTCTTCCGTCACTGGTTGTTTGGAATGCATTTTTTGCGATACTGGTTTTTCAACCAGTGTCGATTTTTCAGTATATTTGAAGTTTGTTTTTGACGCTGGTGATTTCGCCGCGATTGGTGGTGCTGTTTCGGTATGGTTTGGAAGTACCAGCCGGTACTCAGCGTACTTGCTTTGAGCACTGGCGGAATTAGCCATTTTCAATAGTTCGCGAAAGGCGTTAATACATTCTTCAGTCTGATTCGCTTGGTCTAAAACTAACCCTAGGAAGGTTTGCATGACTTTTTCTTCCCTCGGTATAGTCTGTAAAAGGCTGCGATATTCGTAAGCACTTATAAAACCTGTAGGGTTAGTGTGTGGGTTGGTTGAATTCGTGAACACGAATTGTCTTGTCCGATTCGTGTCCGAGCTGGCAGGTATCCGAATAGGCAGCATTTTGTCATGCGTGTTCGAAAGAACTGGCATCGTCCGTTGACTCCTTTTATAAAAGTACACAACGAAATGAATATTTATGAGAATTATAGCAGAAAGTGCTGCCACCTGCTTGGCTGATGTTTTCATCTGTAAATGCTGACGTCAGCACTGGCTAGGCTTTCTATGATTATTTGATGATCTGTGATTTAATTCGACGTGTTTTAAGTACGCCTTTTACTTTCCTTTTCAAGCATTGATGTTAACCGGAGAACGTCACCGCTTAAAGCTCGATCATTTTTTTCTTCTTCACGATTTCCTCTTTTAAATATGTTGGTTTTCGGCATTCCTCCTATAGTAAATTTTACTAAGATCCGACCGTCCAAAATACCACTTCAATATCGATTTGAAACTGTCCCACATGAACTTTTCACAAATTTTCCTCCGTTTATTCTTCTTTTATTCCATTTCGTACATTGCTTCATATGGCGATATCCAGAACTGAACACTCGGAGCCATCAAAATATATATTTCCTGAATATTCGTTCTCCATTTTTGCTCCGTTCTTCGGCGATATGTCGAAAATAAGCCTCCGTCTAACGTCGTTACAGCTAAATTGAAACAGGACGTCTTTCGCCGAGGTTCGTTATAAAAAAAACAATACGTTTGATAACTTGGCACTCTGATGTCAGGCTGGTGGTTGTGTGGGCCTGATTGTGCAGGTCTTGTTGTTGTAACCATAGATACAAATTATCTCCTGCCTGTAAACTTGTTTCGGTTTCCACATCATCTGCAAATCAAATAAAAAACAAAGATATACATGAAAAAAAAAAAAAATGAACCGTCTCATAAAACACACTTGTGTTATTTTAAGTGTTGTAAAAAGTCCACTGCCTATGGCAAACGACGCCTTGTAGCTACTCAGAGGTTATATGCTTCAGTGATAACTTGTTTTGGAATAAAATTTTACTTCTGATTACGTGTATTGATTAATATCAATTAGTAATAAACTAAACTCGGTACTGAGTGATTCATGGTTACTTTTTGCATATTATTATTTTTATTTCTTCATTTTTTTTTTCAACGTTCATGATTTGTGGCCAGAGACTGGCATTGAATGGAGCAAACTCGACCCCGCTGAGCAACGCCTAATATGGTCATATTGATCCATGCTGAGTAGGTACTAAAGAGTGCGGTGGATCTGGCAGAGAATGGACGCATAGAAACATCCTCTCGTCTTTAAGAGAATGATCCGATAACATGAATCTTTTTCATAGCATTGTCAGTTTGAAGTGTATTGGGCGTAAACGAGTCTGGTAATTTTTAACACAATCTCAAAGAGTTTGGACCATTTTGGAGTGGACACAATTAATGAAAATCTCATTAAGGTCCCAGGTTCTATTCCGGCTGGAGGTGGTAAACGAGGTGGGAGGGGGGGGGGGGCGTTTGTTCCAGTTGCCCTTAGGTAAGCGAATGCAGTTAGTTAGTTCACCTATCACGAAGGGGGGTGGAACCTTAGTTGAGCGAATGCAGTGGGGGACCTTAGCTGCGTGAATGCAGTGGGTTAGATCACCTATCACGAAGGAGGATTAGGGGGAGGGGGTGGAACCTTGGGTACGCGAATGCAGTGGGTTAGATCACCTATCACGGAGAAGGGGTGGGGGTGGAACCTTGGGTACGCGAATGCAGTGGGTTAGATCACCTATCACGGAGAAGGGTGGGGGGGATGAGGGGTGGAACCTTGGGTACGCGAATGCAGTGGGTTAAATCACCTATCACGGAGAAGGGGTGGGGGTGGAACCTTGGCTACGCGAATGCAGTGGGTTAGATCACCTATCACGGAGGAGGGGGGGGGGGGGGTGGAACCTTAGCTAAGCGAATGCAACCGGTTAGATCACCTATCACGGAGGAGGGTGTGGGGGGGGGGGGAAGGTGGGCCCTTAGCTACGCGAATGCAGCCCGTTAGATCATCCATCATGGAATTCAGAATTAACGCTCACTGAGTCTTTCGACCATCCCTTTAAGTTTCAGCACTGAGCAGAAAGTCAATTGTGATGCCTCATAAAGCATTTTCTTTCCTTTATTTCTACTATAATTGAATAAAAAAAATAAAAGATTTACTGGAAAATAGCAAGAAAAAAGCAAGGCTTACCTTTTCCTAGTTTTAATATACAGTATTTAGTCCACTAATAAATCCCATTGTTGCCTGTCTTTTTTTGTACAAATAACTTATTTGTGTGAATGTCTATAGAAATCTGCGTGTTCAGTGACGAATCCTATTAATGACTATGGCAATAAAAGGGTCTCAACGACCATTTGATCTGGGATTCGCTTCCACTGCTACTTTTTTTACGGTTCATGGTACGTGTGTGTCTGTTGTTTTTCATTTCCTTTCGAGTTTATTACAAGCTGATCATACTACTTGCCTTCTCTCTCTCTCTCTCTCTCTCTCTCTCTCTCTCTCTCTCTCTCTCTCTCTCTCTCTCTCTCTCCTCTGTCTGTCTGTCTGTCTGTCTCTCTCTCTCTCTCTCTCTCTCTCTCTCTCTCTCTCTCACGAGGACATAGGCCCCGGATATCTTTAACCCCTAACCGCTTCCCGTTCACTGGGTAACTGGCTTGGGGAATGCGTACCCAGAACCTCTACCACTTCCACACCTTATCCATAACGGGTCTGGATCTATAACTGAAACGAATACAACATCTGGATACAGAACGGATCCAGTTTTATTTGATTATGCTCCTTGAATTCACTGTACATTGCCACAGGGTAAATATTGATTTCTACACAAAACGCTCGTTCTGGAGCCAAGATCGTCATTCTTCAAGTACGGACAAAATGGGGTTGTGTTTGCGACTTCTGAACTGGTTGAAAACTAATTTCGTTTTTAGGACCGGACGGGAGCAAAATGATAACACCTTGCGAGTGATGCCGCAGACCGTAGCACTGGCAGCACGAACCTGATGCCAAACGCGAATGTTGTTTTAATTTTATTTCATAGTTTTTTTTTTGGTACGAATGTATTCTCTACCAATTAGATATTTTTGTACTCCTCCGCGATGTTCTCTGTCGCAATATCAAGTACACACTTTTAGCACGATGTCACGTGACGAGTACTGGAAGAGCTGTGAGAACAGCTGTGCGCATCTATACGTCATACGCACGTGAATTGCAATCATTAAACGAATCCGATGATTCACTTCTCGATGCCACAGTTTTAAAGCACATTTATTGGTAGTTTTTATCACGCTAATAAGATCAGTAGTAATAGTAATAATTTAACTTGTGACTTTATCCACACTGATGAGGACATAACATATGTTATAAATGGAAGTACATTAATTTCAAACTTCCTTTTTCTTGTACGTGTAACACACGCAACAGGTCTTGGTTTCTTCAGTGTTTTTTTTTTACGCGTGGCTGGGCAGGTTTGTTATTGCACCGCTTGTGTGTCGTCGAAACTGGTCTAGATCTGAAATAAATTAACGTCTCGTGTTCTAGCGATGTCGTCCCAAAATAAATCGATAAATAAAGTAGGAAGCAAACTTCTCTCGCAGGCTGTTTATTGTAGTTTTTACGTAACGATGGGGGGAAACATTTACTGGCAAATATGTATATATTTTCATAAACGATTTATGTGTGTTAGCCTCGTGGGTATCAGTGGTAGTAATAACAGCAACTCGCAAACCGTTTCTGGCTAGTAATACATTGTAATAATTTCCTGTTCCCCGTAACCGTTTCCTGTGCTCGATACTCGTTTCCATTGCTCGATACTCGTTTCCTGTGCTCAGTCACCTTGTCTTTACAAAACGCTTTCAATAATTTGTTTTCGATGTTTTTTGTTTGTATCTGAAACACCCTTTGTGCTGTTCTAGGGATTCTAGCAATTAGCTTGGGAATGCTAGCTGGTGACGTTCCCACTTGTTCCTGATAGTGGCACCTCAGAGTAGTTGGTGACGTTCTCACTGGTCCCCAACAGTGGCACCTCAGAGTAGTTGGTGACGTTCCCACTGGTTCCTGACAGTGGCACCTCAGAGTAGTTGGTGACGTTCCCACTGGTCCCCAACAGTGGCACCTCAGAGTAGTTGGTGACGTTCTCACTGGTCCCCAACAGTGGCACCTCAGAGTAGTTGATGACGTTCCCACTGGTTCCTGACAGTGGCACCTCAGAGTAGTTGGTGACGTTCTCACTGGTCCCCAACAGTGGCACCTCAGAGTACTTGGTAACGTTCCCACGGGTTCCTGACGTTGGCACCTCAGAGCAAGACCAGCTCTGGGTTCATATCACATCCAAATTAAGAACGTTTGTTTCATGGGCCATTTCTTTTCATTCCCATAACCGAGACAAAAAAATCTATAATAATAATACTAATAATAATAATGTTAATAATAATAGCAATAATAAATAAATAAATAAATAAATACAGTTTTAGACCAGCTTCTGTTTTTTTTGCGACAGTGGTCTGAATAAGGCGCTCTCACTGTATTCAACCCCTTTGAATGCACAATAAGCACTGCTCTCCTTGCTTCGCGCAGTTTTCCATGCAAATAAACGTCGTTTGTCCTCGTTATATTAAGCTGAAATTGGCACTCATCTAATATTTACGTTTTTCTGCGATGAGCAAATCATATACACTTAGCACAATGCTTTGACAACGAAGTTTGAGGGTTGTTTTATATACATTATATTATATATATTATATTATATTCGCTTGCCCATGAATTATACAGACCATCTATCTGTACTGTGTCTTCTATTATTCAACTGCTGTGTCATTACCGGGATAGAGAATCAATGGTAGAGACCGCCAGCCTCTCGCCAGCTCTCTAACTGTCGCCGAAAAAAAAAACAAAAAAAAAAAAAAACAAGTATGTCAGTGAGAGTGACTAAGTCCCCCGCAGGCGTGCCATTTCAGGATTTCATTTTTCGGCAGCAGGCAAAACCTATACCCAGGTGCACAACTACACCCTATATTCTTTCCCCATGCAAGGTTTAAATGGAATCCCTCGAGTAGTTTCTGAGCTCCATCGCACAGAAGACAGCATATCCGAAATGTTGACAGACCGACAGACGGACGGACCCGAATTAAATGGTCCCCCGCTTCGCGCTACGCGGCGGCGGGGGACTGAAAACTAGAAATGTGTCCGTTGGAGCCCAAATGGCCCACCTAAACCATTACATTCTGAAACATGTCTATGTACATTTTAAAGATGCGAAGCATTTTATCCCATCGACGGATATTCACAGTATATCAAGCAATCCATAAAAATGTAAATAAATCTCAACGAAACTATATCCAAACTACTGAGAAATCTACCGCATAACTTCACATTATACACGGCCTCCTATACAGGCATTATACAAGGCCTCTTCGAAATTGGCTGAAATGTTTTCACCAGAAATGTTTCAGATTGATCAAAGCAAAATCCTAGGACAAGTTAGGTTTACAAAACCCATAAATTACGCTAACTATGCGTTCTTGGCCTATGTTCTCTCACGGACCGACGGACCGACCGACGTCGGTCCTGAGGGTAGGTGTACAACTAGGTCCCATCATTTTGCGATCCATATAGATTTCAGGTTGATCGAAGCAAAACCCTAGGACAAATCCAATTACGAAATTACAATCAAAGACTTATTGTAAACTGATCTTTCAAATGTGATCACTAAATTTAATGTACAGATCACCAGCTTTACTGTGTCACCACCTTACTGCTTTCCTCGTATAGTCGTAATGAATTCCATCTTGATGTGATAATTTGGCTACTTTTTAGTGAGCTTTTATACAACCATTTACGTTCTCCGGACGCAAATCTGATATCCATAAATAAACCAATCTACTCCGGAAAACATCATCATCACTCTGGCGGTGAAGGCTGATAAACAATTGCAATTCTTGTGCATGCAATGAGCATAACACTAGATCCGACGTTTAATTGATTCGGTCAAAAATTCAATATATCAATCACTTAATTAAACAGATTAAAGAGACATCAATAACCCTTTGGTCTCCATACATCAATAAGGAAAGCAAGTTTGAGGGGGGGGGGGGGGAGAAGGAAAAAAAGGAGTGAAATGTACAAGTTTTGCTGATGTAAGTTTTAAAAAAATCTGCCGTGGGGGGAGGACAGGGGGAGACCGCCTAGGGGGGGGGGGAGACCGCCAGGGGGGGAATCGCCGGGGGGAAACCGCCGGGAGGGGAAGCGCCAGGGGGGAGACAGCCTGTTCCCAGGACAAGTCTAGAATCACATAAGTTAAGCTAACTATGCGTTTTGGGCTATGTTGGGACCTCTCTCACGGACCAACGGACCGACCGACGCCGGCCCAAAGGGGAGGTACACAACTGGGTCCCATAAGCTTTTGATCCATATAGGTTTCAGATTGATCGAAGCAAAGCCCTAGGACAAGTTCAGTCTACAAAACTCAGTCTATGAGCGTGCACTACGCACAACGGGCGAATTTTTTTCCCCTCAAAAATACCTTATTTCATCATAGAAACACGTTTCCAAGCAAAACTTGAAATTTCAATTTTGGTCCCACACGCACACACGGACAAGTCAATTACTCTATGGCCCTTTGGCTAACGGAAGTCCAGTTCTTGATCTTTTCCCTGTTGGGAGACCTGTGAACCCTATGAAAAAAAATAAAGATTTCTTAGTGAGACTCCAGTTTTAGATCCCCATTTCTTGGAAACCACTGAGCCGAGAAGCCCCTTTTGCGGCGAAACCCACTATACACGCTATTCTACTTCCGACGCAAGAATCTACTATTTCTTACAAAGAATGTATCAAGCAAATAAGAATTTAGATAGTTTTTTTATCCTGGGCAATAGAAGACACCATAGATCCAGGCACTGTAGATCCGGGCACTAGAGATCCAGGCACTAGAGATCCAGGCACTGTAGATCCAGGCACTGTAAATCCAGGCACTATAGATCCAGGCACTAGATCCAAGCACTGTAGATCCAAGCACTGTAGATCCAGGCACTGTAGACCCAGGCACTGTAGATCCAGGCACTGTAGATCCAGGCACTGCAGATCCAGGCACTAGAGATCTGTTGAGTCTGTTCCGGAATATCTTTATCAAATGAGAACTTTGTTCACTTATCTTTGAATGCACCTGGTTTGCAGGTCGTCGGAATGGCAGGGGATATCTGAAGAGGAACGTCAGCGATTAGGACTCCGCTTTGACCACGATGGAGAATTCTGGTGAGTGCGCAGGGAGGGAGGGGTGGGGGACACCTGGTTTGTAGGTCGTCAGAATGGCAGGGGATACCAGAGGAGAACCGCCAACGATTAGGACTCCGCTTTGACCACGATGGAGAGTTTTGGTGAGAAACCGGGGTGGAGGGAGGGGTTGGGACACTTGATATCATATATGTTACCATGCGTATCCAAAACAAAACAACAACAACAACAACAACAACAACAAAACATAGAAAATGGGGTAATTTTGAGACCGGACGCGATAATGGCCTTACAAATGAGGTTGGGGCAGGATAATTTTCATCCAGCACTCCGCGTTTACCACGAAAAAGAGAATTATCCTTCAGAACTGCACCACTTCGCGTTAAGGGGTTGTTTTAGAAAGTCATGGACCCCATGATAACTTGTCGGCACGTGGGGGAGAGGGGGGGGGAATTTCATAAAATGGTAGATTGAAGTGCGTGCAGCATATGGCTTTAGAGGTCAAACATTGAACAAAAAATTTAAGTTTAGTATCACATTTTGCTTCACTATTCTCCTTTGTAGGATGTCGTTTAAGGACTTTTCAGCCAATTTTCAGCGGCTTGAAATCTGTAACCTTGGACCTGATGACGTCAGAGATGACTGGGATGATGACGTCACATGGCAATGCCAGCTGCTCACGAGCGCGTGGAAGAAAAACGTCAATGCTGGAGGATGCAGGAATTTCCCCAGTAAACTTTATTTTATTAAAACTGTGTCAAGAGAGGACAGGGGGACGGTTGTAGTGTTGCTAAAAATCGAAATCGAAACGCTTTTCACTATGAAATTAAAAACGCCACATTGTTTAAAGGACATCGGAATTCTCGGGTTTATTTCTAAACATTTTCTATAAAAACCCTTTGAGCATTTACGTAAAGTTCTAGAACAATGTCAAATAAGCTCTTCCCTTTTATTATTATTATTATTATTATTATTATTATTATTATTATTATTATTATTATTATTATTATTATTATTATTATTATTATTATTATTATTGCAGAGACGTTCAGCAGTAACCCACAGTATCGCGTCGAGCTGCGTGACGTAGACGATGACGATGATGAGGACACGTGCACTCTGATTGTGGCGCTCATGCAGAAGGGACGGCGGCGACTGCGCAAACTTGGCGCCAATCTCACCATGGGTTTTGAAATATACGACGTAAGTTATCACGACGTTAATCATAACGACATAAGGTGGCCTGACGTAAGTTATCACAATTTTATTGGTCACGACATAAGTTATCACGACGTAAGTTATCACAACGTAAGTTATCACACATAAACGCAGAATGATGGAAGGAAGTGACTTTGTGACGTCAGTGTGAAAAGACATGGGGGGGGTGAGACCTTGTAAACAAGTGGGGAAGATTTCTAGCTGTTTGACGGCATCCTAATCGTGTGATTGTGTGAAAACTATGACCTGATAAATGCACTCCGCCATTTTTGGCATTTTTTCAAACTTAGCTTTACAACTAATATTTAATCTAAAAGTAAAACTAACATTGATCTAAATAAAGTGAAGAATTTCTACATCTAGATTAAATTTGTATTGGCAGGTGGATGGAGAAGGCGGTGGGAACTTGACCAGGAAGTTTTTCGGTAAACACGGTCCTACAGCCTCGTCCCCTCAGTACATTAACATGCGCGAGATAGTGGGTCGGTACAAGCTGCCGCCCGGGGAGTACTGTATTATCCCCACCACATACGAAGCCAACGAAGAGGCAGATTTTATCATCCGCGTCTTCACGGAAAAAGAAAGTGGTAACCTGATGTAAGTCATTTATAAATAGTCAGTGTTTCACTTCAGATGTGTACTTGATAGTGTACTTACTACTGTGCATAATACTCATATAACTCGGGGAATGGGGGGGGGGAGCGAATGTATTAAATTCGCTGATAGAATTATTTAACTTTGAGTGTGTAAACCATCAGGAAATGCAAGTCAATTGAAGTCGGGTTTCCGAACAAGTCACTTCGGGTTTCCGAACAAGTCACTTCGGGTTTCCGAACAAGTCACTTCGGGTTTCCGAACAAGTCACTTCGGGTTTCCGAACAAGTCACTTAGGGTTTCCGAACAAGTCAGTTGAAGTCGGGTTTCCTTCGCTCATCTTTTTCAGCGAAGCAGACGAGACAACGTGTGTTGTCAAGGCAACGCCCGCCACGTTGGTGCACAGCGCTGCGCATGCGTCGCAAACAACGGAAGCGGAAGAGAAATTCAAGCAGTTCGGTGGCGAAGACGAAGAAGTCGACGCAAGCGAATTGCAGAGCATTCTCAACGAAATCTTCACTAAAGGTGGAAAGCAAAATCTGATCTTAACACTTCATTTTATTTACCCAAAATTTAGTCAATATATTTCATGCATCTAATTTTTTTTTTAATTTATTTGTTTTACAGCCGCCAGGGGCTAAAAAACAAATTTTATTTGTTTGTAATTTTAAATAATTCAAAATATGTACGGTCATAAATAAAAGAGTGATCGGGGAAAATGATATAAATTAATGGTCGTCTTTATTTGTAACTTGTTATCTTGGGCAGACTTCGATTTCGGTGGGTTTGACATCAATTTATCGCGAAGTTTGCTGGCCACACAAGACCGCGACAAGACAGGAAAGCTTGACTTGGAAGAATTTAAATTGCTTTGGGAGGATCTTATGCAATGGAAGGTGAATAAAAAAACGAAAAAAAGACCAAAAAAAAAAAAAGCAGTAAAAAAGAAACATGAAACCAGTTTTCCTCATAATAGTATTTCATAAGTTTATTCTGAGTTTCGTTCCTACACAAAAGGAGAGTTCAGAATGGTATAGATTCTGTCCCATCTAAAATGCTGGAATTTCTCGTCTAGTTATCTATGTTATAGACAAACTGTAAAATCAGGCCGTCTACAAAGTGTCTGAAAACTTTAGACAGTTTATAAACGGCCTGATTCAGTCAGCCAGTTTGTAAACTACCTAAAAGTTTCAGCTACTGTAAAAATCCGGGTTGCAGTTATTTAATCATTGGTTACGATTATAGATACCATTATAAACCGTTTGAGAGGAAATCTGACCGCGCCATTGCACCATTTTGTTTTTCTAGAAAAGTGGGAGAGAAGGGAGGTGGGAGGGGGCGGGGTGGCAGGTTCGTTTTAGAAAATTGCACCTACTTTTTATGTTTACAGCTGCTGTTCAAGCAAAGGGACGAAGATAAGACGGGCTGTTTTAACAGCATGGAGCTGAGAGAAGCGCTCGAGTCGTGCAGTAAGACACTCTTCTCACACCCCAGTCCAAAGCACACCACCTCATTAGTTATTTGTTAATAATAATAATAATTATTATTATTATTGTTATTATTATTATTATTATTATTATTATTATTATTGTCATCATTATTATTATATTATATTAGTTATATCAGATTGTCAAGACTTTGGTCAATAATCCATTCTGATTGGGCAGTTTCCAAGTCGATCATTTTTTGGCAGTGATGATCGGATCGTAAATGTCGATAGATATTGGAGTTATTTGTAATCAAAACGCCAGTTATGTAACAAAGCAGGCATTGGCTTGTTGTGAGTCAACAGGAAGATACCATTGGCCAGTTTCGAAAATGTTGACCTAAAGGTTTAAACAAAAGGTTACCATTCGAAGAATCATCTTACTCAGTCCTCCTGTCTTACCTCCTAACCACAGTCTTAGCTTCTCTTATCAACCGAAAACTGGGAGGAGCTGATGTCTGGATGCAAATAACTATTCAAACAAAATCACACACAATATCACAAAGGATCCTGAATCTTTAAATTATGACCCTTAAGTTCTCGAAAGGCCCGTATTTGGCACGGATCTACACAATTTACTCACCGTGGGGAATCGGTTTAAATATTGAAGTTTCTCTTGCGGTGCCCATGAGATTGTTAATTCTTAAGCTTAAGTTTAAACCGATGTCATTCCAACTCCTTAGGTTTTGTCAATATTTTTGCATTTTGCGATGTGCTTAAAATTGTCATGTGAATTTTTAGCTTTGACGATTCTATGCCATTATTACAGATTACAAAGTGAGCAATGCGGCGCTCCGGAACCTTTCGTTACGTCACAGCGACAAGTCTGGAGTCATCAGATTTGACGACTTCGTGACTTGCCTTGTCAAAGTCAAATCATTGTGCGGTAAGTCTTCAAAAACAGACCGAGAAAATCTTTTTTTTTTTTTTCATTTAAAATACTCAGGATTCCCTCTCTTGGTCTTGGTTATGAAAAATCGTTGGGATAACAGTCTGTAATCTGCTAAATGAAACCTCTTCGCGTTCTAGCAACAGAACCCAGCCCGCCGCCACACCTCGCTTTCCACTATACGCCCGCTTAAATTAAACATTGATTTAACAAAAAAAAAAAAAAGAAAAAAAAACATGGTGCATTGTATTGTGGATTCTTTAAGCCTACCGTGTACACAATCTGTGTAAACTATATCTCGATTAGTTTTGTTGATTTCTGATCAATTCAGTATATTGTTCCGGTTCAGGTTAACGGTTTGTATGGTCATTATTCGGGCCTAATGGTGTGATTTCAGATATTCACAGTCGGGCATCTTCAGGAGATTCACGCACCGCTAATTTTACCTTGGATCAATTCATCCAGACGGCAGCATGCATATAATGGCTATGACGTCAGAACGCGCCAATAACGTAAACAAAAACAAGAGAGACTGAAAAATGCAAATGATTTTTATACTTTTTTTTTTTTTTTTGCAAAAATATTTAGTTGTATTTATGCCAAGCCTACAGGGTATGACGTCAACGAAAGGACTAAATGCGTTTATGTGGTTGAAGATTTGTCTTGTTACAGATTGCCGCTGCTTGTGTTTTTAAGTGTTTTGTCCCATGCCTTTTGAAGAAAGCTGCTTTTTAGTGAAAAGCGTATAGAGTTATACATTGTAAAACTTTGACGCAGCATCGCATCATAATTGAAGTTAATGCCTCATGTTCTCCTTGTTTTAACGTCAGGTTGCAAAGATAGTGCATTTCAATAGACATGGTCATTTTTAAGAGCTTCGGGAAATGCCCGAATATATGCAAGCTCAAACGATTAGTCACTGAAATTGAAAACAACAATTAATAAAGAACGTATAAACAAAAAGATGTAGTGTGCAGGATTGTTTTGAGGTTGTAACATGCGCTTCGTTATAAGCGCTACTTCTTGTGCCAGAAAGGTGTCTGTGATAAGCCTCTTAATTCATATTCCTATAATGGCTAGCAATTCGTATGTGATGTGTTTATGTATTTTTTGCAAGAAAAAAATATCTAAATTTGATATCCTAGATTTAACTTTTTGTGAATTGACTTTGAAAAATATTACATTTAAATATTTTTAATGGCATATTCTACAGTTTTCCCCGCACCTTTATATTTATATTATTTTTTTTATGCTTAGTGGTATAACGTAAAAATAGACGGTACTTTTAATGTATTTATAATACTGTGGCAGCAATCTGGTCTTTGTTTCAGGTATCAAAAGTTCTTGCTTAATTATTTCCCAAATTCCTAAGATAGATAGACTTGTAGTGACTAATTATTATAAACTTTATTTTGTTATATTTTGCTCTTTGGCACTGTTCATTTCGAATATTAATTTGACTTTATTTATATCATTAGAAATATAATCGTCCAGGCGACATATCTGTGATATTAGGCATAGTTTCATAAAGTGTTTAAAATCCGAACGTTTTTTATTTGTGTTTTTTAAGCATCTGACATTCCTTGTTCGTAGGTCATTGAAACTAACACGAAGATGTAAAAAAAGGGGCACTGTATAAATTGTTATTCTGAAGCCCAGCCGATCTCGTGACATCAGGCCGCGGATTCACCAACATCCCCTTAACTTAAACTTAACTTAAACCCAAGGATACTCAAATGTTTAAATAGCCAATAATTTCGGGAACCTAACCCAGATTCAGGAAAGTTCCTTAACTTAAAGTGTCACTTAAATCTTTCAATTAAGCTGAATTTTCCTTAACTCAGTTTTTAGGTTACGTAGTAAATAACAGTTAACTTAAAATTTCACGTAACGGCCCCTTAACTTAGCAAACTTTTAAGGGAGGTACCGAGGTCCCTTAATTTTTAAGTGGGAATTTAAAAAAAGAAAAGAAAATACGATATTTCTTTTTAAAACGTATTGAAATGGCATTCCATATTCAGTCGACACAAAGGGCGTAAATGTCTCTTAAATTTAAGTTACACTTAAGTGGGCCTTATGGTTCGACAGATACGCTGCCTAAAGTGGCATTGGATTTAAGTTAAGTTTAAGTTAAGGGATGTTTGTGAATCCGGGGCCAGACTGCTGAACTGTTATATTAACTGCGATTGAATTAAAACTCGAAATTTACCATAAAATTCCGGAGGTGTCCTGACGTCCTCAAAACGTTGACACCTTCTGTACCAAAGTTCTATGACGACCCCCCACCCCACCCCAAACTCTCCTCCAAAGTCTACAAGTACTTAAACTCCAATCTACACTCCCAAAATTGTTTAAAATTATGCGGACAAGATGACAGTTGGATAAACGTAAACCACGCCTTCAGTCTGAAGCAAGAGCATCTGATGGAGATGAAATAATACAAGTCCAAACGGAGAAAGCACAATAGTAGAACTCTGATTAACCCAAAGCGATAAATGCTTCAGCGGAAAAACCTCTATCAATACCGATCATCTGCTACAAGGGTTTTCTCAAAAATGAGTAATAAATGAATTGTATTGCATCTGAAGTTGCAGCGGCCATGTTTGTACAGTCTTCTATATCCTTTGATAATTTTCAGCATGTAAGATTATTAAGACAAAAACAAAGTTTGATGCATTATCATTAGGAAGAATCCAGAAGTCCATCGCGTTGGTGGCGTAGTGAAGCTTATGCCTGGTTACTTATACAATCCTAAAACGTTGACTCGGCAGGACGCACAACATATAAAAGGCCTGCATACTCTTTTGACATAAAGGTGGTCCCACATAATGTAAAATAAATCACGAGACAAATTTTAACTTTCCTTTAGGCATTTTTCCAGACATTAATTTGATATTGTTTGCCTTTTTGTCATCCATTTCACATATAAAGCGAGAATTTAGAAAGTGGGTGTTTTTAGAACTATTATCAATAAGAGGCTATTTATTACGTTCACGAGGGAGAAAAATGAAAATGTAACTATGGAACAGAAGTGATTGGACAAATTGCTCAGTTGTTAAAATCAGAGGTGAATTGCAAGTGGGAATAAAAAGTCAATAGGTAATCCCATGAAACTTTTTTGCCATTTTTAATATGTCGGTTCCTACATATTCCCTGCATATTCGGATAATTTAATTATATGCACGAGATCGGGTTATACACTCGTACATATATACACCATCAAAAATATATGTTTTATATATAGTTCTGTGAAAAGGTTGAACAGTGAATTAAGAACACCGATTCAAACCCCTGGCTTTGGTTTTGAGCTGGCCGTGCAGTTTGGATCAAAATCGTCGGACTAACTTTGCATGAGCTTAATTAAGTTAATTGAATGGCAATGGAATGTTTTACACATAATCATACAATTTTCAAACAAAACGTACATACATGGTACAATCCGAGTTTTATTGCTGTCGAAACATTCAATGATCATTCAATTTGAATTCTGTGATAGGTAATCTAACCGACTGAACTCGCTTGGCTAAGGCAAATGGGTGCTCATTACCCCGAATTGAAGTCGAACCAGGGTCCAACTCAGGTAAGAAAAGATCTTCCTAACAATCTGCCGAAGTGAAAGACAAGCGTTAGAACAAGGTATCCAAGCTGCAGATGTCCTTAACATTCGCAACGGGCGAGATAACAGCGATAAAAAGATCGGGAAATGCAGGCGTTCAAATTAAGTCTGATCAACTCATTGGTTCCACATTTAAGAGGTTGAATTTGCTAAGGGATGAAACGTAGATGATGGAAGGAGCAACTTGACGATGGCTCTCGTTTTGCATTAAATATCGTTATCCAGATGGCGCTATAGCAAAAGTCGTCATCATGATGATCATCATCATGATCATGATCATGATCATCACCATCATCATCATCATCATCATCATCATCAGTCATGATCATTTATTTGCTTCATTGACCGGCTGACTGATTGAGGACATCCGAACCCAACGCATCCCCGGCCTCATTCAACTTAACCAAACGCTCATTTCTTCTTCTTCTCTTCTTGTCCTTCTTGTTCTTCTTGTTCTTCTTCGTCTTCTTTTTTTTTTCTTCTTCTTCTTCTTCTTCTTATTATTATTATTATTATACAAGTTTTAATACAATTATTATTCTATTTTTGCGCTATCAAACTTCCAAGACGATACTTCTTGGTATGTTACAAAAGTTTATCTTCATTGCCAAAACGAAATTATTATTAAATCTTGAGCTGTAATATCACGCTAAACTCGTTCTTACTTTAAAAAAAAACAGATTAGTAGTTGGTAAGTGGGATTCCAAAAACAGTGACGTCATAGGATGTTTTCGGACTCTCATGGGATTCCAAAAACAGTGACGTCATAATGACGTCACAGGGATGACCCAGGGTCCTCCCTGGGTCATCCATGGGAGGACCCCCTGGGTCATCCATGGGAGGAATGGGTCATCCATGGGAGGACCCACCCTGGGTCATCCATGGGAGAACCCCTCTGGGTCATCCATGGGAGGACCCCCCAGGTCATATAACCATTTTTTTACCCCGCACAGTTTAAGCTAGAACCACCATGTGAGGACCCACCCTGAGGGGTTATCCACATAATTCACTAGAAGTGCTATTAGCTTAATCTTTAAAACAGAGGTTTCATAGCCACATGGTTGGTAGTTCGAGCCCATCTATAAGCCCCCTCAAATTCAAAGGGGTATAAAGCGATGACGGACAGACTTACAGACAGACGGACAGACACCTCCCCAAACCTATAAGCCCCCATTTTTTTAAACATTTCCCACACTCTCATGCATACACACACACACCAACGCCATGACACGAAAAGCGCTTATTTCGTATTAGTGGGTGGCCGCTCTGAAAAGGGCAGCCGAGGAGATGTCGTCTACTTCTTGCTACTGCCGCTGGCGCTCTTGCAGCCGTACTTCCTCCTGTGTGCCGCTACCCCCGCCCTAGTTGACACGAAATCCTTGCCCAGAACGCTACACCTATGCGACTCGGACTTCCTAGCGTCTGGGCAACTCGCTTCGTGCGCTTGCTTTGTGATGCCCTGCGGTATAAGAAAGTCGCAGAACTCACAAAATCGAGCACTGTCCACCGAGTCAAGGAAGCGCACGACCTCATGGAGCGACTCTTTGCTGGGTCCTCCAGTTTCATGTCAACCAGGGTAGTGGTTTGGCCAGAGTCGGAAGGCGGCTGCATCTGGCTGGTATCCGTGATATTGGCGACAGCAACAGCGAGTTCGTCTGGCACTGGCTGGCAGCAGGAGACAGCGCTAGCACTGGCAGACTGTCCGGTTTGGTCACAGTAGCTGTAGCAACGCGTCTGCGTCTGGTAACCCTCAGGCTCCGCAGGCACTCTCCGCACAGATACATCTGGCTTCACTGGCGATCTGAGGTCTGGCTTCCGAGGGGTGCTGATCACTTTCATCTTGCAGGGCGACGGATCTGACCACTTTTCTGGCGAGCGTTCCGTCAAGCATTTGTAACTCTTGCCGAATCTGTTGTATTCTTTGGTGTTTGCAGCAACCCGTTGTCTCCACTTTTCCAGCTTGAACAACTCGTACTCCAAGTATATTTCTTCAAACAGTTCAACATCCTTATCAGAAAGGAAAAACCTTTGCTTCCGCTCTGGTGTGAAAAACTCATCACGAAACTCATCTTGACACGACAAGAGACAAACGCAAAGTGATTGAATTGAGTTTGAGCTGTCTGAAACGAGGCTACCTGAAAACGAGGCTAGCGTACCCCCTCCCTGGGTCACTCTATCTATACCATATACCTAGGACATATACCATGTGAGGACCCCCCCCCCCTGCTGACTGCTGGTGGTGCGGCGCGACACTGAGAAACATCAAGTATTATAATTTTCATCCTTTCAAGTGCCCGGGAAGACCTTTCACCATGGAGCAGTTTTACAGATATCAGTGCAACTGCGGAAATCCAACTTTTTGGTGAAAAGTCAAATTACTAAAAACTTTCGGCCCTTTTCAGGGCCATCCTCTCTTATCAAATAACCTCAAATTCTGTCTATGTATGTGTGTGCATAAAAGGGGATGTCTGAGATCACATTTCAGCATTTCAGTTCAAGCAATTGATGAAGCAACAGCAATGACAGCGAGTTCAGTCAAGGATACACCAGTCCTCTGCGTTGAATGCAATGTGGAATTTCCATCTTTGGAATTGATTGAGACACACGCATGTAGTAAAGCTGAGATGAAAACTATAGTGAAACATGCTCGTGAAGAGTATGGGAAAGGAGTAAAGAGGCGAAAGATGGAACAAGATGACATTTGGACATACGGTCCAGTCCTCTGTATGAAATGCAATGTGGAATTTCTATCTATGGATGCGTTTGAGGCACATATATGTGTGAAGATGAAAATGTGTCTCATAAAGAACATGTTTCAAAGAAACAAATGACAGGACAAGTAAGGAGAGGTAGAAGGGTTAGTCTTGGTGAAAACGCTCAGGAAAAACGGTTTGACTCTGAGGATGGATCGGATTTACTGCTTGAAATGCGACAGCAGTAAATCATTCCAGACCTTAAACCATGGAATGAAATGGTATATTGTAGTGCATGCACGCTTCAAGAAACTGACGGCGAATGCAGAAGATGTTATGACAGAACAAGTGGATAATGCATTTATCAGCAGTCCAACATATACAGCATACAATCCAGCAGATATTGAACAGGACTTGCCGGAAGCCTATAAAGAATTATTTACTAAGTTTGACGGACATAAGCGACAAGGCTGGGTACTGGATAACATACTGTACACTGAAGTACATACAGCTACGTTGCTGCCTCTGGAAGCGATGAGTTTTATTCCAATGCCGAAGAAAGTGAAGAAAACAGAGGGTGTGATAAACATTAAGAATGATGACAACAAGTGTTTCTTATGGTCAGTATTGGCTTACCTTCACCCTTATAAGAGCAACCCAAATCGCGCGAATCTACACAAGCCATTTGAGAAAGAATTAAAAGTCGAGGGTATGACATTACCGACATCAATTACTAACATTCCAAAGCTTGAAAAGGAGAACGATGCATCTATCAACGTGTTTGGATATGAACAAGATGTAGTTGTTTCGATACAACTCAGTCGAAACGTCAGTACGAGAGAAATCAACTTACTTCTGATTAACAATGACAAGAAAAGGCATTACTGCCTCATTAAGAATTTTAGCAGACTTATGTCTTATCGATCAAAGCATCATGGGCCACCTTTTTATTGTTTCAACTTTCTTCACTGGTTTGTACGACAAGAGCTTTTAGATAAACATCGTGAAGTGTGTGGCAAGCATTGAGCACAACGTTTATCATTTCCCAAGAAACCTTTCATCAAGTTCAAGAATGTAGCCAAACAACAGCGAGCACCTTGTGTGATTTATGCCGACTTTGAATGTTTCACGCAAAAGCATGAAGAAGGAGACAAGTATCAGTATCATCGTCCAAACAGCTTTGTCTATGTGGTTCTTAGTCAGTACGACGCACGCGCACCAGTTCTATATCGAGAAGATAATGCCGTAAAAGTCTTTTTAGACCATATGGTGAATGGACGTGATCGTATTGTGCGTGGTTTAGAGCAGCCAAAGAATATGGTGATGACTCGTGAAGACAAAGAGAATTTCAGGAACGCTGTTGATTGCTACATTTGTCATGAGCCTCTAGGAGCAGATCGTGTAAGAGATCATGACCACATCAATGGTAAATATCGCGGAGCAGCGCATAGTGAATGCAACTTACAATTTCGACTTAGAAAAGATCAGCAGGGGGATAAAGATTCTTTTATCATTCCTGTGTTTTACCACAATTTGCGAGGCTATGACAGTCATCTGATCATGGAGGAAATTGGGAAATTCAAAGATGAAACGATTACGGTCAATCCCAACACCATTGAGAAATATATTGCATTCACCATGAGCAATTTACAGACAGCTTTCAGTTCATGAGTACCTCTCTACATAAGTTGGTATCCAACCTTGCGGCAGAAGGGAAAGATAACTTATACAACGTGACCTCTCACATGCACGATAGTAACCAACAAGATTTGTTGCTGAGAAAGGGAGTATACCCCTACGATTACGTCGACAAACCATCCAAGTTTGCTGAAACGCAACTACCATCAAAGGACAAGTTTTATAGTCAGCTTAGCGAAGAGGACATTAGCGATGAGGATTATGCTCAGGCGCAGAAGGTGTGGGATACAGTCAACTGTACCATATTCGGTGAATACCACGACCCGTACCTGAAATCAAGTGTGCTACTGCTAGCAGACGTGTTTGAAAATTTTCGTCAATTGTGTCTCAACACGCATGAATTGGATCTTGCTCACTACTACACAGCGCGCGGACTGTCGTGGGATGCTATGTTAAAAGCGACAAAGGTGAAGTTGGAATTGATCAATGACATTGACATGTACCAAATGGTTGAGCAAGGCATACGTGGAGGAATATCTGTGATCACACACAAGTATGCGAAAGCAAATAACCCCTACGTAGCAGATTACAATTCTGAGATACCAAACAAACAACTTGTATGGCTGGGCCATGTCGCAAAGCATGCCACAAAGAGGATTTATGTGGGTGAGCGAGCCAGAATCCATCGACTTCATGGATGTAGCTGAAGATTACGACATTGGATTCATTTTGGAAGTGGATTTAGCATACCCACATTCAATCCATGATCGTATAATCACTACCCAGTGGCTCCAGAACGGAAATGTGTCAAAGTTTGAGAATTGTCTGAGTACAGTCAGAAGCTACGGAAAGATCTGAACATGAAAGACTAACCCAGTGAGAAGCTCATTTCTAACTTTGTGTGACAAGAAGAAATATGTGCTTCATTATAGGAATTTACAACAGTACGTCTCATTGGGGTTGAAAGTCACCAAAGTACATCGCGCCATCATGTCTGAACAGAGCAAATGGCTGGCAAAATACATTACCTTAAACACAGAAAAGAGAAAATCAGCCAGGAACCCATTTGAGAAAGACTTCTTTAAACTGATGAACAACTCTGTCTTTGGCAAAACCATGGAAAATGTGAGAAAGCGAATCATGTTGAACGTATTCACAAGGAAAAGCGGTTCAAGAAACTTGTGTCCAAACCTTCTTTCCACAAATTCAAAATTTTCAACGAACAAAAAAGTGCTTGGGAAAATGAAGGATGAGACAGCAGGCATCCCCATTGAAGAGTTTGTTGGACTCAGACCGAAAATGTACAGTTTATTGTGTGGTGGAAAAAACATGCAGCTAAAGGCATCACTCGAGCTTGCCAAAGACGCATTAAACAAATGCAGTATAGAGACAGTTTGTTCAACCAAACTCAAACGATGACCACAGGACACATTATTCGAAGTCATAGTCACCAGCTTTTGTCGGAGAAGTTGAGGAAAATAGCCCTCTAACTATATGACGACAAGCGATACGTGTTGAATGATGGCTATTCCACCTTGGCTCATGAACATTACAAGGTAACATTATAAAAGGGGAAGTTCCTCCAACGTAAGAGCTATTTGAGGTGCGAACACTGAAGCGTTAATATGGAACTTGAAAATCGTAAGAGATCTGTAACTGATATGGATACTCTTGCTGATACAGTTAAAGACTTAAAAGTTTAAAATCCTACTGCTACCACTACCATTAACAAATTGAAAGTGGAGACAGCATCAACACCACCACAGTCGTGGGATGGAATGCTTTCTCTAGGAAATGGAAAGTACATTAAAATTATGAAACAAAGCAATGAAGGAGTGGTGAACATTCGCAAGTACCTCAGAGATGAGGGGTATGGAAGATATCGTCCTACGAAAAAGGGTATTTTGCTGACAATACCTGAATGGAAAATGTTGAAGAAGCAAGTGAAAGAATTGGATAAAAGGCTTCGAAGACAAGAAGACAGCTCATAAAAAGGTATTGTCATCATGAATGCACTCGTGTTTAACGGGGTGCTCAACTTGCTGTAAATGATTTGAATGAAGTGATAATAAGCTCTGCTTATCGGTTTAAACCAGGATTATCCAGGGGATTATGATGTAGTTGTGCAAGATACTCCATATTCATCATTGATTGACTTTGATATGAAGAATTGGCGCGCAGTCTTACGATTCCTAGAAGCTATACAACATCCATTCTTCACCATCTTGCGAGCATAAAAACGTCTTTGCAGACAAGGAGACAGCTCATAGTTGATCTGACTGTTGAAGGAGATGGAAGACTTTTTATTGGATTATGAACCCATTACAGATGGATTCTCATATTCTGAGAAAATTATGTAATGACATTGCGTTAAGAGATTTTGGAAAGTACATCATTCTATCACCTGACGAACAATTAGTGTTGAAAGACAATCTAGAGAAGTTGAGGATACCTGGCTTTCTCCTTGTACTGTCAAAAGATTTAGAAGTGCGTGTGACTGAGAACTGTTTAGACGTGTTTGTACAATTTCGTCAGTATGCCGAGCTTACAGAACTCTACGACTACATCACCCTCAACACAGTGGAATGGTACGCTCTGTTACAAGCATTGGATTGGAAAGAACCTGACGCTTGAATTCAAAGAGGAACGAGTACAACTCATGCGTGGTATTGAGCTGACACATCCCATGTGCGTTATGGTGATGGACATAGACATGGATGAACATGGATATGAACTGAAACTCTCTGAACATGAAGATGTTAAAATAATAAAGTTTGGTAATGGACAGTGTTATGCTAGTTTTCATAGCATTTACAAACGTCGGTGTAATGTCTATGATACATATATTAATTTAGATTGGTATGAATGGCATTCGTTTATCAATGAATTGAATGCATTTGCGAAATAAAAGTTTAATGTAAAATAGATTTGTTGAAATGTAAAATAATTGTTGAAATGTAAATAATGTAATACACAATAAAAAAAAAGAATTTGTATAAAACTGTCTTGTTTTTATTTACAATATTCATAATAAAATTAACAATTACCAACAACTTAAACAATACAACTTAACTAATACATCATCAATAAAATAATGGTTTATAATGTCTATATACAAAATCCTTTACAACAAAACCACCATCACTTCTTCTTAATACGTCAATGATTTCAAAAGGACAATGTCCTCGAGCTCTTTGAATTATACAATACACACAATAAAATCCACATGCAGGTGATATCGGTGTTTGTAACGGAACTGAATTATAAATGAAATTAAACTTTAAAAACTTATTCAAACGACTGTCTATAGGTAAAAGTCCGTTAGAGTCAAAATATTCTATAGGGTCTTTGTCATAATACACTGCCACCCAATGCTCTCCTGGCTCATCATGATCGTCTGTGTTGATGACATAGGCACCGCGTTGTAAAGATGGTAACTGGTCCATGGAAAGCACGCCTTGAAACAAGTCTTTTGTCGCGACATCATGGGATAGGATTCTATCTGCTTCGTGTTCATGACTGGTAGCCGAACTGAATGCTGCGATTTGCACTTATTTCAATGATGTTATCAAATTCAGCATACACTATAACATTGACTGTATTTTGCAAGGCACCAACAAAATTCATTTCTAACCGCAAATTCCAATGTTTAATAAGGACATAATGATAATCACCATCATAATCAGGTGTTACGTCGAAAGAAAATAAAGCATAACCCCTAGGCCAATCTTCCCGTTTTATGATGGAACTTTTCTCACCATTCAATCTATCCAAAGATTTGTAAAGAGTTTCAAAAGCGTCAAGATATTTACCCCGTTTGATGTTAAGATTGAGATGTTTGGATAGGGCTGGGTTCACCATCAGAGTAAAGTTGCATAAAGTTAAGATCAAAAAGCAAAAGATTCATTATGAACCAGTCCAATGAGACACGTGCTGGTAATTGGCCTAAAAAGATGTTATCTTTCACAAAAGATTGAAATCCAGTTGGAATGGCTAAGATTTTACATTCTTTTCTAGTAATAAGAAACTTAGCAGAATTTTTCATCAATGCATCTGCATGTCCTAACTGAATACCTGGACTAACCCTCACTTTGCGAATGGTTAAAAACGTCTCTCTCACTTCTACTTTAAAACCATTATTTGCAGCCATTAATACATATTCATCTTTTTGTCTATGTAAACGCAATTTCATACTGATACTATTGGGAAGATAACGATCCTGCTCAAACAAATCTACCCTTAAACCACCTGAAAGCATAAACTCACGGCTGAGACGTGTATACAAATAACGATTATGTAAACATTATTTCCTTGCTGAGCTAGATCACGACCCTCAACATTTAGATGAAAACCTGATACATATCTTTCATGATTGGGTCTTTTCACCTAAGTTGTATTCATTGATATTTCAATATCTTTATAGATGAGAAGCATAGCGCGCTCAGAATGGAGACTTTCTTCCGAGTCATGAATAAGATGAGATATAATGCTGGTATAAACATGGGTATTGTTACTATGTGATACCAAACGATCATTTAGAAATAATTCAATATTGGACCATAACCCATTTAACAATTCATTAATGCATGATAAGTTATCATCTCCACCACAGGGTGTTCCATCAGCCTTTACAATGCTGCATACAATATGAAGTCTACTGTTCTTTAAATCTAGATATTCTTCTGTACTCGCAGGAATGTAGAATAGTATTGGATCGCCCTCTCTAATGGCAGTTAGTGGTTGATAGTCTACATTATAACTTTTTTCTACAGCGATTTGCGTTGGTGGTATGCGAAACCATTCCAATGGAGAAAGACTACATTCACAAGAATGATTATGAATTAAAGACATGTTTAAAAAATATCTTTCTTATATTTTGTTGATGTTATCCGTTTAGCTGTCTTTCGCCTTCTGACAGGTTTTATCGGTTGCACTCTCTTTTGTCCTCCTAACACATCACCAATCACACGCTGTGCTACTCGACCTGCAACATCTTTCGCGAGATCTTTTGCAGCCTTTTTAAGATGTGGTGCAACGATTTTAGACCCTGCCTTAAGCAGTGGAATAGCATTGCGAGCCAATGATCCCATTATTGAACCAACACCATCTCCATATTGTATTCGCGCTCCTTTAAATCCCGGTAATTCCCCACCCACTTGACGAAGAAAATGGTTGCGATATGCAGATGGATCGTGTATATATGCCTTCATAATTCTTTTGGCCGGGAATGAAGTTTACAGTCTTAAATAAGATGTTTCACCTGTATCATCCTTAATATTCATTTCTATCATGTCAAATTTGGATGTGTTTACAGGAACATAATGAGGTTCTCCATCATGTCCTTGTATTTCAACAGATCGTAGCAAAGGAACATTATGATCTCCTACAACGTGTGATTCACAAATACTACAATACACATAGAGTGTATAAAATCCATGGTAATATCAAGCATATGCGGTGCCTCACTTTCATTAATATAAGCCAAATATGGTGTAAATCCTAACAATTCTCCTAATCCCGTGGAAAATGATATGGCAAAATTATCTTTTAACATCAGAGAGACTTTCCTTGTAATTTTATCATAGTTTAATCTCACTGGAGACACATCGAGTTCATCAGTGGTGAAGGCATCTTTAAAGGCTTGATGTAGATAGACTAGATGTGTATATACATTACTTCATGTTTGATACTCGTCATCAACACTGTCTACATGATTGCTGTCTAAATTACCATCTACATGATCTACATTGGTGCCTACTACTTCTCTTTGACAACAAGCACTTACACACCTAATTTCTACAGGAAGAGTATTTTTATTTTCATTTTCTTTACAACAACAACACCATAACTCCTTAATGCTTGTTAAAAAGTTTCCCATCCTTATGGAAACCTTAGTTGACCTTGTTATATCTCTTTTGTAATATCTTCACGAGTTGTCTTTTTACCAAAAACAGTTTTTGGAATATTAGCGTCTACAATTTCCTCAATAAACTGTTTCCATCCATGGTGGTTCTAGTCGTTCGTTTGTTCTTGTAGCAACTAATGCTTCTTTCAACAAATCAATAATGTTGGAATTCGTGATGACAGTACCCGTTTTTAAAACAAATTCATTTTTATCTGTCTATCTCGTGCCATCTTGAGTGCATTTATCTCTTAAGTTCTGCCAGAAGTTGTGTTAGTTTTACATGATAAATAGGTTAAAAATGGCTTTGAAACTGTTGTGACTTTTCTGATTTTTCTGCATTAGATGATGTAACAGACTTGTCGTTGATGTTGTGACTGAATTGTTCGTAAATGACGACCAAGAACTTCAGACACTTCTATTGCCTTTCATGCGTTCGTTTCCCACGTAAAAGTTTATTCACTTTCGTTTTGACTTCACCATCTTTTCCATTCTTTTCTAACAACATTTTATATTCATATTCAGGAATGAGGACCATTTTCAAAGTTGTTGCATTTTAACAGCAACTGAACTAACAAGGGTAATGCAAGTTTAGCAATAGCTCCAATGAATCCTCCTTTCTGATTAACCAACTTCTTTTTTCATCGAAGTGATATCTTCTTATCTGCCAGTGTGCGTAGGATATGACGTTCACGCTTGAATTCCTTATACCTTTTTGAGCTGTCCTACAAGGCAAATGTCCTATATTCAAACAAATTTCAAGCTAGTTAATTCCTCCTTGGTAGCTTGTTGTAGCAAGGATTTACGTCGTTTAGGCCCGCTGCGTGCGAGCAAGTGAAGAAAAAGTTGATTCGCTTGAGTACGTTTAGATATCTTGGCTGCGAATTGTCAAGTGACTTGGTTCTTTTTCATACACTACTTTATCAATAATGTGTATCTTTTGGTAAAATTCCTGTAGTTGATCATTCGAATCATTCAAATTAATGAATAAATAACCATGAGGTTTACTGGTAGCATCTTGATAGGCTTCTATGAGAAATTTAGATTTTCCAGGATACATTTGTCGTGCTAATGTGCTTATTTGTTGACTGTCTCTAGGATTTTTAAACAGAATGATGTAATGTGTATTCAAACTAATATTTCGCATTTCTCTACCAGGATGGAATAAATTTTGTACAATAAAAATAATGCTTAGATTTTGATGACTGCTGCCAACACTGAAGAGATGTTTTTCGGGTTAAAGCGCTCTTCAATGTCATCTGGAATGCCTTGGTAAAATTCCACACCTTTCATTCCCTTATACAAAAGCTGATCTGCTGCATAGAGCCATAAAATGGTTTTTGGAGAGGGTTTAATTATATTTTGTTCTAGAATTTCCCTAACTAGAGAAGTTTTACCACTGCCTTTAGGTCCAGAGACCAAACATGTGAATGGATGCTTCATTTTCGAATGTCTGTTTCTTTCACCCAACTTCTTTGGCCAACCTAACCACTTTACAAATAATTCTTTAACACCTCGTTTTTACGTGTTTTCAAAACTTTTTCAATTCTGTAGACAGATTCAATATCTTTTGTCACTTTCTGCAGTTCTTCTTCATAGAAATGACCATCAATATCTTCGTCCAAAAAGTTTTTTACACGATACAACTGTATTCCTTTCTTCTTACAACGATGTGTGATAATGAAGACTTCTTGCGTCCACTTTATATGATAATCCCGTTGAAATACATATTTCATGTGGGAAATGCGAACCTGATCACTAATTTTAGATTTGTAGGGTTCTTTCTTCTTCTTTGGTTTCAATTTCAATTTGTCTACATACATATACTTCCACACTTTAGAATCGTTGTCTTTACGAATATCTGCAGGAGCATACTTATTAGGGAGTGAGCCATGAGGTCTAATTATACAACAAGTCTGGAAGGATGTCCATATTGCGATAGGTTTGATCACGTAGGAAATATCGATACATTAGTCCCTTTAGAGTACGAATGACTCTCTCAGTAAAGTTGGGTTTGGTTTCATTCTTTGTCGTATAGGCATGTATTCCCTCCTTCAAAAATGCTTTTACCCATCTGTTTTTTAATTCATTTCCTTTATCCGACCTTAGAGTTCGTGGTCGTTGTGTTTCATGAAAAATCTTTTGAAAGGCTTCTATGATGCTGGTATGAGATTTATAAGGTATTGGCTGCACCCACAAATATTTGGAAAACACATCAATAACAGCCAATAAAAAGCGGGTGTCATCATTATAGGGAGCTATGTTTCCCATGTCAGCTAAATCAATTTCCCACATGTCATCAATACCACGTGTAATGACACGTTGCCTTTTAAACCTGTATTTTACAGGTTGTAGTAAACTGAATGCATCTTGATCCTGTAGCCATTTCTTCACTTGTGAATGAGTGACTGGTTGATCATGTTTTCTTAAGATGTGATAAAGTTTGTAAGGACCAGCAAATACCCCGGGTTGGCCAGGTTTGAAGTAAATATTGGTCGAGTAGTCTTTCTACGTCGACATGTTAACACTAAATGATAACATATCATTTCATTTTATAACTCAAACAACATATCTTACATTTTATTACCTAGCCAACATATCTTACATTTTATTTTATTTACAAATAAAGTATAGATATAATAGTGTGAATAATTGAAGACCATTGATCTTCAATGAATACTAACCAATTATTTAATTCATCAAATGTGATAGCATCTACACCATACTTCTCACAACGTTTATTTGCATTATCCAACACTTTATCTAAATGAATATAATATTTAGCCTCATTCCAATATGTACAGACACAAGTAGCATGGCAAGTATGTTCTTGACACTCTTCATGTTGACAAGCAGGACATAGTAAACATGCACACTGTTTTACAGTTGATAACATTTCTTCGCAATAGGCTTTTTGTACAATATATTGTCTCAATATAATGTCTGCCATTATACTGTAATATAGATTAACCACTCTCACTTCATCAAACAGTTTTGGATCAAATTGAGCAAAGTCATAAGCTGCTTCCACATCAAACTCCTCAGCTCCGTCAATGTCTGAAAGCACACACTCTTTGATGAAATTCTCACGTAAGTTTGGCAAGTTCAGCGTTGAATGAGCAAGTTCCCAATAGATGCTGAAGTGTTCCAGTTGTTGATTAATGACGTCAAAGAAGACGAATCTGTCTACCTCAGCAACCAATAAAGATAGAAACGTCAACCAAAACCGAAATGTTGTGAAGGGTGGCGCGAAACAAGCCATGCAAAGTTTTGCAAATCACGTAATTAATGACGTCATAGATGACGAATTTGTATATCTCAGCAACCAATAAAGATAAAAACGTCAAACCAATAACGAGCTGTAGTGAAGGGTGGCGCAAAACAAGTCATACAATTTTTTTTCAACACATCTTGCATTTTATTTTGTTATCATATCTTGCAGTTTATTTTGTCTTAGAACTCAATCAGCATATCTTTTAACTCAATCAACATATCTTACAAATCAAGTATTGATACAATGGTGTGAATAATTGGAGTCCATTGATCTTCAATGCATATTAACCAAATACTTAATTCATCAAATGTGATAGCATCTACACGATATTTTTCACAACGTTGATTTGCATTGTCTAACACTTTATCTAAATGATTGTAATATATAGCGTCATTTCAATATGTATAGGCACATGCAGAATGACAAGTATGTTCTTAACACTCTTCATTGTGACAAGCAGGACATACTAAACATGCAAATTTTTTTACAGCTAATAACATTCCAATTTACAAATTTTAATTTGGTACAACGTGTACTCTGGGTTATCGTCATTACTGCGGTTCAGTTCTTATTCTAGCGTGTGGAGTTTTTTCAAGCAGGTTTTTATTTTTTTTGTATTAGCGGCTTTACGTTTTGAATAGGAGAGCGTAAATTTACGTTTTTCATATTTCATATACTCCAATCTGGTATGGGGGTCCAAACTGGTGGAGCTTTCTTTTACTTCGCTAATCAAGGATTTAATTTGCCTTGTATAGTCAATATCTTGTAGTAAATTTGTATTAAATTTCCACCAGCCTGGCCCCCTGTGTTCTACTTGACATCTAATCGCTAAGGCTAATATAATTGCACTATGATCTGACCTAAACCCGGAACAATGTCTAATTTTGTTATATCATAGATCAACTCACTCGACGCAATCCAATAGTCCAATCTAGATTGTATTAATACCGGTTTCGCACGGTGCCATAAAAACCTTTTAATATCACAGTTTTTTATTATCCAAAGATCAACTGAATCATGTAGTTCCATAATTTGTTTTAATCGCTCAACCCCCAGGTAAGTCTTCGAGGACGTTGGCGTTTTATCGAGTGAGCCATCTAAGATAACATTTAGATCTCCACCTATTACCACTCTATTTTCAATCTTTCTTTCCATTACCTTATCGATTAGATTAAAAAATTTTTTTGTTCAACTTGACACTCGAGGTTAGGTGCGTACACATTTAGCACAGTACAAATTATATCACAAAACCTAAGATCTACACTGATGTATATACCTTCCGTATCAATCTCAATGTTGATGATATTCATAACATGTATATTTTTTATGATAGTTAACACACCTTTACTTGCAGTGATCCCATGTGCAAAAATCATTTGATCATTTTTCCTAAATATGATCATTTATTTTCCCAGGTTTTCGTTTCTTGCACACAGGAATGAGTTTCCTGTAAAATGATGATGTCAAAATCGCCCTCTTTATGGTTTTTTCACCCAGTGTAAAGTCTCCTCAAGTTTTCTCCTATTTCTAAGACCACGACAATTTTGAGAAATTATTTTAACATCCATTCCATATAATGGCAACTACCAATGTGCTTACAGTAAGAACTCTCATCTCTTGTGAAATACATCAGCTCTTTTTTTAATCGAAAGACGGAACACGTAAAACAAACAAACACACGTCACACAAACAAAGCTGAACATATACCAATGTACGAGCCGGCAGCCATACAGCCGTTTACTGGAAGATCGATAATAACTTGGGAAAAAAAGAAGAAAAAGAAAAAGGCCAGTGGTGGGACTCGAATTCACGGCCTCTTGCCCCTCAGACGTGCGACTTTCCAGCTACACTACAGTGCCTTGCTAATAAAAACCTGAACAATAGCGCTGTATAAGTGTCTGAGTGATACTTGTAACTTTTTAACCTAATATTGACAATTCAATCATCCGTTACTTCACCGGTAGGTTACTTTCTGTGTGACAAGCATGTGGAGAAGCTGGAGCGTTCTTGAGCAAGGCAATGGAAAAGAAACAACGCCGTAGGTGCCGACCTTGATATATTCTTAAGCAGTGTAATGAAAAAGAATCAGCGCCCGAGGTGGGACTCGAACCCACGACCTTCTGGCATTAGGCGTGCGTGTTAACCGCTACACTATCGGGGAATTCATAAAAATTATCTTAACAATCGCGCCATAAACATGTTTAAGTAATATATTTAACCTTTTCATTTAATATCAACAGTTCTATTACCCCTTACTTCACCGGTGAGAAGGGAGAGAGGGAGGGAGAGGGGCAATGGAAAAGAAAACGACACCGTACGTTCCAACATTAAAATGTTCTTAAGCAGGGTAATGAAAAAGAAGTAGCGCCCGAGATGGGACTCGAACTGACGACCTTTCGTCTATAAGGCATGCGTGTTAACCGCTACTCTATCAGGCCTTGATAAAACTGATCTTGACAATCGCGCTATAAACATGTTTAAGTAGTATGTTTTAACCTTTTCATTTAATATCAACAGTTCTATTACCCCTTTATTCACCGGTGAGAAGGGAGGGAGAGAAGGAGGGACTGAGGCAATGGAAAAGAAAACGACACCGTAGGTTCCGACATTAAAATGTTCTTAAGCAGGGTAATGGAAAAGAAGTAGCGCCCGTGGTGGGACACGAACTCACGACCGTTCGCCCATTAGGCGTGCGTGTTAACCGTGTTATAAAAACATGTGTTATGATTATTGGAATGTGAATATTCACATTTCAATATTCTATATTGACTAAGGCTTAACGACTTTTTTATTCTTATTACACCTCTGATATCAGTCTATGTAGAGTCGGTCAGGTTTTTTTTCTCTCACTTCCTGAATAATTTTACCGAGACGATTTTCATCCTTCCATTTGTTTGGGTAGTCAATGTCTTTATGTGTCTTTGTTATTCCTGCGCTCCAGAAAAAGTCATGTTGGTTCGCTTCAACGATTGTTCTTTCGCAAGAATTTCTGAGGCATTCTCTGGCTTTCTTGAATTGGAAGAATTTGCTTGCAACGAGTGATCGCATCACTTTCTCTGCTTCTCCAGAACTGTGCCAGGCATCATTTTGAATGGAGTCTCCTAGTTTCTTTATCTCGGCGGGGTTCTGTATATCTCGCAATGCATTTTCTTTCTCCAGGTCGCCCGCAAACTGCGCCTTCAGGGTTTGGTAACCTTGTTCTAGGCTATTGAAACGCTGTTCACCGAATACAAAGGTTTCCTGAAAAAATTTTGATAGGGGGTTATATCTATCGGAAAAAGCGTATGAGTTTTCCGTGATATGAGCTCCTATGTCCGTGCATCCTGCAGTTTCAATCAGGTCGTGTATATTATTTTCACTGTATTTTTTACCTTGATCGCGTCTTTGATAGTATAGCGGGCGGGATCCTGTTTTTTCACTGCAAGGTAAACAGGAAAAATCTGGCGTCGTCTGCGTTTTACTTGGGCAGGGAGCTGTTCTTGCATAAAGTGATTGGTGCCCTTCAAACCTTTCCTTGCGCGCCAGACCGACATTCTTTCGGCAAAAAAGGAAAGTCTTATCACTACTGACGAGGTTCCGTTACCTGTAAGCGTATTATGTAGCCTATGGACTCGTTCAAACTTCATCTCTCTAGCACTGAATAGACCAAGGTTTAAGAGGATTTGTCGAATTTCTTGCTCCAGATTTTGTCATTTCGGAACATTTGTTATGATCAAGTTATTTCTCATTGAATGTGCTTGAATATTTTTTATTTCGGTTCTTAGTTTCACAATGTCATTTTCTTGCGAGGTTGTTTTCGCTCGTAAATAATTTACCTCTGACTGCATTGCATTCACAGTGTCTTCACTTTCAGCTCGGCCCGTTTTCAGGTCGGCTATATCCTCTGTAAGCTTTGCCATGCTCTGTTTTACTTCTTTCATATCCTGAGCAATTTGAAGTAAAATATCCCTATCTGAAACGGTCTCATTAATGGCGTCACATTTCGGTTTTGCAGCCATTTTTTATCCCCTGACGTCACGTCTGAATCACTCTTATCAAAACAGTTCACGATATAAGATTTTTTGACACCGGCGTCGCAGAATCGCTACTGCTTGAATTTCTGTCTTCGCGTTTAGACTTGTGTCTTGTCATTTTAAAAAAAAACTCTCATAATTCATTCCAAAAGTCATACAAAAATTATGCAAATCACGTGATTAATGACGTCATAAATGACGAATTTGTCTATCTCAGCAACCAATAAAGCTAGAAACGTCAAACCAAAACCGAATCGTAATTGAGGGTGGCGCGAAACAAGTCATGCATAAATTTTGCAAATCACGTGATTAATGACGTCATAAATGACAGCAAACAGTGAAAATAGAAACGAGAAGAAAAAAAAATATAGCAGAGGCTAGCACAAAACACTCGATGCTAAATTTTTTGAAATTACGTGATTGATGACGTCACAAAAATACCAATTTGTCAATCTCAGCAACCAATAAAGACAGAAACCTCAAAACAAAACCGAAATGCAATTGAGGGTGGCGCGAAACAAGTCATGCAAAAAACCTTGCAAATCACGTGATTAATGACGTCATAAATGAGGAATTTCTCTATCTCAGCAACCAATAAAGATAGAAACGTGAAACCAAAATCGAATTGTACTGGAGTCATGCGCAAAACATGCCATACAAAAATTTGGAAATCCCGTGATTAATGACGTCATAAATGAGGAGTTTGTCTATCTCAGGAACCAATAAAGATAGAAACGTCATACCAAAACCGAAATGTAGTGGAGGGCGGGGCAAAATAAGCCATACAAAAATTTTGCAAATCACGTGATTAATGACGTCATAAATGAGCAATTTGTCTATCTCAGCAACCAATAAGTATAGAAATGTGAAACCGAAACCGAATTTTAGAGGAGTGTGGAGCAAAACAAGCCATACAAAAATTTTGCAAATCACGTGATTAATGACGTCATAAATGAGGAATTTGTCTATCTCAGCAACCAATAAAGATAGAAACGTAAAACCATAACCGAAATGTACTGAAGTTAAGCGCAAAACAAGCTGTACAACAATTTTGTAAATCACGTGATTAATGACGTCATAAATGAGGAATTTGTCTATCTCAGCAACCAATAAATATAGAAATGCGAAACCAAAACCGAATTGTAGAGGAGTGTGGTGCAAAACGAGCCATACAAAAATTTTGCAAATCACGTCATTAATGACGTCATAAATGACAATTTTTTCTATCTCAGTAACCAATAATGATATAAACGTCAAACCAAAACCGAATAGTACTGGAAGCATACGGAAAACAAGCCATACAAAAATTTTGCAAATCACGTGATTAATGACGTCATAAATAACAAATTTGCCTATCTCAGCAACCAATAAAGATTGAAACGTCATACCAAAACCGAAATGTAGTGTAGGGCGGCGCAAAGCAAGCCATACAAAAAATGGCAAATCACGTGATTAATGACGTCATAAATGAGGAATTTGTCTATCTCAGCAACCAATAAAGATAGAAACGTAAAACCAAAACCGAAATGTACTGAAGTTAAGCGCAAAACAAGCTGTACAACAATTTTGCAAATCACGTGATTAATGACGTCATAAATGAGCAATTTGTCTATCTCAGCAACCAATAAAGATAGAAACGTGAAACCAAAACCGAATTGTAGAGGAGGGTGGCGCAAAACAAGCCATACAAAAATTTAGCAAATCACGTGATTAATGACGTCATAAATGAGGAATTTGTCTATCCCAGCAAGCAATAAAGATAGAAACGTAAAACCAAAACGAATTGTACTGGAGCAATGCGCAAAACAAGCCATACAAAAATTTTGCAAATCACATGATTAATGACGTTATAAATGAGCAATTTGTCTATCTCAGCAACCAATAAAGATAGAAACGTGAAACCAAAACCAATTGTAGAGGAGGGCGGCAAAAAACAAGCCATACAAAAATTTTGCAAATCACGTGATTAATGACGTCATAAATGAGCAATTTCTCTATCTCAGCAACCAATAAAGATAGAAACGTGAAAACAAAAACCGAATTGTAGAGGAGGGTGGTAAAAAACAAGCCATACAAAAATTTTGCAAATCACGTGATTAATGACGTCATAAATGAGGAATTTGTCTATCTCAGCAACCAATAAAGATAGAAACGTGAAACCAAAACCGAATTGTAGAGGAGGATGGCGCAAAACAAGCCATACAAAAATTTTGCAAATCACGTGATTAATGACGTCATAAATGAGCAATTTGTCTATCTCAGCAACCAATAAAGATAGAAACGTCAAACCAAAACCGAATTGTACTGGAGTCATGCGCAAAACAAGCCATACAAAAATTTTGCAAATCACGTGATTAATGACATCATAAATGAGCAATTTCTCTATCTCAGCAACCAATAAGTATAGAAATCTGAAACCAAAACCGAATTGTAGAGGAGCGTGGAGCAAATCAAGCCATACAAAAATTTTGCAAATCACGTGATTAATGATGTCATAAATGAGCAATTTGTCTATCTCAGCAACCAATAAAGATAGAAACGTCATACCAAAACTGAAATGTAGAGGAGGGCGGCGAAAAATAAGTCATACAAAAATTTTGAAAATCACATAATTAATGACGTCATAAATGAGGAATTTGTCTATCTCAGCAACCAATAAAGATAGAAACGTCAAACCAAAACCGAATTGAACTGGAGTCATGCGCAAAACAAGTTGTACAAAAATTTTGCAAATCACGTGATTAATGACGTCATAAATGAGGAATTTGTCTATCTCAGCAACCAATAAAGATAGAAACGTCAAACCAAAACCGAATTGCACTGGAGTCATGCGCAAAACAAGCCATACAAAAATTTTGCAAATCACGTGATTAATGACGTCATAAATGAGGAATTTGTCTATCTCAGCAACCAATAAGTATAGAAATGTGAAACCAAAACCGAATTGTAGAGGAGGGTGGAGCAAAACAAGCCATACAAAAATTTGCAAATCACGTGATTAATGACGTCATAAATGAGGAATTTGTCTATCTCAGCAACCAATAAAGATAGAAACGTCAAACCAAAACCGAATTGTACTGGAGTCTTGCGCAAAACAAGCCATACAAAAATTTTGCAAATCACGTGATTAATGACTTCATAAATGAGCAATTTGTCTATCTCAGCAACCAATAAAGATAGAAACGTGAAAACAAAACCGCATTGTAGAGGAGGGTGGCAAAAAACAAGCCATACAAAAATTTTGCAAATCACGTGATTAATGACTTCATAAATGAGCAATTTGTCTATCTCAGCAACCAATAAAGATAGAAACGTGAAAACACAACCGAATTGTAGAGGAGAGTGGCGCAAAACAAGCCATACAAAAATTTTGCAAATCACGTGATTAATGATGTCATAAATGAGCAATTTGTCTATCTCAGCAACCAATAAAGATAGAAACGTCAAACCAAAACTGAAATGTAGAGGAGGGCATCGAAACACAAGTCATACAAAAATTTTGCAAATCACATGACTAATGACGTCATAAATTAGGAATTTGTCTATCTCAGCAACCAATAAAGAGAGAAACGTGAAACCAAAACCGAATTGTACTGGATTCATGTGCAAAACAAGCCATACAAAAATTTTGCAAATCACGTGATTAATGACGTCATAAATGAGGAATTTGTCTATCTCAGCAACCAATAAAGATAGAAACGTGAAACCAAAACCGAATTGTAGAGGAGGGTGGCGCAAAACAAGCCATACAAAAATTTTGCAAATCACGTGATTAATGACGTCATAAATGAGCAATTTCTCTATCTCAGCAACCAATAAGTATAGAAATGTGAAACCAAAACCGAATTGTAGAGGAGCGTGGAGCAAAACAAGCCATACAAAAATTTTGCAAATCTCGTGATTAATGACGTCATAAATGAGCAATTTGTCTATCTCAGCAACCAATAAAGATAGAAACGCGAAACCAAAACCGAATTGTAGAGGAGGGTGGCAAAAAACAAGCCATACAAAAATTTTGCAAATCACGTGATTAATGACGTCATAAATGAGGAATTTGTCTATCTCAGCAACCAATAAAGATAGAAACGTGAAACCAAAACCGAATTGTACTGGAGTTATGCGCAAAACAAGCCATACAAAAATTTTGCAAATCACGTGATTAATGACGTCATAAATGAGGAATTTGTCTATCTCAGCAACCAATAAGTATAGAAATGTGAAACCAAAACCGAATTGTAGAGGAGCGTGGAGCAAAACAAGCCATACAAAAATTTTGCAAATCACGTGATTAATGATGTCATAATTGAGCAATTTGTCTATCTCAGCAACCAATAAAGATAGAAACGCGAAACCAAAACCGAATTGTAGAGGAGGGTGGCAAAAAACAAGCCATACAAAAATTTTGCAAATCACGTGATTAATGACGTCATAAATGAGGAATTTGTCTATCTCAGCATCCAATAAAGATAGAAACGTCAAACCAAAACCGAATTGTACTGGAGTCATGCGCAAAACAAGCCATACAAAAATTTTGCAAATCACGTGATTAATGACGTCATAAATGAGGAATTTGTCTATCTCAGCAACCAATAGGTATAAAAATATGAAACCAAAACCGAATTGTAGAGGAGTGTGGAGCAAAACAAGCCATAGAAAAATTTTGCAAATCACGTGATTAATGACGTCATAAATGAGGAATTTGTCTATCTCAGCAACCAATAGGTATAAAAATATGAAACCAAAACCGAATTGTAGAGGAGTGTGGCGCAAAACAAGCCATACAAAAATTTTGCAAATCACGTGATTAATGACGTCATAAATGAGGAATTTGTCTATCTCAGCAACCAATAAGTATAGAAATGTGAAACCAAAACCGAATTGTAGAGGAGCGTGGAGCAAAACAAGCCATACAAAAATTTGCAAATCACGTGATTAATGACGTCATAAATGAGGAATTTGTCTATCTCAGCAACCAATAAAGATAGAAACGTCAAACCAAAACCGAATTGTAGAGGAGGGTGGCAAAAAACAAGCCATACAAAAATTTTGCAAATCACGTGATTAATGACGTCATAAATGAGGAATTTGTCTATCTCAGCAACCAATAAAGATAGAAACGTGAAACCAAAACCGAATTGTACTGGAGTTATGCGCAAAACAAGCCATACAAAAATTTTGCAAATCACGTGATTAATGACGTCATAAATGAGCAATTTGTCTATCTCAGCAACCAATAAGTATAGAAATGTGAAACCAAAACCGAATTGTAGAGGAGCGTGGAGCAAAACAAGCCATACAAAAATTTTGCAAATCTCGTGATTAATGACGTCATAAATGAGCAATTTGTCTATCTCAGCAACCAATAAAGATAGAAACGCGAAACCAAAACCGAATTGTAGAGGAGGGTGGCAAAAAACAAGCCATACAAAAATTTTGCAAATCACGTGATTAATGACGTCATAAATGAGGAATTTGTCTATCTCAGCAACCAATAAAGATAGAAACGTGAAACCAAAACCGAATTGTACTGGACTTATGCGCAAAACAAGCCATACAAAAATTTTGCAAATCACGTGATTAATGACGTCATAAATGAGGAATTTGTCTGTCTCAGCAACCAATAAGTATAGAAATGTGAAACCAAAACCGAATTGTAGAGGAGCGTGGAGCAAAACAAGCCATACAAAAATTTTGCAAATCACGTGATTAATGATGTCATAATTGAGCAATTTGTCTATCTCAGCAACCAATAAAGATAGAAACGCGAAACCAAAACCGAATTGTAGAGGAGGGTGGCAAAAAACAAGCCATACAAAAATTTTGCAAATCACGTGATTAATGACGTCATAAATGAGGAATTTGTCTATCTCAGCATCCAATAAAGATAGAAACGTGAAACCAAAACCGAATTGTACTGGAGTCATGCGCAAAACAAGCCATACAAAAATTTTGCAAATCACGTGATTAATGACGTCATAAATGAGGAATTTGTCTATCTCAGCAACCAATAGGTATAAAAATATGAAACCAAAACCGAATTGTAGAGGAGTGTGGAGCAAAACAAGCCATAGAAAAATTTTGCAAATCACGTGATTAATGACGTCATAAATGAGGAATTTGTCTATCTCAGCAACCAATAAGTATAGAAACGTTATACCAAAACCGAATTGTAGAGGAGGTTGGCGCAAAACAAGCCATACAAAAATTTTGCAAATCAAGTGATTAATGACGTCATAAATGAGCAATTTGTCTATCTCAGCAACCAATAAAGATAGAAACGTCAAACCAAAACTGAAATGTAGAGGAGGGCATCGAAAAACAAGTCATACAAAAATTTTGCAAATCACGTGATTAATGACGTCATAAATGAGCAATTTGTCTATCTCAGCAACCAATAAAGAGAGAAACGTGAAACCAAAACCGAATTGTACTGGATTCATGTGCAAAACAAGCCATACAAATATTTTGCAAATCACGTGATTAATGACGTCATAAATGAGGAATTTGTCTATCTCAGCAACCAATAAAGATAGAAACGTGAAACCAAAACCGAATTGTACTGGAGTTATGCGCAAAACAAGCGATACAAAAATTTTGCAAATCACGTGATTAATGACGTCATAAATGAGCAATTTGTCTATCTCAGCAACCAATAAGTATAGAAATGTGAAACCAAAACCGAATTGTAGAGGAGCGTGGAGCAAAACAAGCCATACAAAAATTTTGCAAATCTCGTGATTAATGATGTCATAAATGAGCAATTTGTCTATCTCAGCAACCAATAAAGATAGAAACGCGAAACCAAAACCGAATTGTAGAGGAGGGTGGCAAAAAACAAGCCATACAAAAATTTTGCAAATCACGTGATTAATGACGTCATAAATGAGGAATTTGTCTATCTCAGCATCCAATAAAGATAGAAACGTGAAACCAAAACCGAATTGTACTGGAGTTATGCGCAAAACAAGCCATACAAAAATTTTGCAAATCACGTGATTAATGACGTCAACAATGAGGAATTTGTCTATCTCAGCAACCAATAAAGATAGAAACGCCATACCAAAACCGAAATGTAGCGGAGGGCGGCGCAAAACAAGCCATACAAAAATTTGGCAAATCACGTGATTAATGACGTCAACAATGAGGAATTTGTCTATCTCAGTAACCAATAAAGATAGAAACGCCATACCAAAACCGAAATGTAGGGGAGGGCGTCGCAAAACAAGCCATACTAAAATTTGGCAAATCACGTGATTAATGACGTCATAAATGAGCAATTTTACTATCTCAGCAACCAATAAAGATAGAAAAGTGAAAACAAAACCGAATTGTATAGGAGGGTGGCGCAAAACAAGCTATGCAAAAATTTTGCAAATCACGTGATTAATGACGTTATAAATGAGGAATTTGTCTATCTCAGCAACCAATAAGTATAGAAATGTGAAACCAAAACCGAATTGTAGAGGAGTGTGGAGCAAAACAAGCCATACAAAAATTTTGCAAATCACGTGATTAATGACGTCATAAATGAGGAATTTGTCTATCTCAGCAACCAATAAAGATAGAAACATGAAACCAAAACCGAATTTTAGAGGAGTGTGGCCCAAAACAAGCCATACAAAAATTTTGCAAATTCTCCATCAAGACGGGACAAGGTGCTGGCGGCAGGCTGTGGGCATCAGATGTGTTTGTACTGCGCCGCTATTTGGACTTATCAAACAGCCCTACGTCACCAATTCAGCATCAGATGCTTCACCTGTGGACTCAGGATGGATCATTTCATGTTCAACGGCCAGCAAATGAGCGAGTGTGCAAGACCCATCCAGGATCTAGTGACTTTCTTTTAAACCGGCGTCGGCAGCAGCTGGAAAACATACAACTCCCCGACCCTTTTAAGGGCCACACACTAATACGAAATGAGCGCTATTCGTGTCATGTTATTGGTATGTGCGTGTGTGCGGAGAGAGACAGAAAGAAAAAAAGAAGAGACAGAGAGAGAAAAAGTTGGCATCTGGGTTAAAATACCTAGGAGGCTTATGAAATGAACGCTTACTCTGTCGTGGTGTTGGTATGTGCGTGCGGAGAGAGAGAGAAAGAGAGAGAGAGAGAGGGAGAGAGAGAGAGAGAGAGAGAGAGAGAGAGAGAGAGAGAAATGAGACTGAGAAAAAATGCCCTTTTGGTTCAAATACCCATGAGACTTACGAAATAAACGTTAACCCAGTGATGGTGTTGGTATGTGCGTGTGTGCGGAGAAAAAATTGGCTATATGGCCTGTGGGGGGGGTCCTCCGATGATGACCCAGGGGGGTCCTCACATGGCCAAGTCATCCCTCTGACATCATTATGACGTCACTGTTTTCGGAATCCCATGAGAGTCCGAAAACATCATATGACGTCACTGTTTTCTGAATCACACTTATCAACTACTCAAATTTTATTGATGTGAATTCCGGGAAATGCGCGCACAGGCACCAGATCTGGAGTTGACAAACCGCATGAATTCGTTTAGCTGTTTTGAATACGTTTTGAATAAATCATGTGACTTTGCTTCCGTCGTACAAAAAAATGTCGGAAGGCGTTGGACAAGTGATAAAGGGGGCCATACGGTCCTTTTTTGAATATGATACACCAAAGATCGTGCACATAAAAAGCATTAAAGTTGGTCTTATGAACCGTTTGATCCAACTTGCTATAATTGGATATGTTGTCGGGTGAGGGTTGCCATGTTTTTACTTGGTTCGTTCCAAAATATAGCTCCGAGTCAGCTCTGACTTGTATAACATCGTATATCTCTGATGCGTGGAAACTTTGTAGCGTACCGCTGGTTGGAGCTAATGCGGCCCTAGCTCACAATTAATTTACTTATGCTATAAAAATGCAAAATCTGGTTTCTTCCATAACATTGCTGGGGAATCAAGCTTTATAAAATCCTTCAAAATAATCATTGACAAGGCAACAAACACCAAAATATTTGGGGATTTTATGTTATCTCGCATCAAATAGGGGCACCCATTGATCTTGAGATCGCTCGATCGCATGAATCAATTACTGAATTTTGACGCCATATTTCTCAAAACATTACACTTGATTGCAAAGAGTTTAAGCATGTGTCTAGTACAACCCTTTGGGAAAATAAGCATGCCACAACTTTATTACTGACTGCCCGGAACATTTATAACATTATCGAAAAAGTACAGCTGTTATTGGGCAATGAAGACGGAAGTAATTGTGGTCTTGTTCCTTGTCACCCTTTGGGTGTTTCAAATAAAATATGCAAGAATCGGGTGGAAAAAAATGATAGAAGAAATGTTGCAAAAACAGCTCATACTCGGAACATAAAAGAAATTGAAACTTAAAAAACCATTTATTATTAATTTTTATAAAATCTTAAAATCGCATACGGGTTGTTAAAAACTCGAATGCAGAATTGTTGCGCAATTTATTGTGAACACCCAAAGTGTGATTTGACTTATTGTTTGTACTCGTATATCTTGGGTGAATTTGGAAGTTTGGCACAAACTAGTTTTGATTCGTAGCCTTCACAACAGGGAAGGGGAGAGATGAAATCGGTTCCAGTAGATACACATTGGTGATTGTAAAATTAGCCCACAGTGACCGACTATATAGTCAGCAAACACTTCAGGCACTAAAATAGGCGCAAGTACAAAGTTGTTTTGAATCATGCCCTGTATACCGTAATTTCCCGTGTATATTGCGCTCCCAAGTATGGTGCGCACCCCCAGTTTGGCCCTCGAAATTGAAAATTTTCTATATTCCTGTGTATATTGCGTACCTACGAATGGAGACTCATCAGCCTCAATATTTTATTCCGTCGATTACTCAAATCAGCCAATCAGTGCTATTGTTGTACAGTGCTACATTATTACTGACAAATTATGTAAACTGCATAGATGTCAATGACCCAAGCTGCACCCTCTTCCTCTTTTGTAATCGGATTAATAAGCAACACGCTAAAAGTCAATACTCATTCCGACGTCTAAATAACCCTTTTTACAAACAAACCGCCTTAAAAATAACACTTTAAATAGCGCATCTCTTAACATAATAGATCATATTTCTCAATGAGGTTCTAGACTGAGCAGTTTATAGTATTTATCAGTTTACCACACGTTACACGGTTACATGCCATGACATCAATAAAATATTTGAGGTAAAAAAAATATTTCATTTAAATCCGTGTATATTGCGCATCCCTAACTTTTGGCCAAAAAATCGTGGAAAAATACGCAATATACACGGGAAATTGCGGTACTTGAAACTTGTATCGGACAATTTTTTAAACTTAACACTTTCTTAGTGCCTGCCGTACAGACCGTATATTTGGGTTACAGCTTAAGGTGAAATACAACATTCTGACTCCCTTGAATAAGTCAGACTCAATGTATTTAGTAATACGAGGCAAGCGATGTGAAAACGGAGTGTATTTTAGCACATTAAATTCACACACGAATTAGTACAGTTGTAAGAATGTGACATCCGGAAGGCGCGATCGAGTCATTTTTTATACAAGACACGAGCGACTCCTTCAGTGTGTCGCACGAGTGTTGTGTTTATTTTGTCTCATAAATGGGTCCAAAATTCGTAAAATTCTTGGGTTTTCAAAGATTTCTGCTCAGCCAACAGCCAACATTGCGTGATAGACTAGTGGGAAATCTTTATCATAAAACAATCGCGAACAGAATGAAATCGACAGAACGCTTTTATAAATGAGATAAACATACATACATCGCGATGTACAGAAGTTTGTTTTCCACTTCTGTGTTTATTATAATGGACTTTGTAATCTTGAATTGTTCTCTCTTTATTTGATCGTTGTTATCAAAGTAAATAGTTTTACACCAGTGAAACTATTTATGGTTTGTACTTTTCGTACGAATGATTTACGAGCTGCTGAAAATTTAGTAACAGTCTGGGACCAATTCATGTCTTATACCTCAAAAACAAACATCCGGAAAACAAAGGAAAATACTTACTTTGGTCAGATTTACCAGCTGCTAGGGCACTAATTGCTCTTCATTTTTCTGTAACAGAAACATACAAATTACATGAAACCATATAATTTCACAGGAATTTGGCTCTATCCTTATAGAATCCGCCACAATGCTTGATGGATATTATTTTTACCGAAAATTTTAATATGGCTCACATGAAGTGAACCGTTGCAAGAAACTGCCTATTTTAATATTTTAAACTTCAGAGCAGTGCAGCGGTAAAAAAGTAATCATAGCGCTGATACAGTGGTGATCAGTGGAGTAATAGAGCGGCACACGAGGTGGACCCCCTCCCCCGCATGTCATATTTTTTAAAATGAAGCAAAAACCGCGGTTTGTGTGAAAAGATATCTACCCCCTTCCAAACCATCGCATTCCTGTAACAAAAAAGTTACTGACAATTTACAGGTGGGCTATCGTCTATAATAAAGGATACCAAGACTTTGATGACGTCGTATCCGCCTGTTCTTCAAAAGTAAAAGGCGTGACGTACACGAACATCACGAATGGGAATGATTCTGATTTATACACGAGGGTGTGGGATGTCGCCGATTACGTCATACCGCCACAGGTAAATTGTCTTGATCGACAGTTCTCGTTAATTTCCGGAATGACCTAACTTTTGTGGCCTTTCCTGGCTTCTGAAACCTTTCCCCCCTGATTTCTGGGACCCTTTTTTGTCCTAACTACGGATGAAATCTGTCTGCTGTATCGTGCCACTCTCGATTGCTAAATTGGTACACTTCTTACTTAATTTACATTCATTTTGCTAGCCAGTGCATCTTAACTTAATTTCTATGTGTTATGCGTTTATTATGCATTTAAACGCAATATAAATGTTAATAATAATAAAATAATAACAATAATAGTAATAGGCTAAGTGGGATTTTGTATTATTGCAGGAGAACGACGCATTCTTTGTGATGACCAATGCCATTATAACGAGAAATCAAAGTCAAGACATTTGTGAAGAGGTCAGTACCTAGCAGGTGTAATATAACTTTTTATCGGAAGAAGCATCAGCTTAAAAGAACATGTATGGGTAAAGAACAGGGTAAAATGACCATTGCCTATAAGTAGTCACCCTGAGAGAAGTAGTACAAGATTAAAATTCGGACAAATTGATTCTTACACATTTAGATGCTCAAAGGAAGTTTATCAAAGGCCGAAAGAAACCGTGAATTAAACATTAAAAGTGTGACACGTGATGGTCTTAGTATTTCACTTCGTGCTCGATCTGTACAGGATCCATCTCGGACCGACGCTCTGTGCCACAACGACACGGACTGCCCCGCGGGAGAGGCGGTCTACACAGGCAATGGTAAGAACTAATTACTACACTTCGTGTGTTATTAGTCCCCCGCCGCCGCGTAGCGCGGAGCCGGGGACTATAACATTCGGGTCTGTCCGTCCGTCTGTCTGGCGACACTGGCTAGCACAAATTTGTGCACGCGATATCTCAGACGCTACTCAACCCTGGCTTTTGATTGTTGCTACAGTGAAAATATATATATTGAAGTTGTGCGACGTTGCATTATGTTTCGATTCGACCAAAAAGTAGCGAAATGGCGACTTGTTGAAAATAGGCAATTTTTCTGTATTTCTGTTGCCTACAGTGCAACTTTGTGCAGGCGAAATCTCAGCCGCTATTCAACCCTGGCTTTTTGTTATTTATTGTTGCCACAGTGAATATATATATATATATATATATATATATATATATATATATATATATATATATATATATATATATATATATTGAAGTTGTGCGACGTAGCATTATTTTTCGGTTCGACCATAGTTCGTGGCGAGGGACATTCATCAGTTTCACTGATAACTTGTTCTTTTATCTTTGTGTATCATACGACAGATTGGTGTTATCTTTTAATTTAATTAAGAACACAAAAACGCTAAATTGAGATCTAAAATATTAAAAAAAAAGTGATAGATAATGAAAATGAAAAGCTTGGAGAGTCATTATTGAACCTACCAGTCTTCTTCAATATATGACCCTTAAAAATTTACATAACACACACAAAAAAATGGATAGCCGAGAGATAACGACCTAATAAAAAATCTTTTATTCTTCGTCAAAAAACCAAGTTAGCCAAATAAAGTGCCTATTTATTTAACGTGTTATTATTATGATTATTATTATTATTATTATTATTACTACAGGAATAAAAACTGGACTGTGTATAAATTCCACGAGACAAGCCAATACATCCGTGTGCCAGATAAAAGCCTGGTGTCCCGTAGAAAGAGACGACGACTTTCCCATGTAAGAAAGCCGCCAAGCGGGTGTTATTCTTTCCCCCCCCCCCCCCCCCCCCACAAGTATTCCTGATCTTCATCAAATTCGAAACCGGAAGTAGCGGCAAAATTTCCGATCACTTTAGTAAAAACGATGACAAAATGTAAAAAAATATCTTTATTAATCTGAAAAAAGGATAAATTTGAGTGAAGGCATTATGGACAAGACTTTGATTCTAATCCTTAAATAAGAGGATGTTGCTTTGAGAATTGCTAAGGAAAGGGACAAAATGAGATATTCAATGAGTTTTAAATCTACGCTTAAAGTTACTCAAGTTGAAAATAACGGTGGATATCATAGCACATTTAAGGAGTTTTTGTTTTTATTTCATGGTTGTCAGTGCATGTACAAAGGAAACAGTAGTATTTTGGCTGTTAACTACACCAGGTAGATTCACACAGCCGTACTCACTACACTGTCAGTATCGAAAACGTCACTCTGTACAATACCGAATGGGTGTACTTGATATCGTGATCAAAAAACGTCACTACGCGACAGAAAACACAAGAGAATACCTTTGTACCAAAAATCATGAAATCAAATTAGAACCACACTCGCGTTCTGGCTGATCCGAAAATCCTGCCTCAGCCTTGCGCACTGTTTACACTGGCGTTTCAGGCTCACGCTCGCAGTGCTTGAGGCTGCAGGAGGGTTTTTCGGACCAGTCCAACCGCTGGTGTGTTTTCATTTTATGCTGTGTCCACTGTGGCTGTTATATTTCAGACCTGATACTGCATTGCTGAAAGATTCAGAGCATTTTACAGTTCTGCTAAAAAATCAAATTGAATTTCCAAAGTTCAATGTGAGAAGGCAGGTATCTTCTGATTATACTCTGTCTGAGGTGTAATCTGAGGTTAAACCCACAGTGAAGACGAAAAACAATTTTATTTATTTATTTTAACCAAAGTTGAAAACTTGATCGTTCTCATAATCTTTTTTTTATTAAGGGCCAAACGTTTTTTTTCATTTTTTCAAGTAAATCTTTTATTACGTAAAATACCCAAACAATTCACTAGCTTTTCCATTTTAGCCCCGTACTAAATATGAATAGCAGTAAATGTGATGATTTATCACTATTAGCATCTCGTCGTTTTTCTGAATCACAAATCGCGTACAAAATATAATCACCGTCTTTTGTGTCGTATTAATATTTAATGTTTTTCCTCTCTCTTTTTCAGGAGGAATATCTTGGAGACACAGAACGGATCTTATTTGTCTGGATGCACTTACAATGCAAACCATCCGGAAGATAAATTCTGTCCCATTTTTAAACTGGGAGACATAGTGAAAGAAACTGGTGAAAATTACGACAAGTTGGCATTTTATGTAAGAACAACTTAAAAAAAAATACTCGGTGGGGAGATTTTTTCCGGAGGGAGGGGGTGGGGGATGGGGGAGAAACGACGGCAGTTGCCAACAAATCACGTCGATGCGTTCAGAGTTAACTTGTATCACATCTGGGGGTTAGTTTGACTCGCGCAATCTGCTGTCATTGTGCAGGCTAAGATCGCGCCACCCCACCCCACTTCCCCACCCCCCTCTGTCCTTCAGGTCAATTTTTTTTGGGACGTCTTCAATTTTTAAATTTTGGATTGAATTCAGTCATTGTTTAGCAGATACATTTAAAATGAACTTGAAGCAATTATGTATTTTGAAATTAATAAAAAGAAAAGAAAAATGTAGAAAAGTCAACCTTTTAGAAGACAATATTAGGAATGTTTAATATTTGTTTACAGGGCGGTTTCATTTCCGTGAACATCCGCTGGGATTGTGATTTAGACAAAAGTATCGACAAATGTGTGCCAAAGTACAGTTTCCGTAGACTGGATGACCCCAATTCCCAAATCGCGAAGGGCTGGAACTTCCGGTGAGGTTGTCTCTAGCTTGCCTGTTTTGTTATTGGCCAATTTTTTTTTAGGATTTCTAGGAACGAGGACTTAACGACTGACCAAATCGAAATTTCTTGATAAAGATGAAAAAATTGCATTAATAATGAACGAGTGATACTTTCATTACTGTTTCCAAAAAATAAATAAATAAATAAATAATTTTTAAAATAAAAAAAAAAAGTATTGAATGCATTATTTTTTGTGTTTTCGTTTTTTTTTTCAGATACGCCAATTACTATTACGAAGATGGCGTACAGTATCGAGATTTGATAAAGGCATACGGCATACGGTTTGTCATCAACGTGAATGGCCAGGCAGGGAAGTTTAGCTTCATACCTTTGCTGTTGAATCTTGGCAGCGGCCTCGCCCTGCTCACAATCGTAAGAGTTATAGCAGTACTACCCCTTTGTCATCGCGTGTTTGAAATAAAGCTTTAAACTGACGGCTTTTTCAGTAGCTGGATGCTGTCAGATATTATTTATTTATTTATTTTTCTATTATTTTTTTTATTATTTATTCTATTTATTTATTTATTAATCAGTTTTTTTTCTTAAGATTTGCATTACTTGGTATTTAGAACATCAACAGTTTGAAAAAAAAATGACTGTATTTAGTCTTTAGTGTTTTGCGCTCGTTTTTGAGTAAATATTGTTTCTTAAGTAAGTAAGACGTATCATAAAAAATTATATTTTCTAACGCTAGAGTGTGCATCGTCTCCATTTTGAAATAAAAAAAATGATTTTTTTTCCGATTTTTCAGTAATAGTACCGTTATTTCACGAATTGTTTAGGCTACAGTATTGTGCGATTTCCTCACCATATACATACTAAAGAAGGGGTACTTCTACAGGGATCGCAAGTACCTGTATGTCCAGGATGCCGACGCCGCACAGGTAACGGGGCAGTTACGAGTCGTGACAAAAATTGAATTTTGTGGAGTCGCATTTTTTTTTTTTAAAACCAAAGAAAACACCTCAAGCCCAGCCAGGTTTATTTTTTCGAGAAAAAAAAAGAACAGAGTCACGAGCCGTCTTAGTTATATTTCGTGGACTCTACGTGGAAAAAAGGGACAAAACATAAAGATTTGATAGAGGAAGTGCGGAATTACAAGGCTGACAACACATCCTGTGGTCTTTTTTTCCAGGCTATATTAACCGACGAAGATGCACCCAAAACGACCAGTGGTGGAAGCCAGCCAGCAGCTGAGGTGCGTATCAATTTGTGTCTGTTAGCCTCAGTTTTTGTGTATGTGTGTGAGTGTATTATCGTCACATATTATCGCCCAAAACGACATTAAAATACGACAGATCTTCGTATTCTTAATTTAACAAATTCATTATAATTTTTAGGATAATGTCTCGTCTCTAATAAGATTCAAGGGCTTTGTAATGATAATGAGGATTAAAAACGTTTCTAGGGTTGGAAGCTTTTGCGTTTCTTTCTACTTTATTGTTGTTTCTGGTGTGTCAAGATTTAGTAAATTTTGTTGTTTTCGTGGAAAATAACTTTTCAGTATCAATTTTTCATTCTAATTCTCATAAAATCTTTATTTTTTTTAAAATCTGATTTGTCCCAAGCACAAGCTGGAACCTTGAATATTCTAAATCTTTCAAAAACTCACAGCACCCCCCCCCCAACCCCCTCCCTGAAAAATATTGATTTATAAAATTCAACGGCAGCTTTGGAGCTGGGCTGGAAATTTGGAAATGCCACCCCTACCCTTAGCTCCCAGTAACCCCCCCCCCCAACCCCTAACTATTTTTTGATTGTTGAAAACAAGAGACGCTTTGTGGTGCGGAAACACAGCGCGATTTATTTTATGAAGCTAGTTCTGAAATTGTGACAAAATGAAACCTAAAATTTTTAACTTGAAATTTTATCGACCATAATCACAGACCCAAAGTGAACTGATAGCCAGTCTGCATTTTAAGAATTTTTTAGAAATTTTTTTTAGAAATAAAGCGGAATAGAGAATCAGAAATAGAAAAACGAGATGAAATAAATTTATTGCTTTCTTCCTGGTGTCTGCGACAGTTTCTTCCCCATTACAGAAATTAACACAGGGGAAGGGCGATAAATTGACATTTGAATTTCCAAACTAATTCTTCTGTCCTGTGTAAAGATAACAGCCAAAAGGACAAATGTGCTCTTTTTTATTGCGGGTGCCGGAAGTAGCGTTTTGAGCACAGTCTTGAGCACAAATTTGAAGCACATTCATGAATATAAAGGAATTATTTTCAGCAGTTACACCTTTCGTTTTCAAACGCATATGAATTAAATATTAAATCATTTGAAAGTGTGAGATATATCCCTGTACACTTATGCTTTTGTGTGCACTTGCCGCTCTAGTTAATTTCAGTTGTTGCACCTTTAGTTTTCAAACGTACGGTTTAAATATTAAATCAGTTGAAAGTATACGATATGTCCCTGTACACTGATGTTTTTGTGTGCACTGGCCGCTCTAGTAAATTTCAGCTGTTGCACCTTTCGTTTTCAAACGTACGCATTATAGTATTTTACGTTGGTATTTCAGGACAGAGCCCTGGTATCGTCACCACATAAATCGTATGACGCAGTCAGTCCTACAGCCAATAATATCCAATCAGAGGTCTTTATGCAAGTCTTGAACACCTTCTGCATATTGTTTTTGTTCTCCTTCGGTGATGGGTTACAAGCATGGTTGTGACTGCCGTACGACAATAAAAAAACAAAAAACAAAATTCAAAGCAAAGACGGAAAAAAATGTTCAAAAATTGAAGCCAAATTTACGTGTCAACAGGCGAATTTTTTTTATTTCTTTAGAATGATTGAAAACATGACAGTTAATCTAGAAAATGCCCAAAGTCCAAAGGTGCGAGCTGAAATGTGGCATATTTTGCCCTTGGAGATGTTAGCACTTTTGTGCTATGAGCAGTTGCCACTTTTATTTCTGTAATTCTTTTTTCTAACGACTGGTTTTTGATCTTGTGACCTATTTCTCTTAGTAATTGTATCGTAAACAATTGAATTGGGTGGGAAATATTGGCTTTTACACTCAGTTATGGGTTCATTATTTCTTGTCAAAATTCACGTCTGTAAACAAAAAAAAAATTATTCACTGGACGCTTCTTGTTTGCGTCGGAATTTCGCTGCATCAACGTTTGATTTAAACCATCGACTGAAAAACTGATATATATTTTTCAGTTTAAAGATAGTTTCTTTAATGCTGGTGACAGTAAAATCTTTACGGAAATTAGATCAGTGTTCCTAGGTGTTAAACACCTTAAAGGCCCTTTTTTTGTGGTTTCTAGATACGGATTAAACAAACCAATTGACCGTTTCTAAACTTTCGCTGACTGAAAACTATCTAATTTAATCTAATTTTCCCGGTCAGTCTTAAACCCGTAATTTATATGGTTGAAATCACAATCATGTTTTTGTCATTAAACCTATTTATATCGTTTTGGCCTTGGCACGGTTTTGTTTTACCCATTTTTGAAAATTCTAACTGTGAAACTCTTAACAGCTTCTCCCCCCACTACTTAAAATGGACAACACTGATTCCCCAATGTGCACACCGCTCCGTTTGCCCTCTGGTACTCTCGTGAAAGTGCATGTAACATTATCAGTGCATGTCACAGCATGTAGTAAGAATTTATACAGTTAAGTGAATGAACCGCAACACACTGTGTATCTTAGCAAAGCGTCTTTCACCTATGTGTCTTAGAATTAACCACTTAACCTAGTTAGAACTGCATCGTCTCCAATTTTCGTAGAGTCTTATGTGTTTCTTTTTTTCTGTATGACACCGCATATAGTTGCTGTGTACACTTCACCATATGGTAACCACATGTATAGGTATATGACGCAACCATATGCGGAAGTATGTGACGTAAGCACATGCAGAATTATGTGGTGTAACCACATGCTGAACTATATGACGCAATTACATGCAGAAGTACATGGCGTAAGCACATGCTGACCTATATGGTGTAACCACATGCAAAATCTATTGTGTAACCATATGCAGAATTATATGGCGTAACCATATGTAGAATTATGTGTAACCATATGCAGAATTATATGGCGTAACCACATGCAGAAATATATGGCGTAAGCACATGCAGAAGTGTGTGGCGTATCCACACTTAGAGGTGTGTGGCGTAAACATATACAGAAGTATCATATGGTTACATCATACACTTCTGCATATGGTTACGTTATGTATATATATATATATATATATATATATATATATGTGGTTACAACATACACTTCGACACGTGGGCACATCATACACTTCAACATATGGTTACGACATATAGTTCTGCATATGGTTACGTTATGTATATATATATATATGTGGTTACAACATACACTTCGACACGTGGGCACATCATACACTTCAACATATGGTTACGACATACAGTTCTGCATATGGTTACGTTATATATATATATATATATATATACATATATATATATATATATACATATATATATATATATATATATATGGTTACAACATACACTTCGACATATGGTTACGACATATAGTTCTGCATATGGTTACGTGCTAAACGTCATCACATGTTTCCTGTAACATTATCACGTAATGTAACGAGTTCCATACCTTTAAATCACGTGAAACTTTCAGCTCGTGTTCAGGGCAACTGCTAATATATGTGCCATATCTGTCTGCTCTCTCAGAACCCTTTCTGTCGAAACTAGTGGGATATTCCGCATCCTGGCCCATCCTTACACACTCCCGTGCCTAACATTTTCTAATAACAGAGAAAAAAAGAGAGTATTTTGAAATTTGACTTGACATATCAATGTTATGCTCGGGACTTTTATTTTTAATCTAACACTTGAATCTTTCCCCAAATTAACTTCGGCTTTTAGATGTATGTCGTCAATATTTATATTTTTCGCACGTTTCTTGTGGTCTTTTTTTTTCAACAAAACAATACACGCACTGCGTTTTTCACAAGCTATTCTCATTTCTATTTCTATCACCGCGTTATCCTTTTATAGCCATGTAATTTATATCTTGGTCGTAATTCTCGCAATAGTTGTATATTTTTAGACTTTTTTTACATCTCTGTGAAAGATGTTGGTTTCACTGTTCAATAGGATTACGAATTTAACGGGCAGTTATTGACAAAAAGCTGTTCTTAACCATTAAAATTTAAATTTAAATTCGGTTCTACACTAAGCTTATTTTAAGATTAAACTCTAAAATTTTTGCAATTGAATTGTTGATTTTGTTTGTCCGGATACATTTTTTGCCTGCCTATAGGGGCAACCGAACGAAAACGGAAGTGCAAAACCTGGGGCCAGTACTCATGGGAATGATAACGGAACCTTTGTACTGGACGAGTTGTCAGTACAGAATGAGGCTACTTTTAATTTGGTAATTACCCATGGACCAAGCGGTTATTGGGGAAAAAAAGAAGATATCACCATTAGGGGGGCATCCATTTAGTCGAACTTCTCCACGCACGGTTAATATCTACCTTTATGGAAAATATACCACGATATACCAATTTGCGCTGCACGTGGTATAGTCACTATGACGCACGTTCACTTATCATTAACTTGTCAGCTTGTTTGCCAAATGGATAGCCCCCTTCTTTATATATATATATTTTTACCCGTAACAGTGATTTGTTTTATCCCACTAGAATGAAATAATAATACTCACGTCACTGTTACCTAACCGCATGATCTAAATAATGCTTGTAGTTCCCTTTGCACAACCATTTTAGTGGGGGTGGGGGGGGGGGGGTGGCGGGAAGGGGGTGTACCACAGTGAGTGACTATGTAGTCAGTCAATACTTCAGGTACTAAAATAGTACGAAATGCTCTGAAATACTGCCCTGAATAGTTTGATTGAAAGCTGTACGTAGAGCCTGGCCCCGGAGAACTGTACAAGATTGCAGGCGAAATTTCTGCAGTTTCCAAATCAATTAGGTTTACATTATCAATTGCACGACACGGCTCTGTTACTACAAACTACGAATTTGAAGAATAGGAAAAGATGAGGTTGTTTTGGCTTCCGTTTTATGTGTCATCGGGAACCAATCCTGGGGAGATGTTCTGGAATGATTTTAATAATAAGCTTCAGATTTGAACCGTTGACGTCTGAATGTATCCAGATCGTGAAAATTTAGCGAGAAAATCATGACACCACAGAGTGATCGATTTCAAGCACCCGATATCATGCTTCTGTTTTATTTTATTTAATATTGATTTAATAATATTTTGTTGTTATTGTTGTTAATGTTTAACGTGACGTCAAGGTTACGGGCAAAATTCATAACCCATTGCGCAGATGATTGTGTTTATTATTCAATTTGCTACAGATAAAATTGTACCACAATTAATGACGAGCGAAGTGGCAGCTTAAATTTGTTTACATTTGATTGGTTTATTTTGGTCTTTGGGCACCATCAGTTTATAATTAGTTGTAAGGGCTACACAACATGAACCCTCAATAAAAAGTTAAACATTCATAAAACACTTCTTGAAAATCAGACTTGGAAACATTTGTGAATAATTGCTGAAAAAAGGGTACCTGGCAATAGTTGCTAAGAAGAAACGCTGCCTGGTAATAGTTGCTAAGAAGAAACGCTACCTGGTAACGAAACTAGCTGAATTCTGCTCTGAATCTACTGTGGACGCATGCCCATTGCCATCCAGCTCCTACGTTTTTCCTCTCGAGATTTGATGATAGGATTTATATGAAGTGATATTAAAAGCAAGGAACATTTTTTACCTTTTAGAGGAAATTAAAACTGAAGGCCGTTTGATGGGGTGGAAGTCCTGCCGTACTTTCTCATTTCCATAACTAAGTAGCCAGCTCCCTAGAATAAAATATTTAAAGCACTGATGTGTCACTCATTTTTAACAAATTGGCGCTGTCCAGACAGATTCTTGGGACAACAATAAAATTGACCGATCTTGGGTAAGAAAAAAGTATTCTTCAGCTGAGCTTCTTTCCTTGGGCATTCCAAAACACTCGTCGTGTGTGAGTCTCATTCACAACACAGATATTTCACAGCACACTTCGGCTTTCGTACCCATGGTAGGCAAATTAAACGACCTGTGTCGCTGCTGCCTTGATAAAAATATATAGTACATAGTAAAATACATAGTACATACATGCACATGTAGTAAAATAAGTACTTGCAAGTACTAGTAAATACCTATTCATGTGCTGTGCGAGATAAAGTGCAGAGTTTGATCTATTTTCTTCTAACATAAGGGAACGCAGCAGATAATATAATTTGTACGTTTTCTTAATTAAAATCTGCTTGTCGCTTTTTAAATACAGGTTCTTTGCAGGACTACCTTCAAGATCAAATTGTCCAAGTATTTAATGTTTGCATATAGAATTGCTCCCAAAAAACTCATTTGTGAAGGTTGTTCTGGCTGCTTGTTGTGCTGTGGCGTCAACGAGTGAACGAAGCCACTGTACGGAAAGCAAATAAAGTGTTTTGGACTTGAGTGTGTGTTGCGTGTGTGTTTTAGGTTTTTTTGTTCCAAGTGCACATAGTGTTGCTAGAAGTTTCGCGGATTTTGTATTATTAAAAACACTATAAAACAGTGTATTATTTAAAATAAGAATTTATGAAGCAAATAAGAAATGAGATATTTTTTGTCATGGGTGAATTAACGCATTTTACGACTACGGTAGACTATTCCGGAATAGACTACCGACCTTCAAATCCTTTTAAATGGAACGTTTTTGTGTAATTTTAAATTTAAATATTATAAAACCTGTAAGTAATATATGCTACAATGTAATATGTATGAAAAATTTCAAACGTTCTATTCCAGAGAACTTTTAACTTCGGTAGTCTATTCCAGAATAGACAGTTGTCGTAAAATGCCAGCGTATTCGTAAAATGTGCTAGTTCACCCATGACAAAAAATATCTGATTTCTTATTTGCTTCATAAATTCTTATTTTAAATAATACACTGTAATAAGCGACCGCTGTGTGCATATCATAATTGGAACGTCACCAGTGTTGGATTAAAGTGTTTGTTGATTTTATTAATTCGATTCTCCCGCCTGTTACATGTCACGTGATTGGTTGTTTTCAGAGTGACGTAGCAGGCAGCGGTGGGTCTCAAAACATCAGGCATCGGCCTGGAGATTACAACAGACTAGAGGAAGAAGATTAAGCCGGAAAATAAGAAACGCGGGGTTGTTTTATTTTAGTACTGGTTACATTGAGAATCACTGCTTCGTGCTGTGAAGAAAAATGTCACCATGAAAAAATGGGGATTGGTATTACGATATTCAAGTGTTTTAATATTAGTTCTTCAATAGTCAAGATATTTTATAATATTCTAGGAATAGTAATCCAGGTGGTAAATATAAATTTTAGACTTTTTTGTTGGTGAAACTGTCGTACTGATTTGGGTATATCTGCGTGTTAGGGAGATGCCGTGTTTAGCATTTACAGCAAGTGAAACTGTTTTATATGTTGTTTTGTTTGTAGTACTTTTTTATTAACATTTGGCAAGTCATTTTCATTTTTATCATCAAAACGTGAAGCAAATATCTGTGATTTTTTTTTCAAGAAATGCAGCGATTAAGGTCTACAACAGCATTTGCACAAACATCTCGTATCTGCCAGCAGCCGCACTGTGGCCTGCACAAATGATGCGTGCTTTATTTGTTTAGTCAGATAGCTGAGCATAGGGAAACACACGTGTTGGTTCGATGAATGATACGTGGATGCACACTTTTACCCGGTCATTTTCAAATACACGAAATGTTCATATAAATTATCACCTTCAGTTACGCACTCTCCTTGGTGAGGGTCGGTAGGGGGGGGTAGTTGGGGGGGATGCTGTTTTATAGACGTAGAGGGCAAGTAGCAGGCCTGTCTTTTTTCAAGAAAGGTTTTGAAGTGGCAAAAAATTTTTAGAGGGGGTTCGGAGTCTGAAAAAAGCTTTGTCCTGTGTATAAAGGAAAAGCAAATCCAGATCAGGCTGAAAGGTTTTTAAAACTCTACTCGAAAGGAGAAAGTGCGATTAAAAATACTATTTTTTGCCAAGTGCCTAATATTTTGCCTACGAGAATTAAGTTCTCGTTTAAAATAAGAATATATCAAGCATATAAAAATTCACTTCTTTTATATTTCCGAAACAAGGCTCTGTAATGGGAGTTAGTCCATTCCGGAAAAGAATAACTCAGAATATGATCAAGTTCAGTGATTCTTTATATATTTCAGTTTGACTGAGCCTTATGACTCTGTCCCGGGATAGACTCACTGTGTTAGTAGTTCTTTATTTTGCCTTCAACAAAATCATCTTTGCATTCTTATTTGCTTGATGTATTCTGATTTTAAATAATAGAGTGTTTTGTGTTGTGTTTAACATTTTTTTCAATGATATCTGTGATTTGAGGACCAGCATATCAATTGTCTCGACATGGTTAGACCAACTAAGGTCAAACTAGTCTGTTTAGAATACCAACGTAGCATATTCAGGACATTCCTTCTCTTGTACTTCATGTTTGAGCTCGTTGTATTGAGTTTTTTGGATAATCAACTGTGTATATCAGCCCCTTGTTCTTACGAGCATACTTAGAAGGTCAGCATACAACAAAAACGCGAAAAGGCGAAATCAAAGTTCATTATTTCCAAGCTAACCGAAATTCGATTTATTTGGTATTCTCATGATTTGAAGTAACAACCCGAGTCCTAAGCAAACAGTATTACAACTGCTAAATCCACCTTCGAGAGCCGAACAGTTCTATTTTAATTTATCTTTATGCAGGGTGGCCACAAAAATTCCTGAATGTTTTTCCCTGACCTTTCAGACCTGTTTTACCTGATATTTTTAGATCTATTTCTCCTGATTTTTGCTAACTTTTCACGCGGTCTAACCTCACTCCCTCACTTAGGACTTATTTCCCTTTATATTCCCCTGGGTTTTTTAAATTAAACCCACACATACACATCCACACACACATATATAATCTCATAGATGTATATATGTATATATATTTCAGATTGTATGGGCAATTCACCTGCCTGATAATATATTGTCAGGTATCCAGACGTCATGTTACAACTAATTAAAGAAATTTAAATGTTGGCAATTGGCCAAGAAGTATTTCACTTAATTGCCTGCTGGTTTCTGGTATAAATCCCATTTTCGATTTTACGGGTAACTGTTTGGTGACCAGTATTCTGTCATTTTGCTTGTGTAGGCAGGGTTGATTCGACACATTTACGCAGAATTGACTGAGAGCCTTGTCGCACTCAGCATCGAATTCCTTACCATGCTTCACGAAAACAAGTCAGACAGTGCAACCTGAAACATGGCGGTAGCAGACTGAGAATGCTTATAGTTTGGGTACAATCCTTTCAGAACGTAGAACCAATTTGTATTTTATTGGTAACTTTTCCACAATCGTCTTCACAGTGGTGATCAATAGCTTTTTAGAGACCTTGTGGTAATGAAATATATAGAATAAATGGCCAGCTGTCAAATCTGCATATTGGCGTACACTGGGGTTTGTTTCTATCATTGGGGACATCAATTTTTTTCTTTCTTTTTCCTGACCTTTTGCTACTTTCAGCGTTTTCCTCCGATGTTGTCAGACCCATCCCCGCTAACGTTCCAGGTTTTTCCTGGCCTTTGGCCACCCTGCTGTATGTTTCACTTCAAAATTTAAGGGCCAACTCAACATATGATTTTTTTTTTACATGTCCCGGGCATCCGTGTTGTTGAGTTTATTTTGATACTCGATTCACCAGGTCTCGACCGGTCACAATGCCCCTAGACATTCTTGTTTACATGTCATGAGCATCCGTGTTTATTTCTTATCACAAATGCTTGTAGAATTAGGATATGTGGTGGACAATGCTACTTGAGATATGGGCAGATTATCAGACAGCTAATGGGTAGGGAGAGGGCTATATCCATTCCACAAATTATCTGAGATATGTCCGTCCCACAAGTACCTAATAGGTAGGAAGAGGGCTACATCCGCTCCATAAATTGTCTGAGGGTAATGGGGAGGGCCACCACCCGTTTCATAATTGTTTGGTAGATTTTTATATCCATACCAGGTGCTCTGCTATCCTTAGTCCCGCCGCGATAACAACAATTTAAATCGCGTTGTATCCAATATATGGGGACATTATGATACGCTTTGTATTAATGGTGCATTTCGCTTGGTGTTTCGTTGATGACGTCATACGCAAGAGGGTCTTGATCTGGTTGTGTATTCAAAGCCAACTGAAGAAATAAAATGCAAAATAAATTATTCAGGATCCTGGTGTTACATAAACCGCGTTTCTCAATGGTTTGGTATATCTTCAGATTATATAATATCATATGGTCTGAAAAATCTTGATTAGATTCTTAAATAAATTCTTAATTATTACATCCAGGGGAGAAGTACAGTAAAACCTCGATGTAAGGAATGTTGTTGAAACCGGAAACAATGTTCCTAACACAGAGGTTTTGCCTTAATAGAGGTGAAGAAATCAGGAAGAAATAGGAAGAAATCACAGAAGGAACATATGCAACCAAGATACGTTGTTCTTTAAGAAGCTTTGACTGTATATTAATAAATTTGAAGATATTTTGAGCTTGAATGTGATATGTTGTACTTATAACTAAATGTTTGCAAATAAACAGCAAAACTTGTAAAAAATAAATGTGGAGGTAATATATAAATATATTTTATTGCCTTGTGATACATATGAAACTATACAATATTTACATCAAGTTAACAAAACAAACATTTCTCATGTTTTATGTCACCATAAAGTAATGATGTTTGCTTTCCTGATTTTATTTTCACACCTTAACAAAATTTCCAAATGGGTTGAATGCCGCATAGTATTTCACATAAGCAGAAGGAAACCAATATCAGCTCTAGTGCAAAGAGAATACAAACCTACGCACCTATATTTTTTTTCGGTTTGTTCATACCGCAATTGTCAAAGGCTTGAAGTAAAAATTGGCTTAATATATTTTCTGTGTGTTTCCATACTGGATTTACTGAGGGAAAGTGAATAATGAAACTGGCTCTCAGTGGGCAAAAAAAAAAAAAAACTAAATGAATAAACAGATGAACGCAACAACTAACAAAATTCATCATTTTTTTTTTTTGAGAACTAAAACAAATTAATTTTAAATTTTAAAGATAAATTAAGTCTAAACCTAAAGATAAACGTAATCAAAATCTTGGTTAAGAAAGTTTTAAAACATTCCACCACTTCACACGCAGAGTTCAAAACTACTTTCATTCTTCGAAGATAACTATCTTTTATGTTTGGATATTCTGATATCTAACATCTAGAAAGGCCTTGAGTGTGGATTGGGATGGGGGGAGACGGGGGAGGCAATCTAATCTGATTAAGACATTTATTCAAATGAACTGTACCTGAGGTAGATTCTTAACTGACATTATTTTGTTTAACAAAGTTTATTTTATATATTATGATGTACGTCGTATCACAGTGATCAGGCATGTCGTATTGTGACATCCCTCCTCCCGCCCCACTTCCGCTTTTCTCTGCGACATACCGATGAATGTTGCGGACTTTATTACGGGTCAATGGAAACCATATTCTTGTATTGTGAAACTAAAGCCAAAACAGAAGAGACCATGGCATCTTCCACTGCAACGGAACACCTACTCGCTACCGAACTATCCTGGAATGCATACTCAACAGTATTATTTAGCTACTCTTTCTACGAAATTTTTAGTTAGTTTAAAAATTTAATTCTTAAGTTAATTTTTATTTTGATAAAATAACTCTCGCTGAATCTTTTTGTTTCTTAGTTTGGTACTGGTTTGTTTAACCAAAGCAAAGATGTTTTAATGTTACAGTTGGTCCCCCCCCCCCTTTATTTGGTTACCAAACTACAGTTACCGTTTCTTTTGGAACAACAGGCAGCAGAAAAACTGTTCTAAAACACCTTCTGCTTTGATTATGTTTGGTTTAGCGAGCAGTTCTTTATTTTCATAGACAACAAAAAAAAAACCAGACTTTGGACATGAAATGGAAAGAAAACATCATTGGTGGAGGGGGTGGGGTGGAGGGGGTGGGGTGGAGGGGGTGGGATTGGTGGAGGGAGGGGGGCTGTGCGTATTTTTACATATTTTTTGGAGAAGTTCCGTGAAATTTTCTGCATGAGTTTTGTGGCAGACATAAGCATCGCGCACGATAGTGTGCATCGTGAAATCAATACACCTTAAAAACAGGCTCAAGTACTGCTTACTGCAAGCCTACTGATATTAACCTACATTTCTCGTACACATAACCATCGGGTAGTTCCGCTGAATCGTCACAAACATCAAAGCTTTACAGGGTTAACATCATTATCACAGAGAAGCTTCTAAAATGTCACCAACAAAAGTAACAATACACAAATCAAAGTTAAAAAAAAGAAAAGAAAATATTTACAGATATCACATCAATTTAAAAAAAAAAATAACACTGAAAAGTAATTTTTCAAGATGGCGGCGTTAAACACACTTAGACTAGAATGTAAGTTGGGACTAAAACAACAAAATCCCCATTTTTTTAATGCACTCATTTTGAATAAAGTATGTAAGAATAAGAAAGAAGCATCCACCAGAATTTCTGCGCCAGATTCATAAACATACAAAAAAGCCAACATTCTTAAAATAGTGGGTTCAAAGCACAACTCTTTGTGAAAGTGTTTATCACCTTGCTCATAAAACCACCAAATTCTGACAACTGATAGAAGCCTATAGAAACTTATAGAAACACCGATTCATAGGGTAATTTATGATACCATTCTGAATCTCATAATTAAAAAAAAAAAAAAACAGAAAAAAATGCTCAATCGGACGCCAAAAGCTGTGAAAATGGAATGGATGGAGTTTAAAAGTTGGAATCTCTTGTGCTTGACCTCTGCTATGCTTCGGACACCAGCTCCTTCCAGTATCCTCGGGTGAAAGCAGGCTTGGCAAGTTGCCTATCCCTTGTGACGTCACTAGCTGTGTAAATAGGGTAACACTACCCAATAGGACGGACATTTTTCCAATTAGCTTTAAGGCTTTCATTTTATCGCAGTCAATCGCTATGTTCAACTAGCCGCGGTTTTTTCCCCGTTCTACAAGATAAAAAACCCGTAAAAATCACAATAAAAGAAACAGTAACTTGGAAGATATCGTGTGCAAACATACTATACAGTAGATATTGCATAACTCAAAATTAAATTGAGTTATCGAATTCAAATAGTCTTTCATGAGAACTGTTTTCCTTGGTTTAATTTCATACGCGATAACTCAGAAGTTTTTGGTCCGCACAGCGAAGTTTCAGTTATCATACTGTATTGCGCACGGTTTCCACAACCCCAGTCTGCATCCGATTCCAACATAGGCATAGGATGCTACAAACAGGATGAAAATAGGAACGAGCCTATTCAGGATAGAGCTGGGATACGGGGTCGAAAATCGGAGGCGATGTTTCTACATACTTAAAGTGACCAAATCGATATCGATCTATTTGTATCGATCCCAGCATTTTTAAGAAAGCAACGATTGAGTCGATACATCGGGTAATGCCATTTTATCGACTTTTTATTGGGTAGCATCCGATAAACCGCTCACTGATGAAGACAAGGGTCTTACGTGTACCACTTACCAAACAACACCCGTCAAAGGACATGCGTCTCGGCTCGAGATTCTTGAAACTCGATTCCTGAAGGCAACAATTTGCCGAATACGAAACAAAAGTTACATTTCTATGTTTACAATCAAACATAATGTCAATCGAATTGGTGTTGAAATTACAACATACATGCGTTGCTATGGATGTACAGCCTTTATAATCTCAATGAGGTTAAAACTAAACTATTAATAATTCAAAACAATCTAAGATCGCATTCACACAAAACATCCTTTTTCTTTGCCCATCTATACAGCACATAAATGATCTAAATTTGTCATCGCCTGTATTTAGCATCCATGTAAGATATTTCACACATACAGCAATAAATAAAGCAGTTTATAACAACGGGCTGTAATTACAGCAGTTGCCATGACAACTGTAACCGCTCACCGTATTAACAAGTGTAGAAATCGAGAAAAAATGTAACGCGTTAAAAAACCCTACACTAATTACATCTACAAAAATTCCTATTCTAAAAGAGAACGTCACACCCTAAAACATACAGTTTATCAGAACGACCAATGAGATTACAGAGGCACCTGAATCGTAACGAAAGGCCAAAACGATTAAAACATGGAGCACTACATTTGACTTCAAGGGAGGAACTATTTTTTGTCTTCGAAGGCGGAGTAAAAACCAGGGTAAATTTGAAAACCCTCAATTTATCCCCAGGGATACTTAAATTATCCTAATCGAAAGTTAACCGCTGGAAGTATAAACACACCGTGTGTTGACGAGTAGTCGACAGATCTTCCGGAAGTCCCTCAACTTCCCAGTCCCCCTCCCCCCCCCCCCCACCCTCCGACAGCTCCCCCTCTTCCCATCCCCTCCTACAGTCCCTCACAATTCCCCCGGTCTTTGTATGGCCATTCTTGCACATTCCTACCATTACATTTTATTCTTCACCACATATTTTTCTCTTCAAAATTCCGCAAAATAGGTAACCGAAAATTTCCCACCCCCTCACTTTTCAAAATCAATTTTTTGTGGCCACAGTTGTTTACATTTGTTTTACCCCTTCAATAGCCTGAAGTAAATAAAACAATCATGATATTTGCTTCTCCCGTGAATTTCATTGGTCTTTTCCGAAAAGAGTTAAGTACAAAACGCACGACAGAGATGCGATTTATTTGGCACATCTGGACACAGCCATCGATTAAGACCGCCGCTGTCTGCGCAGCCATTCTGTATCAACAAGCTACTAACATCCCTTCCATTCCATCTTATCATTCTTATTGACTCACCCTGCAGAAATCAACGAAATCTGGCCGAACAAAAGTAGTTGTTTTTTCTTCTTATCAAGAAAATCGAAATTTTTCCGTTTTGCCCAGTGGTTATTTATTAAGTTCCTGTATCTCATGCAAAAAAGGAACCATTTCATACGTAAAGAGTAACACGCCCCACAAAAAAGCATAACTGCGAAAGCCCTCTCAAAATATCTATAGTTTTGTGCCCTTTTTTTTTTTTTTTTTTTTTTTTGAACAGCAATCCCGAACGCAAGTAACTCAAATGCTTGTAGATTCTGGACACAACAACATGGATCAACTCATCCTAAGTCTGGAAGACAAAGCTTTAAAAATGAACATTTTAACGATATTTTTAACAGCGCTCATCTGTCTACAAATTCGGTGATATATATTTTTTTAAATTTAAACTGTGGCCTTTTTTTTAAATGTGCTACTTTGTGTGGGACTAAAATAGAAGGCATTCCAGGTAAACCCCACATGAAAGTAGCTGCGAGTGACGAAACGAATAATATTTCAGTGCGATGCTCAGAAGAACACATAAACGTCAAGCACAAGAAGTGTACACGTCACACCCCACGTGTTTTTGTCGAAATAAACGAAAGACCTCAATACCAGCAGTCAGGGTCAAGTAAACAGCTTTTCTTTCTTTCACATAAAGAAAGCACAGTGGGCTTTTTTATTATTATTATTTTTTTCATTTGAACAGAAAGCACACAGTCAAACGAAATTTTGGTGTCTCAAGAAGTAAACTATAAAGCTACGAAACGCTACTCCTGGTGAACCTTTTTTCTCCTCAAACCAGTTTCATTTTTGAACGCCTGTTTCACAATAACGGTGTCACAGCTCTACGAACGCTTACTGTGTGCCTTCTTTTTGAGAAACGAAAATTTATAAAGCTCTCTTCCGTCCCATTTCTCGAAATAGGTAATATTTTGCCTCTTAAATGGAATACGAATCATTGATGCGGTTCGTATGTGACAATTTTTAACAACTAACAGTATTGCAGGGGTGGGCCCTGTTTTTATGGTATAAGGCAATCATAAACGGAAGCCTTTTCACTTTTTTCAGTTTTTTTTTATCTGCATGGGGGCGGTCATTTTACCATTAAACCTTGATATCTCAGAGAGTATCGGCGCTCATTTGACAATTTAAACCTTTATATCTCACAGAGTATCAGCGCTCATTTGAAAATATAAACCTTGACATCGCAGAGAGTATCAGCGCTGCGTTCCGTTCCTCTCGCCTCCCGATTCCTTTCCATTTGTCTCGTATTCGTTTATTCGAATAATCGATATTTCACTTTTTTTTAATTCCATGATGTTATCCAAGAAACTGTACTCTATCCCCTTTTTGATTCTCAATACGTGGGGGGCAGTCTGCCATTAGACATGTGTTTAGCGCTCATGGGGGGTTGGTGAGGGCGCGGGTGGCCGGGTTTTCCGCGCGGGGACGGGGGCGCCTGATCCGCGGGCTTATTTCTCTTCTTTCCTCCCGATCCCAATCCAGGGTGACCGGCTGATTTCTACAAAAAAATGAAAACGATAAAAATTTAAATTAAAAAATGATTAAAATCAGCCCGCATTTAAACAATTTTTGTTCTTCTTGTTCCCTCTTGCGTTTGTTAAAGTCGATTATTCCGCAGACTTTAAGTTTTTTGTGTCACGACATCCCCAAAATTCGAGGTTCTCGAGGTTACGGCATTCCTAAAAAATTCGAGGTTCTCAAGGTCACAACATTCCCCCCCCCCCCAAAAAAAAACAAAAAAAAACAAAACAAAAAAACAAAAAAACTCCGAGATACTGAAGCTGTTCGGCACTAATGCGCACCGCACCAAATCACCTAGTTTGAAGATGCTTCTTACAACTTTCCACTTATCTGAGTATTTTGTTCTAAAATTGTGCTATTTACACGATTTGTTTCCGCCGTGTTTCGAATACTTACAGTGAATTTTACGTATTTATCGGTCAGAATTTGAAGAGTTATTACAACATTGAATATACTACAAGAGTTTTACTAATACATATTTATGTACAGTTGATCGTCTTAACATGCAGAAGTAGGCAAAGGGTTGCTAAAATTTTAAGGGGTATTCAGTACCAACTAATATTTGAGAATGTCAGAGAAATTCTTCATGAAATTACAGATCCATCGATTTTTTTTAATGTCCATAGAGGAGGGGAAATTTTCATAATAATCAACCTATTCGCTTTAATTACCTGCGGATATCCTCTACTGTGCAGTGGCTGGTTATCCGCATAACCGTTTTGTATTGTACCGTTAGGCACGCCGGCATAGCGGTGTTGGTGGTGTTGTTGTTGACCCGATCCCGTCCTCTGACCTTGCATATGACCTTGCACATGACCTTGCGGCATGGGGCCGCGCACTTGATTTCTGCTTGGAGAGTGGTTATCAAATTGTAAGCGCCTGTTTGCAGACTGCGAGGCGTCTGCCGAGAGTGGCTGCAGTTTCTGACTTTTTGTGCGCGGCGCAGCTTTTGGGAAGACAGGGGGCTTATTGCCCGTGGCTGGCTGATTTAAATGATTTTCTGAGTACCTATGCACAATTCCAGCCACACAGAACCAGTTGATGGAAAAAGTGCCCAAATAAAAACATCAGTACGTTTTTGTTTTTTGTTTTTTTAGGTTCAATGCAAATCAAGCCAAAAATTTGGATGAACGTGATGAAGAATTTTATTTCCAAATATTCCATGAAACACAGGAAAAAGGTTTTAAAGAATTCAACAGAGATCGATTAATCAATCCATGAATGTTTTGGCGAGGCAGCCAGGATGGCCCGATGTGTGGTTCAAGATTGAGTCAAACGCGCGTCCAACAACAGTCGATCACGTGACGCATCGGTAGTTACGGGGAGGAGGAAAAAAAAGAAGAAAATGAAACAAAGCTCATTAGCATACTAGCATGCAAAAATGTCAATTATCGTGCATTCTATTTTCAGGTAAATTAAAGATTTCCCCCAAAAAGATAGAAAAAAAAATAAACCAAAAAAAAATCAATCGACTGCATACAGCAAAAATTAACCCCCTTCCCTGTGAAAAAAGGTCTTCTTTCTTCATTTTTATTACTTTTTAAAACTTATTTATTCAATGTCATTCTCTGAAATTAGAATACATTCTAGGATTTTTTGTATGTATAGCAGATATACAAGAGCTGACAAGCAAAGATGTGATTGGGTCCTGTTTATGAGATGAAGAATCGAAGAAATAACTAATTAAATCTATGAAATATACAGAGACAGTGCTTACATGCAAGTGGCAAAGTTTGCGTTGTTTTAGTGGTTTATGGCCCTGGTATTCACAGAAGTTAACTGCAGTTAACTGCACACAACACAAGGGAAATCAGCTGATTTTCGCCAAAGCACGAAAACAATTTTTACAAGAATTTGCTTCAATACGAAATTAATCTTTTTTTTTTTAATTAACTTTCAAAAGTTCTGTTTGTTACGTGAGCAGTTAGCGACATTGGTAAGCTATGGCGTTAATTTTTGTGAATACGACCGCAAGGAGTTACTAAACTAAACTAAAACAGCTGAGTTAACGCATGCAGATACTGAAGCTACCAAAACTAAAAAGTCATTAGTCGAACAAACAAACTATCAAGACGTCTTTATTGCTTAGCATTAACAGCATGCCCTAAATTTGTGCTCAAACGTTTAAGTGGAACATTTCAGGCAGATAAATGTTTTCTGGTGTGTCTGTGTGTGTGTATGTTTGTCTCTGTGTGTTTTTTTTCGTAAGAGTGTGTAATTTTCTTTCGTTGCAACAGTCAAACATCCAAAACTATTAAACTCATCGCAGCAGGTCAACTGCAAGCCCACAACTCTTCCCACCCCCCTCCCCCCTCCCCCTGCTCCCCACCCCCACTCTCTCCCTATCTCCTTTCTCGTTGTGTTTTTTTTTTAACACTGACCTACTGTTATATAATACTTGAAATGTCGTACTAACATCCGTACGTTCTCTATGACCAAAGCTGAGGTAGAAACTAGCCGGGAGAAGAACGAAGGCATTTCTTTCTGGGCACTTGAGTAAGTAGTCCAGATTTTACATCGCACGTCGTTGGCATGAATTAATAACATTTATTTAAATGCCTTAGACAGGTTTTTATAAAATAAAATAATAAATACCATGGCCGAAATAAACTGGCACTTATTAGTAAATAAAAACCAGTTAAACATTTAAATAACACAGATCATGACCGATTAGTATGCGTGGCTTTAGGCTACGACAATCAGGTGCAAAGTTTTCAATTTGCGAGCTGTAAGATGTTGCCTATGAACAAGCACACAAAAATTGTAAAGTTATAGTGGGGGAGGTGTGGGCTAAATTTTTTTTTTTGGGGGGGGGGGTTAGTGTAGAACCAGTATTTGCATTGAACCAGTATTTGCATTACACACCAGCACTGAAGGATTGTTATAGCTTTGGGATGCATTTATAATATAAAAACAATAAACAAAAAAAAATCACGTTCTAATTTGCGTCCTCGAAAATGTATATTACGCGGGTGATGCGACTGGACTCGAGAAAATCCCGGTTGTCTAAAAATCCCGAAACACTGAGCTCAATGTAGTAAATTCAACACTGACTGAAATCGCGCCAAAGGCGAATTATACACATAAACATGTGAATCATACACACAAAAATGTGAATTATACACGCAAAAAAAGGTGAATAATACAAGCAAAAAACGTGTATAATAACAAACTGCGAAAATACATCAATGATTAATAACACAGAATTTAAAAAAAAAATCTACATATTTTTTTTTCTTTTTGTCAAATAAACGAAGTGCAGTTAAAAGCGGCAACTCCAGAGAACTAAAGCGCACACAGGATTTTATTAAATAAAATGCTTTATAGAAATGTTACAATGAATTATTATTGTACACAAAAGTCGGGTCTCCCAGCGCGCACTGTTAACGGTCCATCCATGGAGCGTGAAGCCATGAAGGGTGGGGGCGGAGGGGAGGGGGTATATCATATCCTAGTCATCCAGTTATGCCCAAATTTTTTATACTGATCGGACGGGATGGGGGGGGGGGGTTAAAAAGCCTGAGTTTTGACGTACATCCTTCATGGATGGCCTCTGACGTAAAAAACTGAACCTTCATCACGTGGCGCTGAGCTAATTTTGGCGAACGCACAATAGCCCAGAAATCCGTGCCAGTCCCTTAACCAATTCGTATTGAAAACGGACTCAAAGTTGTCACAATCTTTTTAAAATGTTATACGCATTAATCAGTTTTTTTCCTTTTTATTTATTTATTTTTAATTTTCATTTTATCTTTATTTCATTTCAGGTATTTACGTTTTTTAATGGGAGAGGGGGGGGGGGGGGGGGATTAAACTGAAATAATGTGCTTCCCATCTGACATCAAGAACAAACACAAGTGACTATAAAAACAGTGGTTTTTAGACACCCATGACTGTTTTGTTACTTTGTTCAATGAAAAAGTGCAAAAAAGGCACATCAAATCAGTGTGCAGAGCGTTTCAGTTTCCAAATCACATCAAATTTTACACAACACTTCGCCACCGAGGATCGTGAGAAAAAAAGTAACTCGCAAAGACCCCTTTAATAGGTTAATTCTCATTATCGTAGCTACGTAATGTAATAGAAATATAAAGTAAATCACACAGTACCTGTAGTCTTGGTCTGTGTTGGGAAAGCCTTGTTTCTTGCCGCCAGCTTTCATCGATGGCGGTCGTGTGCCTACCAGACCGCCACCCATATAATTGGCGCCGCCACCCTGCCCTGTATAATGATCGCTACTATGGCGCGAGAGCGTGCTCGACACGGCGCTGGAGCCGCGGCTCGTGGGCGACATTTCCCTGCCCCGGGGCGACGGCGGGTGCTGGTGTGACGAGGCGGAGCTCGGGTGCGGCGAGGACGGCGGCTGCATGGGGGCGGCGTAGCCCCGCGAAGGGGGCACGGGGCCGGCCACGGGAGCCAGCTGAGGCTCCCTATAGTCACGTTCTTTTTTCTTCTTCTTTTTCTTTTTGCCCGGGCTGGGTGGCGGGAGGGGTTGTAGATGGGGCGGCGGTGTGGGTGAAGGTGAGGCTGCTGCAGCTAAAAATAGATTTTAAAAAATTTTTATTGTGTCACATTTATTCAAATATTATATACCATTATATATCATTTAAAAATGGGTCACATTTTTTTAAATATTTGAATATTTTAAATATTTTAATATTTTATTGAAATTATCTAATCAAACCAATTACAAGGATCCTTTATGAGAAAGAGGCTCATCTTGGTCTCGTCTAGAAGAGTATATTATTCGCTTACATGGTTGATATGAATAAGGCTTGTGCTGTCGAGGCGGTGGTGACGGTGTCTGTACAATCTCACCGTCGTCATCGTCGTCGTCATCGTCATAGCGATGATCATCCTGTAACCATGGTGATCAACACGTCACACACTTGCAACCACTGTGTGCAAAACACGCCACATATCTATTACTATGGTAACAAATACGTGATAAACTCAACCACCGCATTAACAGGTCCAGAAACTGCGAAGATAGCCCACTCATTTTTAGCTTCTTTTTTATTTATTTATTTATTTGTTTTTTTTGTTTTTTTTTTTGTCAAAATCAGTTTCGGTAATATGTAAATGGAGAGAGATAGCATGTAGAAGATTCCAAGTATCTCAATTTCATTTTTCACAACGCGCGAAAAAATATGCCAAATATTGAGTCTACCCCTCACATCTCCGCCCCCCCCCCCACCAGTCCCTCTAGCGCCATCTCCACTACATTAACCTGTGTTCTATAATTCTATAATTTACAGGCAGCCAAATCATTCTTTTCGTCGTTTTCTTCGTTTTAATAATTATTTCTTATACTGAGGTGTTGTGGCGATTTTTCAATTTTATATTTTCAACTTTTTTTTGTTTAAATTTTAGTCCAAATTTATCAGTTTACTTGTTAATAACAAACACATTGACGGTTTAGGTCTCGGACTGGCTCAAAGCAAAAGCAAGGGGATGCGTTTTTTTTTGGGGGGGGGCGGACGCGGGAAGTATGCTTGTCACACATATTTACAATAACACAGCAAACAAAGCCAAGGAGCCAAAAATCAAATATTCACAAAAAATTAGGAGAAAATCTTTCCTAAGGGTCATTTATTTTCTATATTCACGTTTTATTTATTTATGTTTTTTATTCATTTGTTTATTTATTTTTAGAATGACAATGCCAAATTTTAAACTAGAACTTGTGGAGAAGAACTGATCGGTCGGAATCTTTATACATTAGAATAACCCTGGAGTACGCATTGGAATAGTTTATCGGGATCGGGGAATGTAGCACGAATTATCCGGGTGTGCGAAGTATACCGGGAGAAAACTGGTAGAAAACAGCAAGTCTGGCACCAAACTGAGAGACCGAATTAAGCATTGAAGTGAGTTTTTTTTCTGGACAACTGATCTTTGGTTGCGCTAGGACTGTTCTTCGAGAACCGATAGTGGAAGGCCCGTTAACTGTGAAGTACTAGTGTGGCGATGGAGGTCAATAATGGTCTTAGGGTAATAAGTAAAATTTTGAATTTCTCAGTTTTAAAAAGCGTAGTGCGTCATTGAAGTGTGGTATCAAAATATTTCTGTCGCTATTTTTGGCCACACAAGAGTACGGATACATGGTCAATTTTTTAACAATTTTTACTAAATGGCATCATGGTAAATGACTTGATGTTAGCACGTACCCGATTAGAATGTGAGTAGTAAGGTGGCGAGTGTTGTAATTTTTGTGGCGGGGGATGTGCGGGTGCTTGGCGTGTGGGCGAGCGGGACTGGCGTGCAGGTGCTTGCGGAGCATAGCTGGGTGGCGGCGGCGGAGAGCGCCTCTGCGGGTGTGGTGGGGGAGGCGGCGAGCGCCTTTTCGTGGTAGACACATGAGTCGAGCGCGGCGGTGAGAACGGCCTCTCTCGTCCGTAGCGCTGCGCCGATTCGCCCTCCATCGGCTGCAGGACGTCGTCCTCGGCGATCGTTCGCTCGTCATCGCCCTCGTGCGCGGCGCCCTCGAAGTCGGACACGTCCATGGCCGCGATGCTCACGCTACGCTCCTGTTCCGCGTGGTCCGTGTCCGACTCATTTAAGTACTCACCTGAAAACAACGTCACAGTTTATGACCTCGCCGACACAGTTTTGGCGTCACTCAGTCTGTTTTGTGCAAACATTTTTACTTTTTCCCCCAGGTTATAATTTTGATTTTTTTTTCAGATATTTTCAACCTTTCACAGGCTACTGAATCAATTCAAGGTTCTTTTCGTTCTTCGTGTTTCGAGACGGGTGAGTTCTGTAACTGTTTGAACCACACAAACGTCAGGTCCACATGGGCGTAAGTGTCGAATGATACAATCGCCCTTTGAATATTTAGGGCTGTTACGTAGAAGCCAGCGTTAATCTTGTGCGTCACGAACCGATTATCGCGAGACTTGCTGCTTTTATGTACACTTTTGCTCTTGCCAAAACAATCTTTTCATACAAAAATGCTTCCCCCACCACACTCGCAGACTTGCCTGTTACCTGTGGCAAATCAAAATCAGAACTGAAATAAAATCACAATTCAAACGCGGGCAATACCCAAAATCAGGCTCAGTGCAGTAAGTTTACGGGCTGATTCTGCAATGTGTTTACAAGCGTTTCACCTGTTTGTGGATATTGCTAAAAACATTGGGTTAATAATAATAATATATATTTTTTAATTTCAAACACAAAATCTCAGCAACGGTATATTACACATCCTAACTGCATTCAAATGACCTTTTTAACAACCAGCATCCCGAGTTTCCCGAACACTTTCCGTCCACCTTTTTTGAGCGGGATATCGTATGCTTTCAATCTGGGATCCTGTATGACCTTTAGCGTCCTAAAAACACCTTTTTTAACACGGACTTCATGTGGTTTTTCCGCATTTGGGCGATTTCTCGGCAACAGGACAACTTTTTCGGAGCGATATTTTTGAGGCGGGCTATTTTCAGACAGCGACACATCGCTGCCGGTCTCCTCAGCCAAACTGTCAAGACTGGGCGTCGCTTGCCACGGTCGCTGATGCCTCAACCCTCCTAACGGGGACGCCGATTGAAAAGAACCAACAAATCGAAGTGGCGATGTATCCACGTTGGTTCTGGAAGTCATTTTCACAGGTTTTCCGGAGGTGTTCGTTGGGTCGAAAGGGGATACAATTGGAGAGAACATGAGGTCAATCCGGGAATTCAATTGGGTAAATATTTTGGTTTTGGCCGCACTAGAAGGGAGAGCACAGGGCAGAGGTGTGGACTGGTCCAAATCTGCTATCAGAGTTGTGTCGGTACCTACAGAAAAATGGGTAAACAAGTTGAAAGTTATTTTCCCCCAAAGATTCCTACAAACGTTGTTGTGTATACTTTTTCAAACACTGTTGAGTCATACATACTCTGAAAACATACAAAATCTTGGGGTCATTCCTGGCGTTCCTAACCAATTCTTTTTGTTCACAATCTGTTCATAGCGTGCATTCGATAGTTCACAAGTGTTTGCGGTTCCTTGTTTCATTAATAGGACAAGTTTTCTTGCAGAGAGACGTCGGATATCAAATAATATAGAAATCATTCCTTGCAAACATTCATATATTATTATCGTTAATTTATTTATCTGTTTATTCATTTATTTATCATTATCTTTTTTTTTTTTCTTTTTTTTTTTTTGATCTATCTTCTGGAAATAGTAGGTCCTAAGCGCACACCTAAAAAAATACCTGTACATTTCAAGGAACGGCCTGGGACAGAACCCCTCAGGCACTACCCCCCCTCAACCCCCTGGTAAGCCTCCTCTCCACTTGCCAAATACCCCTCCCCCCCTCCCCAATCACCCCCTTATGTCTATTACATTATGAATTTAGAGTCACTGTTTACCGAGTTGATTGTCCTAGAAAACACAAACTGTTTATACATGTATATGCACCCATTTAGAAAAAAATATCTATTTATAGCATCACAACACGACTTTTGCATGACAGTAAATTTTCTCCGCGACAGCAATTTCGCCAGTGTAAATCATTAATGAAGGTTTATAATCATTGCTATCAATTCCTCTGCATAAATTATCTTCTCCTTTTTTTAAATTGCTCGCTTTGCGTCAATAATACGGAAGATATTTTCGGACTGTAATAAGTACTTATAAAAGCAGACAAAAACACATACTTTCAGCATTCATTTCAGGTTCTCCATTATAGCGACTGTCGCCGAATTCTTGTGAAATATTGACACTTTGTATAGACATTCTGCTCTGTCGTTCAGGGGACTGAAAGGTAACCCGGTCAAACTGAATCAATACACATGTCAATCACTTCTTTTGAAATGCTTGGCAGTCACCATTTTATTCGTCTTCTTTTTCCTCTTCTTCTTCTTTTTCTTCTTCTTCTTCTTATTTTTATTATTATTATTATTATTATTATTCATATTTATCCTTAATATATAAACAAATTAAATCAGTCAGATAATACAAGATTTAACAGTGCGATGAGAATAATTAAGACAAGACTGAAAAAAAAAAAATGATAAAGATTCTCACCTCGTTGTCATTCTTCCGTCGTTTATTTGCACTCGTTTGCCTTTTGCTCGGCTTATGACTTTGTCGGTAACCTTCGCCATTGGAATCGGAACCACTCGGTAATCGCTTCACACCCGTCTGTCCTTGACCGCGCGCCGTCGGCGGCGGGGAGCCGCTGGAAGGATTCGGAGTCTCCCACCCTCCCTGGGCGCGAGGTGTGTTGTTGAAGCGGGGTGTGATGTTGGCCCGGGGGGTACGGGGAGTGGGAGGCTCTGTTGGTGGGTGTGGGGGTGCAACAGGTTTGTTACCATAATAAAGCTGTTCCCCTGTCCCGGCATTGCCATTAATCTAAACAAACATGAATCAAATTCTCCCCTAAATTTGTTCTCAAGATTGAATTCTACGGGGGGAAAAATCATTTTTCAAACATATTAAAACACTTGTCAATTCACAACGTTACATACAACTTATATAATAATAATAATAATAATAATAATAATAATAATAATAATAATAATAATAATAATAATAATAATGCAACATTTATAAAAGCCCTTCCTCAATGCTAGCTCAAAGGGCTACAAAGCTAATCAATCTGTGGTTGCGTTCTGGAACCTTGGCTAATAAATTTCACCATGAATAGCAAGCAACAGCCAATTATTGAAAATCTGAAGGCTTTTATTCCAAAAGGAGTTTTTTTTTGCCCACTCTGTTCTGGTTTTGACCCTGTACATAAAAAGGCACTTAAAATGAACGTACTTGTAGCGAGCCGAGACCATTCAGTGCGAGATCATTGATGTCATTACGCGACATGTCCTCCATTTCCCGATCCATTTTCTCCTCCTGTTTCGCTCTCTGGCGTATATACGACGCAATAATGAGCATGCAGTAATGTAGCTGCTTGGCGCGTGCATAATCCCACGCTGAAGCACCATAGTTGTCCACGGCCGCGTGGTCAGCTGAAAAAACATAGAACACGGAAAATCCCCATATCCAATGGAATATTCCACAGCTAAAAACCTAAAAGCTGTCCTAATACATAAAATGAACTACAGTAAATTTCAAAATCCCAAGTGGTCTAACTGCATTTTGATGACAAACAGGTTTAAGTTGGACCGAAAAAAATAAACACTAGCATCTTTATTCAACTTGTTACGCGACCATACTGACCTCCTTGAGACAGAAGGTAGTTGAGCACTTCGCCGTGACCACCCATCGCTGACAGCACAAGCGGCGTTCGGTTCTCGTTGTCCCGATGATCCAGCACTGACGTACCGGCAATGTCTAATATCACCTTGCCGGCTGCCAATGAGCCTGCAAAGGAACGACAGCATCGATATGGGCTCGTTTCTTAACGACACTGAAACATCTGCTACAGACACGGATGTTAATACAGTATTTGTGATTATCTCAAGTATGCCGACACCCCCCCCCCCAACCCCGATCTTCTTACTTAAGTATTTCATAACAAAGTTAGCTGACTACACTTTTAACTTTTAACAAGTACAACAATTCTTTTTTTCCTTGAAATACTTAATTACCAAAACAATGATGATCCCAAGTATCCCGATGCGTCTTCCCCCCCCCCCCCCCCACCCACCAACGAGTCTCTCCGCTGCTATAAATACGCACCTTGTTCGGCACAGGTGTGCATCACACTCTTGCCCTCATCATCACGCCAGCTTGCCGAATCTTCCGTTAATAAAGTCTGCCAAAAGAAATAATACGAATACTAACAACGGCAACAACAACATTCACACACATAAACATCAAGAATATGACACTGGGCTGGAACCTGATCGCCGACTAATTTATACATTTACATGCACTATGGAATATCAAATGACAAACTTTTTTGCTGTAATTTTTATTTCGATCCGTAATGTTGTGGGCTGTTTTCTTTTGAACATTCATTTACACATTATTTGAACGCTAGTCAGCTTACCTTCAGAATATAAGGTTACACTTCCTTATGCATTTAACACCTCAGAATCACCGCTTTTATCAAGTTCCAAAAAATAACAAACCCTAGTACTTCAACCGTCTACGATATTTCATATATAATGGCACGTTTCCAGGAATATTGGATTTAACACGGCGCAATTAAACCCGAAAACCTTCACAAGCATTTATTTGTTTGTTTTCATTCTTCTTTTCGGTGTTGGTTTCAGTCTCATTTTCAGACTTATTTTCAGTCTTTTCAGACTTGTTTTCATTCTTTTTTTTCAGTCTTATTTTCAGACTTGTTTTCAGACTTATTTTCAGACTTATTTTCAGACTTGTTTTCATTCTTGCTTTCAGTCTTGGTTTCAGTCATGTTTTCAGTCTTATTTTCAATCTTAGTTTTCAGTCTTATTTCACAGCCTTACCCGCAAGCACTCGAGAGGTTCAGTGCGCCGTACAGACCAGTGTATCCACGTCCGACCTTGACAGTCCCGCTCAAACCCGTCTTCTTCCTCTATCACCTGCAAGGGCAAGGTTATTCTCAAGATCAAGTGAAACCCAACAACCTTTTTTTTATTACTGCTGAAAGTATCGCAACATTTTAATAACGTGGTGCAGTATTTTCTCCCTGAGGCCGAATTCACAAAAGTTAACCGTGCAGTTATCAAATTTTGTTAACTGCCAGTGTATCTAACAGAACTTTTGAAAGTTAATTAAGAAATTTTACTTTTATGTTAAAACGTATGCTTGTAAAAATGGTGTGTATAATTTAGCTACATTAGTTGATTTTCCTTGTGCGGTGTAGAGTGAACTGCAGTTTAATTTTTTGAGTACCTGGGTACGGTTTCAAAATGACCGCAACTCTACTACGTGTAAGTTTTTCAATGATAAGTTTTGACAAGTTAAGAGCTACTGAACGTAATTAATGTGACACAACAACAACTGCAACATTTTTTTCTGAGCCTATCTAACGATTAGTTCTACTTTTTTCCTCGACAATTTACAAAGTTTTACGGTCTTAACCAGCCACAAAAAACATTGAAAAATCAAACTCTTTTCTGACAGAACGTGTTCTATGGACTGATTGCCGTTTTTTTACACGTGAAAATGAGAGAAATTTACACCATCATTCCCAATACCCAATCTTGTATATAAGAGCTGCTGTTGTCTTTTCCTATGTAAAATCTACTTCATAGCATTTTATTTTTATATTTTTTTTTATAACTCGGTCAATTGTAAAGAGACTGTTCTGTTTGGGTTTTAGATATTGATTTTAGGTTGTTTTTTTTTGTGTTAAGCTCGATCAATAAAAGGAATTTACCTGTTCCGCCTGAGTGAGCAATTCAAAGTGTTCGATGTGATCCATACGGCATGCCCACATGCTGGGGGACATGCCCTCCTTGTCTCGCACATTCACGTTCACTTTCTGGCCTATTAATAGCTGTAAACAAAGCATACACAGCTCGGGTCATATAACAGGGTTTGCCCTATGTATTAGGAAAGAATGGGGGAAGGGGGTGGTGACAAGATTGGTAGATACGTTTTTGGTACGACAGTCTTGGGTAAAGTTAGGTCTTGATTCTCTTCAGTATATGTGACTTTTTAATGCGAATCTTTTTACATAGCTATTGCTTAAACAAATTAAAAACTATTCTCCCACTTTTTGAGCAGGGGGGGGGGGGTCCAAAGGGGGTGGGTCGTCTACGACCCTCCAAACTTATAGCGTTCAGAAATGAGTCTAAGACCAATAACTTCAGCAGTTAACAGTAGTTAATGGTCTTTGGTTGAGTTAACGCCTGGAAAAATTGGGGTGAAAAATTTAACGCCTCTAATTTTTTTTATTTATTTATTTTTTTTTTTTTTTGGGGGGGGGGTGCCAAGATTAATTTTACTGTCTTGCGTTTTTTAACTTAAATATTAAAATTCAACACCTGAAAAAAATCGTAGGTGTTATAACCTTAACGCCGGCAAAAAAGACAGACTAACGAAGAATGCATATATAAAAAGAATACAGTAGATCCAAAACAGGAGTTCTTAAACAAACAGCATCAATGTTGGCTTAAATAGATATATCCGTTGACAACAAGCATTTATAACTAGTATTTTATGATATGTGACCCAACAGAAGTTGAAGTACAGACACCTACGTTAGCAGACACTACAAAATATATGTAATTTGTCAAATGAAAACCTCTACCAACAATTTTAAAGACAGGAGCAGTCACAATACTGAGCAAGCACTTCTCTTATCGGAATGTTTAAGCTCCCTCCCCCCCCCCCCCCCCCCCCACTGCTCCATCCACTCCCTTCCCAATTTTCCATGTGTTTTCTACCCACTCGAATTTATCTGCCCATCAGTTCTCTTAAATGTAGCCATTATTTACTTTGCTAACATGTAAAATTTAAGCACCTCCCCCCCATATTTTATTGATGTCGATACTTCATGCATACGCGGAGGTTATGGTAATCCAAAATCACAGAGTAAATCCACTCCAAGCACACATCAATAACAATTCACTCCAAGGGCGAAAAATCGTCTTCCATAAGTGTTAATAAAAAATATATATCGCTGAATGGAAAGACACATGTATTCGCGTAATAAAGTGCAACTTGGTCTAACGAAAATCAGATCATTTCTACTCAGAAACAATTACACCGCTCTTCGCATGACGTAAACGTCTTCTAGACATCAGTCAAATCCATCAATCATTATCATTTGGATACTTCACAACATATTGTATGTTCATTAAAGTATGTGAAATATTCTGGATGAATAATTGCGTCCGTCAGGGAACAAAATTCGTGAACACGCCAGCACACACTTGACTGTGTCTGTAACCTCACCCATTGGCCAAAAAAAAACAAACAAACAAACAAACAAAAACAAAGAAACTGTTAATCAACAATAAGTCAGATTTGGTAATTTCCAAAACCAACATTCACTATTTCAAAGCACCACCAAAAAACCTTGATAAGAGCATGAGAAGTAACAACAGCCAAACTGCCTTGCTTTTTATAGTTCCCCCATTACCCGTTATATACTTTCAACCCCCCCCTCTCTAACAAGCCAACCTCCTCCATCCGTTCAATGTTTTGTTGCCGCAAAAAAAAAAACCAAAAAAAAACCAAACAAACAAACAAACAAAAAAACAAAGAAAAAAACAAACAAAAAAAAAAACAAGAAAAAAAAACACTCACCGCTAGACAATCTCGTCGCTTGCTAGCGCATGCCCAGTGTATAGGATAGCGGCCCTGGGCGTCGGCCACCGACACGTTAGCACCGTAACTGATGAGGATCTGCAGCGCCTCGTGGCTACCATCGTGACACGCTCGGTGCGCCGCAGACGATCCATCTGACACAACACAAACACCAGCAATAGAACAAGCCATCGCTGAGAGCACAGCCCGCCCCTCCTCATCCGGAATCCAAGATGGCGGCCACTGTGACCTTGAAATTGGGTCATGGTCAAAATAACTTCCCCCCACCCACTGTACCAGGTCAACTATATGCCACATATCACATGGAACGTATTATAAGGATGGGAGTAACTGAAGGCGATGTACGGAGGAACAAAACCCAAACCTTTAAACCCTCTTCAGGACTAAAGCCACGGTTTGGTGTCAAGGAAAGTGCCACAATTTTTGGTACACTAACTCCTTTCTTTCTTCTTTTTTTTTTATTCTGTTTAATATAGTTTTCCACCACATTCACTGGAATCAGGAATTCATTTTTTTAATAATAAAGAGCTCATTAAGAAAAATGTAAAGGAAAAGAAGCCATGAACATATTAAAGTGATTCATACAAAGATGTTTACTTGCATGGGAAAAGATGATAGTGTTACCCTGATCATTACAACCTATTCATTATTGGAAATAAAATGTTAACATTTCTTTCCAAGGCCGAAGCGTTCGTATGAGCAGTATATTTGACAGAGAAAATGCGTGCCCGGTTATGGATCGCCTAATCATGGATTGTCCTACTGAGCAGGGCAATGATCAATAGATCGAATCAATTCCATAAACATACACCACATAACTTTGCACACAGTAGAGCGAGGAGCATTTACTAGCGAACAAAAAAAAAATCCCACAATTTATACTTGAACATGAAAGACAGTTCTTATAATAAAGCATTTTTCTACTTCTTTCTGGCAAAGATATATACATTTTTTTACTCTAGAAAAGAAACATGTTTGTATCATTTCACACAGGCCTAAAAAGGAGGTCCAGCATAAGTGGTTGTATTTACATCCAGATTAAATTTTTTCACAAGGCCATTAGTCTTCTCAGTAAATGACACATTGATATAGTGTGGGGATATCAGTGAAGCTTTTAGCTACTGCTACAGTTGAAGATAATTGCTTTATTTCCTATGTGAGATCAAATTTTCACCGCTACAGAATCTTTCAACCCCCGGTGAAAACAAGCTTGTCAAATTTTCATCCCCTGCCAGGCATCAGCGAAACGCTAAATATAACACCGTTTTTGTCTCAGTTATTATGTGTGTTAGGCACGAGTTATGTTGAGTTATTCCGGCGCTGCCACTACAGTAGGAGTTGCTTTTACTAAGTACGGCTACCCCTGATTTTAGAAGGACCAGCTGAAGAAATTTGTACATGGCGACGCATTGATCAGGGTTGGCAAGTTTCTTCCCAGGTTGAAAAAAAAACATAGTTCTGACCCGGTTTTAAACTGGTACATCACAATTTTCAATCAGATAAGAGACTTCCCCATACTTTCTTCCCGGAAGTTAGGTATTTCTTCGCTTTTTTCTCCCATGTTTCTTCCTATGGAAGAGACGAAATACCTTTCTTTCGGAAAGAAAACAACTCTGAGATTCAGTTACAGGGACGCTGAAAACTGAACACCCAAACAAACTCAAAACCTTTTGGTTTAAGTCTTATCACAATTAAATATAACTAACGGCTGAATCAAAAGAAAAAAAGTGTTAATTTCACTTCTAAAAGCGTCCATCTTGCTTTTAGCGAATGTTCTTAGCAAAACGCAACACCCCGAGACAGTTGCCAAAAAGATCAAGTTCAACATCCGCAAACAAACAACCTTTCTTTGTAAAACTTCGGCTGACGAACCAAATGATTTCTGACGTCACTATGGTGTAACACGAGGGTTCTTAGCCCCTCAGGTAAAGCGATAAAGTACAATGGCCCTTTTTGGGGATGCGTCACGATGTTTATGTAAAACAGCCTAAATGGCGTCGTTATCTGCTTAAATGTTTATGAATCACGGGTGTATATTGTGATGAGACTGAAATGCGTCATATCTTAACACACTACCTAATAACGGAACAAAGCAAAAGGGGTTTTTCAGGACATCTTAAACTGAAAAAAAAAACAAGAGAAAAGTTTCTGTCAATTCACTCAGTGCTAGTGGGGACAAACACACTATTTTATACACTTCTGAGTGATTATGACAGGGAAAAAAATCAAAACACGCTTTTTTTTTTTGGGGGGGGGGGGATGGAGGCGAAGGGGTTCCATCTATTATTAACAATCGGCAGCTGGGAAAATTATTGATTTTCTTTTAACGTTTTTGACGAATCAAAAGGGTTGTCTCTCCACTGAAAAAAAACAAAACAAAAAACTACACGTTAATCAATTACTCGTGACATCTTTCAATAACACGGTTCTGGATTTATATTTGCACATTCCTAATTAATATTGAGAACGCATTCTGTAAAACACACACTTACCGTGGGCTTGAGCATTGACATCGATACCGTTTTCAAGTAATATTTGTATTGTATCTAAGTGACCAAAATGTACGGCATATGTCAAGGCACTCCTTCCGAGACCATCTGCCTCAAAAATGCTTTCAGGATCTGAAACAAAACAAAACCACTTAATCACTTAGTGATAGACATAAAGTGGTCATCACTGTACAACTTTTAGCTAGGCTCAGTGCGCACACCGGGCTATTTTTTTCCCATACACTGGATTGGAATTCACAGTAAAACCTGCCGTTAGTGAACATCTCCACTGAGTGAACAACCTCTGATTAATGAACACTATTGTCTTTGAATACGCCACTTTCATTTTGAAATCAACCCGTTTACTGAGCATCTCTGTATCACGAATATTTCGCCCGGCCTGGAAGGTGTTCATCACAACAGGTATTACTGTAATAAACTTCGAGATACAGCATAAAAAAAAACAACATAATATTGACCCAAATAAACAGACCATGTCCTCTTAATTTACAAAAATTAAACATGCAATTTGGGGTGTATTTTATTCTGGTGTCTCGGGAAAAAATACAATATTCAAATTAGATGCGCATCAGGGCTGGTAAAAATTTCGAAATTTTTAAAAATTTCATGAAATTTGAAATTTTGAAATATTTCAGAAATATTGAAATTTTTGAAATATTTCAAACCACATTAGAATAAACACACAGTTCCAGGCTATGTGTAATATCTGTTCGTTTAATTTAACAAATACCACCGTCAAAAATGCAGACAGATAAAATGACAGAATCGCATACCGACTAAACGCGCAAATCGGTTGATTGCATAAAATTATGTATTTTTAACGGGATAATTGCATATCGCTTTACCGTAAACCGGATAAAGGCAAAGCTTTTTCTCATTTAAATGGGAAACACCGCTTAATTGCAGAATTAAGGGTGGCTATTCAAACAGTGCTAAACTTGAAGAAAACTCAAGTTTGCTCCCTGTTTATTTAGCTAACATATTGTCTGCTATATGTTTGACCTATTATGTACATATCCGACCTCTTTCCCCTGTGCCGTTAACAGTGCGCCCCCTTTCAGCAGTTCCTATAAACCCCCTGCCTCTCTCCACACCCCTTAGAAACGGTGAACGGAACCGACCCCCCCCCCCCCCGGAACAGACCCCCCCCTTTTTTGCAGTGGTAGGAACAGACCCCCCCCCCCCCCCATTTTTTATTATTATAATAATGTTTCAGTATCTCTGTGAAATTAAATTTTAAAAAATCAAGTTATTTTGGGGATAACAGAGCAGCCAGCAGATATCCAGAATCACTTTCACTTTCTATTGAATACATCTCCGGCTCTTGGGTCGGGGTGTGGGTGTTTCGCTAATCTGCAGATTGAATCGCCGTTAACTGTTTTGACAGACAGGTTTTGATTGCATTTGAGTTCTGTAATTGTGTTATTTGTGTGATCTCACAGTCATTAATTGTGCTATTGCTAATAGTTTTATCAAATTGCAATTGCAATGAAACAACATCAATACATCCTTTCATCCCTTTCATTACGATGAAAGGACATTGGCACATGTTTTCATCGTGATTAAAAGGTGTTGCATTACTAATAAATAATAAGTGAAAATTGTAAAATACAGAAAAATATATATATGAAATAAAAAAAAAAACATTTAAAAAAATATATCTCAGGACATAATATATATATATATATATTTATATATATATATTTATATATATATATATATATATATATATATATATATATATATATATATATATGTAAATGGGGGGGGGGGTCTGTTCCTACCAAAAAGGGGGGGGGGTCTGGTCCGGGGGGGGGTCTGTTCCTACATTCCTTAGAAACACCCGCTCAGATACCCGGAGTAGATGTATCAACGGTGCTGTAGGCCAGCAACTGCTAGCTTTGCTACTCAAAAGTCATAGACCACGCTGGATTTCTGTGGCTGCATTGTTTACTGATAGAGTTATGCCAACGCAGTGTATTAACTGACAACTAAAGATGAATGTCCGTGGATAGGTATCCGTCAGTATTTGGTATTCTTGATGTTCAACTTATTTCTTATTTAAAAATTTCAAAACATGTGAAATTTTGAAATTTTTACAGTGAAATATTTCATGAAATATTTCATTCGAAATATTTCATACCAGCCCTGATGCGCATACAACATATACTGCCTGAGAATGTTTCTCGAAACGGCCACTTGGTGCTGCAAAAACAACTCGAGTAATAAAAGTAATGCTCGTTGTGAGCTGACTAACTTGACCTGCCATAACGGAAGGTTGAACATTCCACGGGTTTTGATTGTTTTAAAAATAGCTACCAGTCTTTTTATTTATTGCTTTATTTAAAAATAAAATAAAATAAAGTAGTTTTCTGCATTATTCAAATATCACTTCTGCCAGAACAAAATATAGATGAGGCTGCCCCGCGGTGCCAGACTCTTTTCACTGAACGTGGAGTGATGGGACCGCTAAACCGAGCAGTTACTGAAGTTCGGGTATCTTAATCGATTATCTTAATCGATTATCTAAATCTTGACTTTCTCGCTTCGAGTTAAGAAAATTTCAAGATACACGCAAAAAATTGGAGAGCTCTGCGTCCAATCTAGACAGAAAAATAATCAAAGGATATAATTTTTTTTCACTAATGAATTCTCTTCTTTCATAACCATCTGAAAATTGAACGCAGGACTGCGAAAGGTCTGCGAATTTGACAACTTTGTGCAAAACTCTCTCGGTGACTGAAAATGCGGCGACCCATTTATTTGTTGCTGCGAAAACAATTTATACGTACTATATCAATTTTAGACGTACCCACAATAAAAATGTAGACAAGGGAGGGTCTTGCTGCCTCAGTAGAAAGGCTCCACTTCATATTAAATTTAAAAAAAAAAAACAGCCGTTAAAGGTTACTTAAAAGCCGACTTTTAAGTGTGCGGACCCGACTTCAGGAATTTACCCGTGCATTTTAGCCAAACCAGAACAAAAGAATACTTTGTAACGAGCATTAAGCAATATTACAAGCATAATATTTGCTCAGGACTTAACCACTGGATATTACACACAGATCCATACAGAATATTTGCACAGAGGTTTCCAAATAAGCACGGCTTTATGTAAGGGGATTTTCTATGAATAGCTCGAGCGCAAACAAGACAGACCTGGCTCAACTCCTTTTCTGCTGGTTCAATGCCAGTTCAAAGCATTGAGTGGATACATCGTAGTATAGTTTTCGCTGTGACTGTGCTTACATAAACGCACGGTGAAAAAAGAAAAAAACCGTGCGTCATTTTTCAGTTTTGCCAAACCATAATTTTTCGGTACTGTAGACCAGTGCCCACAGTATTAAAGCGAACGGTAAACGATTAAAAATATCTACCGGTGAAGCGAGGAGTATTTTTCTCATTCAATTTACTCCCACGTCGCTACGTTTCAAATCAGTAGAATGATCGTTTTGAACTATGAAATATCGTCCACAATCAACGAATTTGAGATTTTTTTAACTTTTTATGGCGCTCGAAAACAGTGCGCAAACAGTGCGGCATGATGGCACATGACCATAATTTAATTATTCCGTATAGAACATCCGATCCGCAAAAGTACACGTCAGACGCCAGAATTATCCCTTGATATGAACCACTTTATAGCAAATGGGACGCTTGAACCTTCTTCTGGGAAGCTTTACGCGAATCACACCACACGTTAATTGTCATATCCACAAGATTTGTTCAAACCAAGAATGTCAAATGTACAGATTGATACCTTAACCGTGCAGAAGGAATTATTATTGTTAAACAATGCAGGACTTTTTAGCACAACTGAAACCATAATATGTTTTCTTTGGAAAATGCTTTGATGGCTCTTGTACCATTTCACTGGACAAAATCTCAAGACTCTCGTTTGACAAACTGCGTGGGACCGAATATAGCCACCTACAGTGTTTCCATCTAAAAGTACTGGCAGGCAGCCCAACTGGCTGCAAAAAAAAAAATTTTTTAAACCATAAATATGTCGTTATTGGAAGACCTGCTGTCCATACAAAATTAGAAAAATAAACGCTTAAACTTGCATTTTGTTGACAAAACCAACCATCGTTGTTTTAAGCTAGGATACTTTCTTACTGAAATATGTGTAGAATCGTGCAGAACTTCTCCCCAGTAAAACCCACCCAATCATACATGTGCATTCTGCAACATGCAAAAACATCACACTGGACTATCCATTTTTGAAGCATCTTTTTGATAAAGTAGCTCACCGTCATCAATCAGACGCATTATAAGTTCATTATCCCCATCTTTGGCTGCTTGAACAAGAGCGGGTAGTTTACTAACATCTTTACTGACATCTGCAGGCAAGTGATTCGCCACTTTCGGGTTGTCAAGATTAAGCCATCGCCATTGGAATTTATCCGGAGCGTCTTTAAACGGTGTCATAGGACTCAAACCGCGCAGCGACTGGGCCAAAATACTGCCACTTGTTTTGTCGATATTCTGCATACGCGTGCGTAGCAGGCGATAGTATCGCTGCATGTGCAGCAACGCAAGATTGAGAGCATCTCGCAATTCTGAGCATTCATTTTCGTAGCCAAGCTTGAGGAGAAATTCGTGAATCAAAGCGGCAGCCTTTTGAAAATCTGAAACATAAAATCGATGAGCGTTATTAGGCACGCGTTAATCATAAATTTATTAGAATATGAGTGCAATTTTACTTCCAATATCTTTGTTGACTGTAATCAATGCATGAACAGGGCAACTTTCAAAGCGAGGATTTTAGGCATTTGCGTAAAAGTAGCAATCTTGCAGTTGTCGAATACTTTATCCCACTGTAAATGCAACTGAATGGTCCAGAAAAAGAAAATGGCAGCATTGTATCTCTGAAAGGGAATGACCCCCCCCCCCCCCTCCCCCACCACCAAAGAAAAAAAAAAAACACTGAAGCTGGAGGGGGGGGCACTGTCAAGAAAACAAAAAATACATCGTTCACCAATTTCTCTATAATGAGAAGCGTGTGCACCCCCCCCCAAAGAAATCTGTTACAAACCACCTTTTTAAGCAACAAGTTTTGAACGGGACAGTCTCCGGTTACACTTAAATGGTTTAAAAATATAAACACAGCATGTCTAAGTTGTAAAGTTGAATGTATATATGTTACAGTCAATCTGTGTATTCAATCAATACGTGTATTGAGGCACGTCAGGCAAATCACGTACTGACTGAAATTAGAGGCCAGTCAATACACGTACTGCCTAAAGTACTTTGTTCGATAATTGAAACAAAACTGTTGTTATTTTATTCATTTTGTTAAGTTGTTTGACAATAATTACATAACATTTAATACCTCCATCCCTAGTTGCACATCAATGAAAGCACACGATGACAAATACGCATTGGTATATAATGTGAGATTGCAAAAGACTGAAATGATATGCTCAATTCTTAGAATGCAATTAATCTGAATAATGGGACTAAGGAGCGGTGAAATTTCAATTTAAAATAAAATATTAACACTTCAACACATAATTGCACATCAATAGAATTACAAAATTACACATCAATACATATTTTTCGATTGCAATGTCTATAATAATGTCACCGATGTGCCAAAAGATAATTACTTATTTCTACGGAGTAAGGAACTGTGGAAACGGCTTATTTCCCGGAGTAAACAATAACACAAGGTAAATTTGTACTTAATTACTCATAATTTTAGTAACTCTGGACATAAAAATGATTGGGTGTCTTACATACGATTACATTTGCATTAACTGCAATATTTATTCACCCAGTACATAACGTACATTTTATTAGTTGCAATTTTAGTAGAAAAACAACTTTCTTATTTATTCACAGTCAAATATTTTACATATGTCAATAAGTGTCAATTTACAATACACAGATTGCCTAAATCATCTTCAGGCAATCTGTTTAAAAGGCGGTCTTTAGGTTTGTTAAATACACGTATTGCCTGAACCCCATCTTCATGTTCAGGCAAACTGAGTACTGGGTGGTCAATACGTGAATTGCCTGAGAATTTTAGTCAATACACGTATTGCCTGACCCTCACAGTCAATGCACGTACTGCCTAAAAATTTCTGTCAACACACGTATTGACTGAATACACAGATTGCCTGTAACATATACAATGTTTACTATATATGTTTTAGTTTGGAAATTTCTCTACTATGACTATATACTACAGACGTAGTTAGACAGAAATCCCAATATAACATTGAAAAACATACTGACTACATGAAATTTTATAACATTCAATTGCTCATTCCTAACATGTAAAGCAATAAGCCGAATCACACTTTGGGCGTTCCGAATAAAACGCATAAAAATTCTGCGTTCGGAATACAACATAACCAGGTAAAACAAAAAATGAAAGAAATGATAAGGAGATTTCGCCTAACGAGATTCATTTGCACCCAGCTTCCTTGCAATTGAAACGAAACTTGTTCGAAACACCCAAAGTGTGATAAGGATTGTCATATGAAACATGCTTTGCATGCCAACATGCTAACAACAACGGTTTAAAAGCCTGCGCCATACCGGTAAAAGCTTTCAAAATTCGATACAAGTGGAAAATTTTACTTAGATGTTGGCGAGGGTTTACATGGAACTAATAAAGAAAGAAAATCCATACCTTTCCGTTTTATTGTCATTTTGCTACTTTAGAACAGAAGTTCGACACACAAAGAAATAAGTAGCATCCGCATTAACCATGGTCTTCAATGCGCATAAAAACTTTAGCAAACACTACTGAATTCAATGTTATTTTATCCATTTTTAAATTATTTTAACACCTGCGAAAACCACTGCTAAGGAACACAAATCCCACAATGCAGCTGAAAGTTCAAGGTTGGTTTTATTTACTTCCGTTGTTAAAAATTGGATTAAAATTGTTTTCAAGTTTTAAAATGTTTAAAGATATTAAATAAAACACGTATATTGAAACGAGTTATATAGCTAATGCGTTCTGGTCATTTATAAATCAAATACGTAAGGTAAAATAGTTCGCCATTTTCCGGTGCCATAAAAATAGTTCATATCAACGTATATTACTTCACTGTTTGATTCTGATCGCCGCCATATTGTACAAAGGATGGCTGACGACAAGTTAAATATAGACAGCATAATTGCAAGGCTTTTAGAAGGTAAGATATTTACTTATGGTAACATGTAATGTAAAACTGCACCATATTCCACCCTTTCCATAATCACTTATCATGCAGTTTGTGAAAAATCGGCTTTAACGTGAAAGACCTTGCTTCCTGTTTCAAAAACAAAGATTTGACAACGTGCGATAGAACCTGAAACCAACCCCCTGTTTTACAAGCGCATTCCCTAAGTGTGATGTTGACTATAATGTGAGAACTTGGGACGAAACCAGGGCATCTGCACACTTCTGTCGGCCAACTCTGTAAAGCAGTTCAAAGTAACCCCGTATCAAAGTAATTGGCCGATTCCTTCCTTGAGATTTGGATAAAAAACACTCACAGATGGCAAGGAAATGGAGCACAATAATTGAATCTGTTCTTAAGATCTCATATGATGGCTTGTATTTGAAAACACGTCAATAAAAAGAGAGTTTTATAATGTCTCCCGCTAAAGTGTCCGAAAACCGCAAACCGTTATGTAGCATTACACGAGACTAACGCAGTGTGGAACTGAACGACGCTTCCCAGCAGGTGAAACGATACGAATATTTACATTCAGAAATATTTGGGTTATATGTATGTCAGTTTACTTACAGAACGTCGAATCGCTCTCGTTATAAGCCAAATCACACTTTCGGTGTTTCGAATAAAATGCGCAAGAATTTTGAATTTCGACTGCGTGGGAACCGGGTAAAGAAGTGAAAGAAATGATAGAAAAATATGGAAGAAATATCGCAAAAACAGCTCATACTCGGAACATAAAAGAAAATGAAACTTGAAACCATTTGTTACAACTTTTGATAAGTTTTTAAAATATCAAACGGGTTGTTAAAAGCCCGATTGTTCTTTGGTGCAAGAGAAATTTGACATTTAGGCGAAATCTCTCTATCATTTCTTTCATTTTTTACCCGGTTATTTTATTTGAAACGCAGGAATTTTTGCGCATTTTTATTGAGAACGCCCAAAGTGTGATTTGGCTTATATGGCTGCCATTTTTGGGCTGCCCAAACTCGTTAAACATTTCTTCCGATTAAAGCTGTGATTTCAGTGTCTTTCTGGAATAGGTAAATTGAGAGAAGATTGTGCGAATTCCATACTGGCAATTTTTCATCAGATTCTTTATTACGTTGTGTTATTCATCTTAAAACTACTTTGTTGGGACCCATAACTTCCCCAAGTCATTGCACGTAGACAAGGGGCTATTTACATTGTTAGTGATCGGGGTCTCAAAAGCGGTGTGGCACAGTTCGGCACTGCTTCTTCGGCCTTTCGCGAAAGACATTTCGGCCCTACCTGTTTTAACTCGTTGTACTTTTGAATGGCAGAAAATCTGTACACCTTTGTTTTTCACTCAGTGAAGAAAATTAGTTGTGTATCACATCTTATTGCTAATTTCTCTACTGACGTGTCTATACTGTTGTAAATGGTAATCCGCACACTCCCCCCTAAAAATAATAATAAAATCCGCATACCCGTGCCAGGTTCGTCCAAGAAAAATGCACCGACTGGACTTGGAAAATTTCAGCTGTTAATTGACTATTGATGGCCGTGTTTAACTGGCGGGCGGGGGGGGGGGGGTGTGGAGAATATGTGGGCTGTGCACACTGCTCTAGTTTGACATGGAAACACCCCAGGATTATCTTGGAACCACCCAGTGCATTTTTATTAGGGCTGTTCCTTTACGTGGTTAACACCCATGGCGTTGTGACACCAGATGACTGTGATATCCTTTGTTTACCTCCTCAGTGATAAGAATGTGACAAAGAAGTGTCTGTTCTTTTGTACAACATTACATATAAGTGCGAAACGCACTACATGTTATACCCGTGATTGCAGTGTAAAGAGAAATCACGCTGGGGGTAAATAGATTCATTCTAGTTGTAACTGGAGTTCAAGACAACAGGAGACAAAATCATTGATTGAATTCGATCATTTTTGGGTGAAAAAAAGGAAATGTATGGCCGATTCTCGCAAGGGCTGAAATGGCATGCAAGGGCGGACTCGTCAGTGTCCCAAAATATTAGTGTCGAAAAAGTTGTTCATGACCAGGGTGTCCCTTTAATATAGAAGATATCTCCGGATACGTGTCGCTGTAATTCATTCGACGAGTTTATCAAGAACCTTGCCTGTCATTCAATAAGTTTTATATTTGCTTTTCAGTTCGAGGTTCAAGGCCGGGGAAAAATGTACAGCTGACAGAAAGCGAAATCAGAGGTCTTTGTTTGAAGTCACGAGAAATCTTCCTTTCACAGCCCATTCTATTGGAATTAGAAGCCCCCTTAAAAATTTGTGGTATGTATCGCAACAATTACGTGCATAAATTGAAATAAATGATCAGTGTGAGCTTTTTTTTTTTTTTTTTTTTTTTGAAGACAAAGAAAAAAATGTTTTGTGAGAACCATATATTTACTCGATATTTTGACTGGTTTGCTAAGTATTTGACATTTGAAGAAAAAAAGGTCGTTGTAACCTTTTCGCAGTCAGATTTTCTTCATTTGTATTTTTTTCTCACTTTAAAGATGGCATAATAAAATTATGTTGCCCATCCCGAAAAGTGGTTTAACGTTATGTTCTTGTTGCAGGTGACATCCATGGCCAGTATTATGATTTGCTGCGGTTATTCGAATATGGTGGTTTTCCACCAGAAAGTAACTACCTCTTCCTAGGGGATTACGTAGACCGAGGAAAGCAGTCACTGGAAACAATATGTCTCCTGTTGGCATACAAAATCAAATACCCAGAAAATTTTTTCTTGTTGCGAGGCAATCACGAGTGTGCCAGTATCAACAGAATTTATGGTTTTTATGACGAGTGTAAGTATCCCAAATTGTATTTAACATAAATTACGTAAAGTGAGTTTGGAGGATAGATTTTTTGACGCCGTAAAAAGTGTTGCAAGATGCAATTGCCTGTCATATCGTTGTTTGCGTTTGTCCGTTTGCCCCGTCTTTCAATATGCTAGGGGTGAATGGAAAATCATTACCAATCATTTTTTTTTTTTACTGTGCACGAATCTGAGGGGAGCTCACTTTCCAAAACTGTCTCGTTATTTAATGGTTTCAATGCTAGATTTGCGTGTGTTAAACACACGAAAAAAAAAAAACACTGCGCTGGTACATTTTAATATGTTTCTTGCAGGTAAAAGGCGATACAACATAAAATTATGGAAAACATTCACAGACTGTTTCAACTGCCTGCCCCTAGCAGCCATCATAGACGAGAAAATCTTCTGTTGTCACGGAGGTAAGTGAAACTTTTTCAAAGAAACGTTGATGAATGTCAGTGATTTAACATTGCTGATGTGTTTGTGTGGTTATTAAATGACACATCGTTATCTGCTCCCAATTTGATCTAAAAATATGTTTTATTGCTTGATACAGGGTTGAGCCCAGATTTACAGAGCATGGAGCAGATTCGCCGTATCATGCGCCCCACAGATGTTCCGGATCAGGGTCTGTTGTGCGATCTCCTGTGGTCGGATCCCGACAAGGAGACGATGGGATGGGGCGAGAACGATCGCGGCGTGTCCTTCACATTCGGTGCTGAGGTTGTCGCCAAGTTCCTACACAAGCACGATCTAGACTTGATATGTCGTGCACATCAGGTGAAATTCACTTGTACCTCTTCTTCAAAAATCGTCAAGCAAGCCTTTTTTTTTTTTTTTTTTTTTGGCAAAAATGTCATCGTGTTGTTTAAAAATAAAAATAAAAAACCTTTGTATTATTTGGTTAGAAGGTGGCAACCTTAAGGCTGCCATCTCTTGCTAGCTGTAAGAATTTGAATAATTAACTCAATTTGTCATTATAGACTCAACGGTGCACGTGCCGGCATATCATCTGACTTCTGTTCACTGCATTGCACGCGTCTTGTTTTTGTTTGTGGTAACATAGGTAGTGGAGGATGGCTATGAGTTCTTCGCCAAGCGCCAGCTTGTCACACTGTTCTCAGCGCCAAACTACTGCGGCGAGTTCGACAACGCCGGCGCCATGATGAGCGTCGACGAGACTCTCATGTGCTCCTTCCAGGTATCGGTCATGTTCTCGGAATGGAAGTTTCAAGTAACGCCATTGAAGTTCTGGTGTTACTAGTGTTGGTGCTAGTGTCCTGAGTGAGAAGTAAAAAAAAACACACACACACACACACAGCAGAAGAAAAATAGCAAGTGTGTAGCGTGAATAACAATGACCAGAGATGATAACCAGAAATAGAATGAGTTGGATGTTATTTTATTATGTCACTCGAGAAATTTAGTATTTGATTCTTGGTCATATTGTCATTTCAGATTTTGAAGCCTGCAGATAAAAAGAAATTCCCTTACGGTGGCTTGACAGCAGGGCGACCCGTCACACCTCCCAGAGGGGCTGCGGCAAAAGGAAAGGGCAAGATGTAAATGGCAGGTCACCCCGTTCTCCGGAATAGCATCGATCATCTCAAGCAGGAATATCCCCCGTTTTGTTTTCTACTCCCGAAAAAAAAAGCCGGGAAGAAGAAGTACCTTCTGTGTGCTGGCGAACAGATTCTTTTATAATCTTTGTGATACAAGATGCCAATGAACTGTTTGAATTGCATTAAAGGTGTAGCTATTTTACCGTTGTGTGTTTACTACAGAATTCTGTGTTCGGCTAGTCTACAACGGCGGCCGAAATGAAATAGTTTATATTATATGGAAGAACCTTGGGTAGTAGGCTAATTGCAATCAAAACCATTTTATGAGAGAAAAGATAAAAGAATATTTGGTCATGGAGTGTGAGTGAAAAATGGATTTTATCAGAGTCAAACAGTCATTTTGTATAAACTATACATAGTTCTACGTGTGTTGCTGGAGCATGTTCTGTGCCGATAAAGTATGGTATAACATCTGTTGTATTTCTTTCGTTGCAGCGTATTTATTAGTCTGAACTATCCAACTTCCGGGAGGTGGGTGGGATTCTTTCAAAATGACCATTGGATTAATTTTGTAAGATTTTTTTTGTGCGGCAACCGTAGCATATATGATATGCGAATGGTATCGTTTTTTTTCCCCACATTCTGAACAGTGGCGAGCGACATTTTCCTATTAGAAACACAGAAGATACACTCGAGGACCTATTTAAGACGGGGACTGGACATCTCGGCACCTGTCAAACTCGGCACCTACAAAGTCGGCACCTCATTTTCAAACTCGGCACTTTTTGGACAACTCGGCACCTAATTTTTTTTTAATTTTTATAGTCTTAATGCTTCAACAACAGTTAATTTTTTATTAAAGTGGCTCATTTTTATACTTTTCTTTTTAGATTTATCCCTTATGGCTTGAACAAAGTGTTTCATCTCACAATCCCAGAGCACTCTGGACACCACAATTCATTGCAATCACCATGAAAAGGGGCCTTTTGTGTGTTTATTTATTATTATTATTATTATTTATGTATTTATTAATGTTTTGCTCCCTCAAAGAGCCTTTCATTTGACATCACTGTGTGTACTCAACTGTATAATTGTACCATGACACCAAAATGTAAAAGTTACCTCTGTTTGCCTGGTGGAATTCCTGCGTTTTGTTTATTTCCTGCTCTTTGTTTATGATCCGTTTCCTTTTTGATTTAATTTGTGGGGTGATTTGATTTCAATTTTATATTCAATCTTCGAGAGAGATCAGAACGAGGTGACTGTTGAGTTAGGCGCCTCCTTGGGCAAATAAAATTAAAGCAACCAAGCAATTCGCATAGGTATTGTTTCATAATTGCTATTAAAGTAATACAGTGCTCCCTGCTTCCGCTCTGTGATACTAATTGCAATTTATGATACTCCGAAAAATTGATCACAACAACTGCAATTAGCAAGTGCAATCCAACCTATGGTTGCAAAATAACAGGGAACAAAACAATAATAAATACATAAGAGGTTTCAGAGTACCCTGACATGAAAGGCTCTTTGCTCTAGCGATTGAAGTTAATTGTGGTGTCCAGAGTTCTCAGCAATAGTGAGTGATGTCAAATGAAAGGCTCTTTGAGCGCAAAATCACAGGGAACAAAATAATCATAAATACATAAAAGGTTTCAGAGTACACAAACGGCCCCTTTTCATGGTGATTGCAATGAATTGTGGTGTCCAGAGTGCTCTGGAATTGTGAGATGAAACACTTAAGGAATAAACTCAAGCCATAAGGAATAAATCTAAAAAGAAAAAGTATAAAAATGAGCCACTTTAATAAAAAAATAAACTGTTGTTGAAGCATTAAGCCTGTAAAAATAAAAAAAAATTAAAAATAATAAAAAAAAACAAAAGTGCCGAGTCTGAAAATGAGGTGCCGAGTTGTCCAAAATTTTAGGTGCCGAGTTATCCAAAAAGTGCCGACTTTGTAGGTGCCGAGTTTGACAGGTGCCGAGTTGTCCAGAGACCATTTAAGACATTGTTTGGATGAAGAAAAGATTTTTTAGTTTTAAAACAAAGATTACGCACATCAAGTTTGAAGCGTGGCAAAGTATGAGATTGATTATGGCACAGTGAGTTTTACTAAAATCTACTCTTAATTTCATTACTGTAGGTATTCCTGTAATGCTAGGTTTTAGCCATTTCGTGTCAGAGAAATGATTTTGTTACTTTATTGTTACTCGAGAATATAAATATGTTCATTTTCAAAAAATAAAAAAAAAAACAATTCCCAGCCTCAAACTCCGAGGCCTCAATCAACATCTTTGCATTCATTGTTGCAACGAAGAAGGATATTGTCTGATATTCCAGTTTTCGTATGAAATTGGTTTTAAATTCTTCTACACGCGCTACTAGCGTGTGCACTTTTTACCAAAATAATTTTTTTACATATCTGATATTACACACTTTAAATCATTCGTTGTAAATATTACGTAGAAATAGGAGTATATAATATATGGACATGTATATATATTTTCATGCCATTGCGTGTCAACCTGTGAGAGTATAACGTGGGCTGCTTTTTTGTATGCATTACATTGTGAGCCCCAGAGAATAAATGGTATTGTCATAAAACAATTTCTTGTCATTTAAATTGAGAGTCCTTGTTCATTCCACATAGAGGAAAAAATATCGTGCCCGTTGTGATCCACTATTCTCAACTGCCGTCTAGTTGATGTTCTAGTGCTTTTTACCCACAAAAAAAAAAAAAAAACAAACAAACAAACAAAAAATTCTGCTATTCGTAATAATCCGGCCCAATTGCGTTGAAATATAACAGGAATGTTCCTCTCAAACTCCTGCATCAGGCTTGTATTTTGTTTGGCGATTTGACCAAAGCATTAGCGAAAAAAAAAAAAAAAAAACCGCACATAGCAAAATGTGTACCTTCTCCGGTCGCCTGACTACTTGCCTCGACAGGTCAGACGTTAAGGTGCTGGGCTGATAATCACGAAGTCGTGTGTTCCAGCCCCGCTGAAGGTGATTTTTTTTTGGCCCCCGCCGCAGTGAAGCGTGGAACTAGTATTTGGGATTGTCCGTTTGTCTGTCGACACCAGGTACATAATTTGTGTGGTCTCCTTCAAACACGGGGTGGATACATCTGTAATGTCTGCTAAATTGCTCCTCACCATGTGAAGATGTGCAATAACTGTTTTGAGTGTCGATACGTCCACCCGCTAGTCTGATAGGGTTAGTCTTCGTGTTGAGGCCGCGGGGACCTTTGTCGGTTTTATGGGCGATATTAATAGTTCCGCCTCCCATAGAAGCAAGATGTGGGTTCAAGGCCTAGTCCCGAGTCTCTATTTATTTTAAACGCATGGGACTTGTCCCCAGTATTTATCTGAATTACCACGAATTATGAAAGTATCTCTTTTTAACCCAGCCGACTTTGTCGGCCTGGGTTAGTCGTATCACTGTAGGGGGCTTGAATGTATGTGCATAATGTTAAACTTTTTCTTTAAAATGCTACTCCTACAGTTTTGTTCCAATCCTTTTGATATTACGCAGGAACGTTCCCTGGGTGGTCTCCCACCTGGCTATTACTTTTTTTTACGATTGACGAAAACTGACAAAATGGCGGCACTTTTTGTGCCCGTTTTGACCCATTTTTTTAATGATACTCCTACAGTTTTACTCCGATCGTTTCGATCCTACGCAGGGGTTCGCCTACCAGGCTATTATTTTTTTCACGATTCGCCAAAAACTGCCGAAATGGCGGAACTTTGAAGTTTGACAAAAACTGAAAAAAAATGGTAGTAAATAACTGAATTGTCAAACCATTCATTTCTCAAATAGTTATAAAATTTTAATCAGAAGTTTTTTAGGTGCTTCTCCACTTGGACTTTGCTTTTTTCGCAAATGACAAAAAAAAAAAATGCCGAAATGGTGGAATTTTAAAAATTTTGTGAAATTGTGTAAACCTCTCCAACATCCCTTTACTTTCAGAAACAAAGTTCTTCATTCTTTGGCCTAACAGTATTCGTTTCAGAGTTTCTCTCTTTCTTTGTTTGTTAACTGGGCTTGGTCATGTCCTTGGACATGCTTGTTTAAACACTTGGGACTTGTTCCAAGTATTTGGCTGAATTACTACGATTTTTTCTCACTTCTTTGCTTTTTGCTTTTTTCTTATAACGGTGTCAGCACATCTCCGAGACAGCTAATGCTAGAAAAATGAAACTTGGCACATGTATAGGATACGTGGTAAACTCGATCCAAGCGGAAAATTTTTACGTATGACGTCATTTTTGCGCATCTTATGACGTCTTGAATATTTTAGAGCTTAATATCTTCAAACGGCTGGAGCTACAGATTTGGCGTCAAATACGTTATGAGACTACTTTTTTCGCAAAGGGCATCGTGGTAACCTTAAATTTAGCGTATGACGGCATAATGACGTCATTTTTGGTTTTTCGTTTGTGGTCGGTTTTAAAGCGGAATTTTTGTACACAGTATACAGAATGCTTAATTGAACACCAATTGACGGATAAAAGTTACTTTAAAACGCCCCCCCCCCCAAGTGCATACAAGTGTTAAAACACGCACATCTCATAGTACAAGGTGCCTATTGTGCACACGCGATTGTGTATAATGCACATCAATATTGCTGTGTGTGGCCTCTCCCGTAATTAAAAGTTACTCTGACTGCAGGCGACCATGCAGTACTGTTGTTTTGTAAGTAGCTGGCTGTGCTGAGCTGGGCTTTTTTCAATGCTGCAATCAGTGAAAAATTGATCACGGAGAGCAAATGTTGTATTTTTATGAAACTTTTTTTTTACAAATATCTGCGTTACAATTTGTGAATATATTGAATGCTACGGAATTGTGGTAGTTATAACTTTGTAATGTTCAAATGGTTTTGAGCTCATTTTCGACCCTTTGGGCTTAAACAACGTTACAGGTATCTGGGTGATCTTGGTCACGGTCAAGGTAAAAAACAAAGTTGACTTTTATCTCGAAAGTGGTTAGAGATAGAGCGATTTTTAGCTCATTTTCGACCCTTTCGGCCTAAACAACGTTACATAAGAGCTACCTCGGTGACCTTGACCTGGGTCACGGTCAAGATCAAAAACCGGAAGTGACAACGTTACATAAACCTAAACCGGAACAGAATCAAGAATCAAAATGCGAATTTAAAAACTGAAATAACATAGGAAATTTTTTAGCTCAGTTAATAAGTATTTTTTTTTTAATATCGCAAGTGTTTGTTTCGCAATTCGGTTGCAAATTGTTCAAGTTCGTGTATGTTTTGCTCGGCTGCTATGTTTTTAGTTTTGCTCTAAGCTACTCGCGCTATAAAATTTATTCCTTCGAGAAAGAAAGGCCACAATCTGAGCTGTGTAACGTGTGGTTTTTAATAGAATTGTTTTTTGTATTGTCACCATGCAAGAAGTGGGTTCAAGCCTCAGTCTGGAATCAATTTATTTTTGTGTGCTGTGGTTGTCTGCCGTATCTTTAATGTTGCTCAAAGGCCTTATAATACTTAATGAGAATTAATTGAGTTGTAGTATTTTTGTCATCGTTTCGGCAAAAACTTGCCGAATAAACTAAAAGCTTTAAGACAAACAAAAAATGTTGTTAGTTTCCTAGAGCCTGTTTGATAACTTTTGATATCAGTGTTTCCTAGGAGGCGTTCTTGCGAACATAGATTCGTCGGTTTCATCTTTGTAATATTGTTTCTTTTATGGATATGCACAGTGTCCACGGACATTCTTGTGATCCAGTCTCGTTACTTCGATGCAGGCATTCTCATGAATTCAAGATTTGAGGTAATGATAAGGTGGTGGTCGTGCTTGTGACCCGTTTTACCCTACATGCATGCGTTATCTTACGCTTTCATGAAGTTTATAGTTGTGTGTTGAGTATGGAAAGTAAATATGTAGCCAACTCCGTTCAAAACTAAAACAGAGATGGAAAGCTTACCCTCTGAGCAGATTTTCAGAATTAAGGAATACACAAAATTAGCTCATGCTTGTTCCCACTACGAATAGCCCCTTCTTCGGTCATTTAGAACGTGTTCTGCGTGGGATGATTGTGCAGCAGATTATTCCCTTTCGCATTATTAACACATCTTTGCTGTGTGGTAACTTGGGCCTCAAAGAATTTCTCTAAAATGTTGTAAATTAATGCATGGCGTGTAAAATCGTCATGCACTGCAGTATGTGATTGGACAATGGATTAGTAATAACCAATCATTTACCCATTCGACATGTGCTCCGTATTCTCTGCGTACTCTCAAGGCCAATTACATAACTTCTTTGGCTGTTTAGATTTTGGATGCTTCCAAAGATTACCGTGGAGCTTCAATGTGTTTCATCGTTGTCATTACGTGCGTCATGGGGTTTTAACATCTCATAAACTTTGAAGAACTAAGGTTCCATCAAACAGCTGCAAGAAGTTCACATATCACACACCCGCACAAACCAAAAATAAAAATACGCACAAAAACATTGCATCAAACAATTTAATTATACACATATTTTTAAAATTACGGGTTCTTTGTCTTTTCTAAAATTAATTAACATAAGCATTTCAAAACACTATAATACTGTGGATCGCTGTGTGACTTATATCAGATAACCCTTGCCAAACACATAGGGCGAAGTTGAAGTCATCAGTACTGCTAGGGGCTGTAATCGGTCGTTTCGGAACTAAAGCAGCATACGCCCCAACCAAGTGTGGGTACCTAGTGCACACTCTCCAAATTCAGCTGCTCCACATTTGTTCTTCTCTCTTTATCCATAACCAGTTTGAAGCTCTCTCTGCTTGATCGCTGGCCACTCTTGAAATCGTTCCCTTCTCTTTCGGTGTTATGCCTGGCTGGCCCATGCAGCCAAAGTGATTTTGTTACGTATTCGCGAGTTACAATTTCGATTGGAAAAAGCGATGACCGCCATCCGTTGTCTTTACACTTGGTGACTAATTAATCATAATTTTGTCTTATTCTTTCTTCCCAGTGCACTGTAAGCTCGATGATTACTATGAGTTTCTTGGTCGGGAGTACCTCACAACCTATTTCTCAAATGTTATATGTTGTGCTTCAGATAGAAAAATAAGGGCCGGGCCTGGTATATTCTTACTTCATAAACTCATTGCTATGTGACTGGTTTTAAAGAAGAGCACCCAATTATCTAAAACCTAAGTTAGTTTCATTTTCCAGAAATTATCTAAAATTCAATCAAAGCACTGTTACTCCTTTCACATATATAATCTTATGTAAAATATTTTTTGTTGGATTTTTCGAGCAAAATATAAGTAAATTAAAAAAAGGGTATTTGCTGGATTTTCTAGCTAGCTTAGAACATAAACGAACTTTTCGACATATCTCTGTTCCTTTTCCAGGTAGCAACACTAGTGAAGGCAACGAACTAGCTGCTCTTTGTATTTGGTAGCTTACTTCGGCAATAAGGCATTACGTGCATCAAGTAAATGAAGAAAATGTTATTCTTATTTTTTTTTGAAATGTATCAGAATGTTTGCTAGTTTTCTATTCAGAGGAATGATTTGCTCCTCAGATTTGCTAGCCAGATGGCAAAACTACAATATGATTGCTCTGTATCTGGATATCTGTTCCTTTTGCTAACTGAATGCATTTTCATGAAGGAATATACCTATTCTAAATGAATCAAGTAATATCTCAGATGAGAACTTCGGTTCTCTAACCAACCTTCCAGCAAAACAATATGATTACTATTGTTATATATATATATGTCCACCACACCGAGTCCACCACATCTCATTTCACTAAAATTATAATCTGTTTTTTTTTTTTATTTTCCACAATGGAGTTATTTGTTATGGAACTCTAAGCCATTCATGTGTTAAATTACTTTTTTAAAGGATAGCCGAAAGAGTCAATGATGGACAATTTGAATTTTGAATGATAGGTGATCCTGCCTATTACATTTACCTGCCAGAGGCAATCACAGAGAAAATCACTCCCCTGCCTGAATTTTAAAGCCAATCAAGGGTTATAATAAGCGTTTCTGGTCTTAAATATGATGTGCTTGGTTTCAAATCAGAGAATAGGGGTCCCAAATGTAACATAAATGTTTCAAATCACATTAACAACCTAGCAGAACAATATGAATTTTAATATTATAATCATTATATGTGAGACCATTTTCTTTGCTCAGCTTAAACAGATATCGTTTTATCCGTCTTAAAACCTGCTATCATGACAGTCTTTTTTATTGATACACTGTTTTTTTTTTTTTTTTGTTTTTTTTTGTTTACATTTCGGCAGTCTTTTCTGAAATACATGCCTTACCATGTACTTGATAACTCCTATGTTTTGCAAAAATCCAGCGTTTTTAGAATGTTTGTGCATGGTTAAGAATTCTAAAGCTCTTTTATAAATTGTTGTTAACGTTATTGATAAACCTGAAAATTCAACAAATTTGCAAGATTTTCACAAGCTTTGTACACGAGAAGCACTTTTCGTACATTCGAGGCAATGACTAAAGCAAATGGCACATAGCTATATCAAAGTATTTAAATGATTGACAAGACTGAAGTAGTCGCTTTGACTGGTGTATCTTTCGACAGAATACCTCGGATGAACAAAATTGAGTACCGCCTTTCAAACTAAATAAAAATTCTTCATTGTTTATTTGTTATTTGACTCCGTAATGTTGTCTCACCTGAAACTAAATTTGCCGATTTTTTTCTCATTCGGGTCAAAATATCTTGTTTTGAATCCCAGATTTTCCATGTGAAATGTGTTAGTAGTAAAATTTGGCATACAAACCGCTCTCCATAGTGTCCTGCATATTGATTATGGTAGATTTCAGTGCCTCTTAATGGTCAATAACATTCTGTTATTATGGCTTTCACACAAATCGATGTTCCTAGCAACAACCGTGACGCTTGTGTGCCACATCTAACAACTGCCAGAAAATTTAAATATGCAGCTGACAGAAACACAGAAGCTTATTCAGGTTAATATGCAATAGAGGTTGCTTCATTCTGTCTGTAAACAATTATAAAGAGTTTTTCATGAAGCCAACAGTTCTAAAGTATCGCTTTATCGCCCACGTCCCTTCTCTCAGTAACGGAAATCCAGTATCTTCATACTCGCAAAGAAACCCTTTTTGGACTCGGTGTTTGATAGTCTAAAGGCTTTAGGAAGTATTAATGCTTATAAAGGCAAAACGGGATTGCACTGTGAAAGTGCTGCGAGTCGCAGCAGGCAAGCAGGCCTGAAAATGAACAAGGAATTAGTCAAATTGTAAATTAGTCTATCAGCTACAGAACTTTATCACAGCATTTAATAATAATGTTATAGTTGATTGCATGGCCTCGAGTTTAAAACTTAATTTGGAATAAACTGCAAATGCAGTTTTTAAACGCAGCAAACACATTTTCAGTTTCATGTGCCGTTCAATTTTTCATGTTTCTTTGCTCGTGCATGCACTAGGAGAATTTAAATGCACGGACTCTATCTTGTCGTCACAATAATTCAGTCGCATTGGACCCGTTCCGTCTTTCTGGGACAGAAGGAGTCTCGCCCTGTTATGCCGTGAGAGGCAATTAAAGTAATATTTAAAGCACCATATAGGTTATTTTTCACGGTATTACAACACACACATTACATTTTTATTCACATATATATATAATGATATAATCATATGTTCAAGTTGGACTAGATGCCTTTAGGATATGGAATGAAAAATTTCAGTGAGGATGGTATTGTATAATACTGACTACTCAATGTAATAAACTGTTTGTGTTTTACAGCCTCGAGAACACAAGGCGAAGATATCAATATGGTTTGTTATTTCTTTCACTTTAACATAAAACAAATGGGTAAACAGAATATAAAGTTGCAAAGGACAATGTTCCCGTAATAATACAATGTCAAGGCAACATAAGTAAATTTAGTAAAGAGGCGATTTATTTAGGACACTTTACATTGCCCAAATTGTTGTAAAATATGTTGCATGGACAATAACAAATATTGTTCAAAGGATCGGTCGAATGACACGCATTTGTTTTTGGTGGCACGCTGTTGGCATTGTGAGCAAAACCTGCCATAAATCATGTAATGTGTAATGCTAACTGGAGATGAAGACCATTGTCAGTAACGATTTTTCCATTCATACCTAGGGCTGATTTGTCAGTGAGTGACATGGACATATTGTCAGAGGCAGTAACACCAGATCAGATCAAGGGGTAATTGCTATAATAGACTTCACTGAGCATTAATTTATTCTGTCATTTGGCAAATTTAACCTTTTTTCAATATTGCAAAGCTTTGTTAAGAAAATAGAAAGAGGGAAAATATTTGATTTGGTTTTTTTAATCATTCCATTAAGTATGTGTGTTTTTTTTTTTTTTTTTTTTTTGTATTCAGGATGCATTTAAATGAGGTTTGTGACCTTGTAATTGTTTTCTGTATTCCAGAGAACTTGCAAGGATATTTTTGTTGGATGACTTTAAGGATAATCTAAAAAATGGCATTATGGTAGATTTCTACTTCTATACAATTCAGTTTGCAAGGGAGAATAATTTTTCGAAGGAACAGACATCTGCATTTTTCTCCATCTTGAAGCAAACCCATGAAGTAGCCATAGGTGAGATTTCTCCCAGAACATTCTTTGTCTTTTGTGGTTAAAGACAGTTTTTAAAAAATGACAGTGAACCATTACTTCAGTTTTAAAGATGGCAACCATTGTTTTTATTGGAATGGAAACTTTCATCATCCAATTTTCTTAAACGTATATTGATAAAGACATTTTATTAACTATTGTACAAGATTACATATAATGACTTGGGAAAAAGTTCTGAGACAACATAAAACGCTCTTGATAGCAAAAAAAAAAAAAAAAAGAATTATAATAATAATAATAATAATAATAATAAAATAAATATAATACTGGAAAAAATCACTGTTCGGGTTAACCTGAGTTGTGATTTATCAGCCATCTAAAAACGTGAACTCGCCATTTGTTTTGCAGAAACACCCTTTGGCAATGTGGAACATACGTTTCGATACTTCCGGGAGCTAGTCCTGTGCCATGCTGTAAAGGTAACCTGTGCCAGACAATGTCTAAATAAAATGTGAAGGAAAATATCAAAAATATTTGCGGATCTGCAGCTCTCTCTGCTAAATGATTGCTAATAACTATGAGCTTTATCCAACGAAGAACATTGATTCCAGCTGGACATAAGCTTGATATAAAAACAATTCACATTAAGATGCTCATGCCTATGCTTTGACCAATGGGTCTTGAGTACAGCCGTCTGTTTAACTCGGTTTCAGTCATAGTACAGTTAAATGTAGTACGCAGCAGAAAGTACCTCGCCCCACGAAATAACTGACAGCTTGTGTCTCTTCAACATAAAAATATTCATGTAAATTTTTGCAAACATCCATTTTGGTTACAGAGACCACCGTACAGTATTGACCTTTTTACTCCAGATCACGTGAGAAAAATCACCGAATACGTCATCAACACTTATTTCAGGCATTTCAAAATGTACAAATATGTGTTCACGCCAATGGTAAGTCCTATCAGAGTCTTCCGTTTGAAACAAAACCTAACTTCACAATCTAAAGCATGTAAGATGTATGGATTTTGAAAATTCAATTGTATTACAACTTTGCTGGTATTAAAATTGCCTTATTTCGCAGTCTGTTCTTAATACTCAAGGGGGTTTGTTGATTCTTCGTTGCGGTGTTAAGGTGCGTTTAGACCTGTCAATGACGTATGTTGGTATGCCGGAGAGTCCTGTACCGTCCGAAGTGGGAGAAACTCCAGCCGAAGGTGATGTTGCCGAAGGCGAAGAAGAGCCGAGCGCTGCCGAAGCAGCCGAAGAAGAGCAAGGGGAAGGGGAAAAAGTGGATACCGGAAAGAAAGGTTAGATTATTATGACGAACAAACATAATAGATTTTCCATAACTCGAACAATGATAAAACGCAATAGTAAAACACAATATTCGGGTTCTCACGATTAAGAATGTTTCCATAGGTTCTTATTCGAGTACTCGACTATTCGATATCCTGACCATTTAGTTTTGATTCGGTAAGTTTCGAGTTGAAAAATACTTGCTGTACCTCGGAGCTATTCCGCGACGTATAATAAATAAAATATAAGAGATATTTCCCTTTTATTAACACAGTCATAGAGAGGAGGTGTACATGAAGAAGTACTCATAAAGAGTCGGGAGTTTTGAAAATTGATGTTAAGCGCCTACTTTCTGTAGCTTAGTAATTTTATCTCATATATTGTAATTGTTTTAGACTTACATATAATCCAAAACATGTATACATTCCCTCGCGTAAAATAAGCATAGCTATTTCTTGTATAGTTGAAATGATCGACGGTAGTCAACAAACGTTTGATGGTATGTTTCCAAATTTAAAAACCAACAGCAACTTCCATTGAATGTTAATTTTCAAATAGATTCACATAGATGTAGAGTAGCTTTCTATAGTTAACCATCGTCAAATATCACTTTCCATATTTTCTTGTGGCAACTTTGGGGCAACGGTATTTTGCGTTTGGACAGAATCAGATATACTCTTTTTTTTTTTTTTTACTATTTATATATTTTTTGAAATTGGTAGATGTTTTTACCGTAGCTTAATATTTTTCGTATCTAAACGGCCGGTACATATTTCCATTGCCATTCAATGTGTTCTGTTTTGATCGTAATACTATGTGAGCACAGTGTGATACTATATTATTAAAGCTCTGAAAAAGATCTGATTTTTGTTCACTTTTATTCCTTTTTCATGGGTCTACTTTATTTTCAGTGTTATGGAAATTAACCTAAGAAAATGCTAATACATACATACTTGTGCAGCTAGGCACTTTCACAGTCACTTTATATTGCATATTCATATTCGGATTTCTGCATTTAATTCCCTGAAATGACAATTTTCCTAATGTTTATAGTCATTAAACTACCTATGCTCAGCGTGATAACGGTTTAATTCTTTTCTTTTTTTTTCATTTATTTATTTATTTTTTTGATGGTTTCAGAAGTCAGCAAACCGAGCCATTTATGGTTATGAAAAAAATACAGGTCCGGGGAACAATTTTAATGAGTTATTTATCCCAAGTATGGGACGAGGAGATAGCCCGGGGAATAATAGTATGCTGTTCCGTAACCAAGATGTTTGATTAGATGATGTAATCAAGATGTGTTTTGTACATTTTTTTCTTTTTTATTTAGTTATTTATTTTCGCTAGAAATTGGGGAGGGGAGATGGGGGCGGGTTTGTTTTCGAAACTGTGTCTGATAATGCAGTGTGTTGGTCATTTAATTTCCAGAAGAACACCCAGCCGCAAAGGAACTGAAAAGCATGATAAGGGACCACCTGTCTGAAGAAATAAAGCGCTTAAAAACCGACGTCGAACAGCAAATCAAGGAATCCGAAGAAACACTAAACAAGCGACTGGCTGCAGTCGAAGGCCCTGGATCCGGCAAAAGCAGGGCGTCGGCGAAAGGCAAGAAGAAATGAAAATAGAATCGGTTGGCATTTCAACGTGCCGAAACTGTGATGTCATTTCCGTACTCAAAATAACTTGAAGTGAGTAGCACTCTTCAACGATCCGGACAGGTGGGAGGATTTGTACAAGAAGATTAGGATACAGAGAACGGGTCAACCAAATTGTTTTTTTTTTTTTTTGTTTTTGTTTTTTTAAAGGTTTTATTTATGGACTTGTTTATGTTTGAATATCGTTTATTGAGGCCTTAGTCGAAAATGATAAAGTGAACGATACGTTTCTGTGTTTTCGTGCATGTGACATTTTTCTGGGGATGTCTGGACAGAAAGCATTGAAGATGTCTGTATCACGACTGTTATTCAACACTGTCGAGTATTAAGACTCACAACTAAAGTAAATAAAATCTTCTTTCATTTTTGTTACTTAATTTTTATTATTATTACATTTTCTATGCAATAACTGTTAATATTGTACATCCACAAACGATGACTCATGTTAAGAATAAACTGTGCATAAAATATTGGCGCAGAACCACTGGCTGCATAAACCAACCAAACAATGAGGACAACTTATGTGATGGGGGGGGGGGGGGGGGGGGGGGGGCACGCAATACAAGTAATATCAAGATATATCAAGCATTTCATGGTTATTATTTGTTATAAATTAGATAAACTAAAACATATAAAGCAGAGCGAACGCGTTGTTTGTAAACAAAAATAATAATACATTTTGTATACTCTATAAGGTAAATACTTAATCACCGTGATCAGTCGAGGGAATGGGAACCGCGGGGGGGGGGGGGGGGGGAGGGGCAGGGGGAGAGGTATGACTGAAGTGACGTTCCCAGCAATATTATTTACAGTGGTATTTACAATCCACTGCTGCATCTCGCCATTACGTGTGGTGTCCTCACGTAATCAGTATCTTATGCATTTCAAGTTGACGGATTCTGTAGCGGCAGCACTGACTACACAGTCCTTGTTCTGTAAAGAGGGCAAGCCTTCCCGACACGCTTACGACTGGCGACTGAGGTCGTTCACACTCAAAATTCACACCGTGGCCACAAAATTAATGACTCTTTTCCCGGGCAGCTAACTTGGAGTAGCGTCATGTCTGTATGAGGTTGCTCTGAACAAAAAAAAAAAAACAAACAAAACACGAAATTAAGTAAATGTCTCAAAGCATCTCATTTTTATTGTGCAAATGAATATGTGTTAAAATGAAACTTAGCATTAATGAAAAAAATTAGCCCTAAATATGGAAATCATTTTTCCTCTCTTCTATACAGTAGATAATAATAATTAAGTGATATTCTTACTTTTAGAAATGAGGCCAAATACTTGTTCGTAAGTCCAGGCACATTCGTCAGATCATCAAACTGGAAAAAAAAAATAACATTCTCAATAAATCAATAAGATGAAAGCTGAGGGCGAAAGAGACTGGAAAAAATGAACGAAAAAGATAAATAATTATATTTCATGCTTTCAAAAAAATTTAATTCACACAAAAAAAAAAACAATACTAATAATAACTATATTATTCTTTCAAAATTTTTTGTTTTTGAAAGCGTCTGTTGCATAGAAAGAAACTGGGCCTTGAAAATATCAGCACAGCTTTGGATTACCTGCAAGAAACTGCCGTGCAGTTCCCGCCACCCGTGTATCAGCTGAGCTCGTTTCGTGCCAACCGTCTGAAGGTTCTGCAGCTCCTTCACACTTCCGGTGTTTAATATTGACAATATCCGGGTATCTGTAAACAAAGCGGGACACGATCGAAGTATTTAAGGGCCTGGTTCTTACTCCACGACGAAATAATATGCGATACATCCTGCCAGACCAGAGGCACAGCTAGACCCTTGAAGGCGGTGGGGGGGGGGGGGGGAGAGGGGGGGGAGTTGGGTATCATAATCAATGGTAGACGTCACATCTGGAGGAAATGAAGTGAAAAGGCCGAAAATCTGGCGCATGTACTTTATGGATGGCCCCTTACCAATCTAATGGAGACAAGTCTTGAATATTAATAGCACAATCAATCACGATACGGACCGAACCTACATCTTTAGAGCTTTGAGGCGATGGGTCTTCCACTTACTGTGTGAGAGCTGGGCCTCCGAGGTCTGAATCTGTTCTATGTTTTCTTTGGTGTTCTCTGCAAAATGAAAACAGCAGCAAAATATGACTGGTCAAATTTGAGTTCATTTTTACTCCCCCTCCATGTCAAGGCTCAGACGGACCAATCACTTCCCCTTGGAAACGCAGCACTATAAAACCAGTCGTTTTATCCATAGTACTGCATATGCAATATCATAAAAAAACTCGGCCCTCACCTTGACTCAGCTTCGCAGCACATGACTGGAAACGCGGGCGCCTTTTCAGTGCCGTATGTTTCTTGAACATGGGGGTGAGCGGGCTGTTGGACAATTCGGCCAATTTGGCAGCACGCAATGGACACTCGGTCACGTGACCTACACAGCATTACAATGCGACGCCATAATTTAATACCAAAGCACACATGTGATGCCACCCTCGCTAAATAACAATTGTTAAAAAATTGAGTGACAGTGAGTAGATTATACTAAGTAAATACGACTTTAGCTTTTATGATCAGAATAAAAAAAAGAAAAGGCAAAGCTTCACGAGCGAAAGTTGCGGGTATTACAAAATGAGGTACCGCAGTGTCAAAACTTGCCCTTTCGTCCTTTATCACCGTCAAGTTTCGGGTAGGTGCAGTCTTTTTCTTCCTCTCCAGTATCTGAGCTTAGTTCTTTGTACGTCTCCATTTTGTTAATAAGTTTATCAAGTCGGCTCATAGCCTGTGCCATGTGGCCCGGTGACGCACTTCCGGTTGTGCTGTCCGGCTGTGCTGTTGGCGTTTCTGTCCGGAGAATAACAATGAAAAGAATATACCACATTAAGACACACTGGAAACGTAGTAAGCAAGCACCCGGAAGCCATGTTTACATGTGCTTGTATTTGATTGGAAAACAGTGTAAAATCTCAAACATAATTGAAGGGATCCATGCATAAACTTGATAACTCCACTTATCAGGAAAATGCACTATTACCACCACGGTATTTCTTGGCCTCTGTTCTATCACATATGTAAGTCTTAAACCTCAAAACCGATTAGAAGTGGGCATTTTTGAAGAAAATGCCATGGGAAAAACCTATGTTTGTTACTAAAATTTTAAACTTTAAAGGCGTTTTTCTCCACTGCTGATAACTGCAGTTATCAAGTTTATGCATGGACCCCTCAATTATTATGCAGTATTCTCATTCATTTTAATAATAAATGACAACAACTAACCAGGAACTGGAACAGGCATGTGCTTCATCTGGCTGAGAATACGCGATTCCAACTGCTCTAGTTTGCTGTACACTTCCGCTTTGATACTCGCCTGAAACTTCTCTTGGTTACGCAGCAAAGGACTGAAATAAAACCATAAAACCAGAGTCCATTCTAACGTCCAATAGCAAAAGATACTCCACCAAAATTTCAGTATCACAAGTTACGCTTTTCATTAATCAGTTCCTCTGTTTATCTGTTTTAAGATGCCCTTGCGGTACCTCCACCTGTTATGGAACGACTCACAAAAGGAAACCGAGGAGAAAATCTGCCATACTGCCAGCAAAACCCTGATTTTTAATCAATTTAACCTGGCCCTCCCACGACATCCTCCCCCCCCCCCCCCCTCCTCCAAAAAAAAAAATAAATAAATAAAGTACATAAATAAATAAACAAATAAAAATATCGAGAAAACAAACGGGCAAAGAATGACAACCTTAAGAACGGCTGAGGGTCGGGTCGGCTTTTCTTTGGCGGTGATGCAGCTTCCTCTGTTGACGTGTCTGCCTCCGATTTTCGGGTGGCATTGGAATCGCTGGAACTTCTCTTCACAGGAGGTCGATCTGGAACATCACAGGACATTGTTTACATGAGAGTTTCTGGACAAAAAAATCTTGATATAATCTATATGCAAATTTTATAAAAAAGAAATTTCAGTTTAATATTTTCCAAAAGCCATACCTTTTATTTCATTGGTCCTGACAACGTTCACCACTTTTTTAGTTTTGCGAGCAAACAAGAGTGTTGTGTAGGTGTCGAAGTAATAGCGCTCCTCGGGTGATAAGTTCACGATCATACAAGAGTGCGAATTTCCTCCAAGCGAATCCTGTAGCAGCCGAGTTAGCTTTGACGACCGGTAAGGCACGCATTGCTGTTTTAAAAGAAGTCACAAAGCTGGGTTGAGTAAAGTCAAAAACAGCTTATTTAATCTTCAAAAGCAACGTGTTTCATAAGGCTACTACCATGAGCTACTGTGAAATTAACTTAACACTTGCCACCATACGTTCAAGAAGGAAGCTTTTATTATAATAATTACTTTTTTTGAGAGGGTGGGAAGGAGGTGGGCGTCTTCTAGTTAAACGGTGACGTGATGCAAAGAAGTTACGGCCGACTAAAAAGCTAGCCCAATAGCCAAAGAAAACACTGAAATTATAATACATAAAACGATGGGCTGGACGTGTCATCGTTGCGAATATATACTGGGAAATCCAAAGAAAACAAGCAAAACTATGTTCTCAAAAATCCATACCTGTCCCTTATTAAGCGCATCCACAACCTGGCTCAAAGCTAACAACGAGGAATTGATTGATCCAGATTCTTTTAATCTACAAATAATATTAACTTGGAATAATATCTACTAAATTATAGTTCAATGCATGATAACATGATGCATGAATTTGGTTTACAGGATTCGCGCTGGGTTCTCAGGCAAGTGAGTCAAAAAAGGAAAGTGTGACTCAGTTGGGTTCAAAAAGACTCGGTGGGTTCCGAAAAAGTGAGTCACTTCGTAAAAAATGCCCAAAAAGTGGACAAAAACCCAGCCAACGCGAACCCTGGTTTAAAACCAATTTTATGAAAAGGTGTGGATAAGGTGTCGATCGATCTCGGAGCAAGTCTAAATGAAAACAAACGCAGTCACCTTATTCCCTGGTTTCCCGTTCGTCTGTTATCTTCGCTGCCGGCTAAATCAATAATGACCAATTTTCCAGACAGTTTACGGAACGGTGGCTGTTTTTGAGTTTTCAATATTTTCAGCATCAGGATGGAATGACTCCGACTGGAGCGTTCATTCAGTTTAGTCGCGGCTGTTGTTCTGTTAAAAAAAGGAGATGTAAAAATAACTGGTCATAGTAACTTTTTATTTATAGAAAACTAATAACTATGAAAATAATAAAATAAACTAATCAACATACTTTTGTTTAAGTTGAACTCACCTGTTCTTTGAAGCCTCAGCGAAGGTACAATTAAAATCCTGTACATTTTCAATGGTTTGCTGTGACAAGCCCGTCACAAAGATGTTCTTGTGCTGGTCTTCGCGTATTGGTAAATCCGTCTTAGTTGGATCCAGCAAGTCTTGAACCTGTTGAGCACAAAAGCCTTCACTCATTTCCATAACACACCTTTTATTATACTGAAACCACATTTCATTTAAAGCAATTTTTTTTCAATGTACGTAGGCACCTACCTTTTCCTGATAAATTTCTGAGTACGAGTACGCCACGTGATAGGACCAGCTATCCGGCTGGCACTGTTTTTCTTCATTGATCAAAGTAAATATATCCTTGACGCAGCGAGGTATCAAACCAGGATCTTGAGCAGTCCCAAGTATCGTATGAGTTTTACCTTGTAAATAAAACACCTAATATGAAATGCTGAATACGAAAACATTTCACGTCACAGAAAAATAATAAATTATGATAAAACAGATTAGGTATATCCAAAAAAAAAAAAAAAGAAAAAGAAAAAACAAAACGAGCGGAAACAGACCCCAACCTATGGCGTACCTGCACCGGTGGGTCCGTATGCAAATATAGAAGCATTCTGGCCCTGTAGGGTGTGGCTCAGCAGTCCTTTGGCACACATATCATACACAGACAGTTGCGAATCCTCCGGACCAAACACATTTTCAAACCTGAAATCCCAAGCTACTTCTTGTACATTTCTTACCATAGTTTTACTCGTGTTCATTATTCCACACACACAGTGTGGCGAATGGTTAAGATATGAAATTGTGCATTACTGTGGGAAAAATTGCGATAATGTCACGCAGGGGTAGTTATAATAACTTAAATGTACACGACACTGGGTAGGATTCACTTCAATAAACAGAACAATTTGAGTGAGATTTCCAGGAAAATGGTACCTTCACTAGTATTTTTCGTAGACACAATCAATTTAGGTTTTTTTTTTTTTGCCTGCGAAATATATACATTAATCATGAATCAGTGCGGAACCAACTTTGCTGATATTCCTTGATTGTTAGATTATTTTTTTCTATCTGCATGCATCTATTCACTTTAGTGCGAAATAATATCTTACTCGTATTGCAGAGTTTCACCAGTATTTCTGTGGTTCAATGTCTGTAACAGGTTGGAATTGACCACCTGCACCCAAATGTTGTCCGTGTGGTGAAGCTGTGGTCTAACGCGAACAACCACACTTACTTTGTGTCTGCCAGCCATGACAGAAACCGACATCAGAATACGAACTCAGCACCTGTAGGATTAAACGAAGGGTCGAACAAGCGGATTCATACTTAAAATTTTACAGAAATGTTTTCGAATTTCGGCCGGAATAGGCTGGTACGGGTTGTATAAAGGGACAAAGAATTGACAATAAAAAAACTGAAAATCTAAAACTAACTATCAACATAATTCCATTTTGCTAGAAACACATTCATAAGTGAATTATAAAAGGTACAGAACAGTACGCGAAACAGTTTCTAAAATATCATATAAATTCTTTTTAGTCTGACACTGTGCACGTTAAACCAAATCACTCTTTGAGCGTTCCGATTAAAATGCGCAAAAATTCTGCGTTTCGAATACAAACTAACCGGGTAAAAAATGAAAGAAATGATAGAGATTTCGCCATAATGCCAAATTTCTCTTGCACCAGATGGCAATCCTGTTTTAACAACCCGTACGCTACGCGTATATGTTAAAAATTTATTAAAAGTTTTATCACATAATTTTAATTTCTTTTATGTTCCAAGTTAGTTCCAGTCAGCTCTTCATTATTTCTATTTTGTATATTTCTTTATCACAGCTAAAACGCGTTACATTGTATTGCTCATAGGGGTCAACTTGAGTTGCTCTGAGGCACTTTGTCGGCACATCAATCCACCTTATGTTGGCATAAAAATATACTTCATACAATATGTACCCTTTGTGCACTCAAAGCCACATTTTTCATGAATTGTGTTTCTTAAAATTATGCATAAAAGGTGAAAAAAAAACAGGCATCGACCAGCTGTCAAATGTTTTGTTTACCTTCCGGGTTTGTTCTACCCAGCATGTCATTCGACCGTAGTTATAAAACAACTGACCTCTGTGGAGATCTGTCGTTTCTGTATAATATCCGATTGCACTGCAGGCCCAATGGAGATTCGGCGAAAATAATACACAGTAAGGGGGGCTAGTTTTTGTAATATATATCCGCTCTGTGTTTAAACATAACACGTAGATCTCCTCAGAGCTCATCTGTTTAATGACTAACGCTTTATTGTTGCCGCATAAATTTACGCATGCGCATGAGGGGAAAACAAAAGATTCTTTGGGAATTTGTGGTTATTGCTAGAACTTGTTCTTTTATGAAAATATCAAGATATGTACAGTTTTCAACAACACATTTTCTTTGAGGGCTCCATAACACTTCTTAAATCCGGGTATGTATCTTAATATACTGCAATATCGCAAGAGAGATGCCTCAAAGCTAGCGTAGTTGACTAGCATATAGTTATATAGCGAAGATTTGAAGCCCTCCGCTGAACCTCAGTAGGATGGCTTCTTGGAGCTAGTTCCAAGTATGAGCTGTAGATTTCTTTTATATTTGTGCTATCAGAAAGTACGAATTTGCCTGTTGTACTCCCTCCGTATATAATAATTCACACCTACGGCTCTTTCTGGTGGATGTGTACGTAAGATAAGATTCTGGGGGCACCTCACTTATTATCGCTCACAGTCGATGTTTGATCCGTTACGCAGGGCCACAGATGTTAGTTCAATGAATCTGTGCCTATATATATACATACAGTAACACAACCACCTTATATATTATCAAGAATTAATTTTAAAGCTTAAAATAAAAATATTTTACACTCAAATCATGAACAATCGCATCAGCCAATCAAATTTTATAAACACAGAGTCCATTCTGTTTTCATTGAATTAAGAATAATATTAGATTAATCTTCGTTATTAAATGGCATTTGCAGTATTTTTTAACTCCTGAACTTGTCTCATAAGTGGTGTGATTGGTTTTAAGTCACAAGACACAAATTAATAACGACTTTTTCTTGTTTATTTTACTTTATGTTTGATTGAGATGAAGGCTTATTTGGGAAAGATGCCCATATTTATGCAAATATTTTAACATACAATCGTTCAATTTTCCAGGAGTTCTGTATTTTTTTAATTAAAACCATTTGTGAATTCCTTTATGATGAGAGTTTGACTCTATCACGTGTAAAATCCAATATCATAGGTCACCTAATAAAAAGTCACATGAGAAATTAGTTTGCAAATATAAAATAAGTTATGATTGCTGTAAGCAAATCACATTAAATAGAGTCTGTAAAAACTTCAAACTCAGACACAACAATTGTTACGGCAAAAGAAGCCTCTCAGTAGGAAAATACTATACAGATCAGGACATTACGACATGCAGTTCTAACAGAGATCCAGAACAGACTAAGAAAATGTCAACCTCTGTTTTAATTTGAGAAGCATATATTCTATTTGGAAATAAAAGAAATTATTACGATGAAGCGGTCAAAAAAAGCAACAATAGATCCAAAATATAATGTTTACTTCATATTGCTAGAAATGGCTCAAAACGGATACACAGATGCATATCTCTAAAATGCAGGATTTAAAAATATGCCCAGAAACAATATTCGTGTGCTGATTTGAGACAAACTAGACAAGGAAGAAAATCCTCCTCTCTGCAATATCACCAATATGATACCTAATTGAGGTAATTTCTGACAACAGCAAGAATTCGGGTTAGAAAATTAGAATGCAATCCAGCAAACAAAAAAAAAATCATTTTTAAGGACGGATTTTTTCATCTGACACTTAAACTTTTTGGAAAGTGACCATTTTTCATTGTCTTATAAATGTGCGGAGTTGAGATTTTTGACACACCCAATACCGTTTCTATCAAATTCTCTGGCTATTGGCCAAATATACCATTTTAAAAATTAACAAAGGAGCAAGATTCTACAAAAATTAACATCGCCAATGAAATGATGTATAAACAAACAATAGTTGATTTTTAAGCAAATCAAAGCTATGATTAAATATAAAAGGACAAAATTGTAACATCACCACAAGACTTAAGCGTTATCGTGAGTACATATGAAGACAACCAGTCCTCACCTTTCCTCTGCATATGCATCTAACTGTAGAAAAAGTTTATTTCAGACCTGAGTCATCACGCCCCAGAAGAAGCATCTTTGCAAATAAAATTCCCCCCACTACATATCTAGAAAACAGAGAATTGATTAAGGCACACTACGAAGAGTTTTATAAAAATTGACTTTTGAGGCAGCTTGAATGTAAAAGATAACGAGGTTTAAATAAAATAAAATAATAAAAAAATAAACCCATTTGTTTACAAATTAATGTCAAGGACACAGATATTTTTCTCCAGCAGCAGAGATTAACACATTTTATAAAATATTGTGAGGTTTATATGTGTCGTGTTAGAAGTTAAAAATATATCGTGTTGATATTTTAGAAAGGAATGTTTTTTTTAAGTTTCTAACTTACCCGGTGTTGCAAACCAGGACACGAATATTGTTTCTCGACTCTCCTTGATGCCTGCGAAGGAAACGATAAGCCAAATCACACTTTGGGTGTTTCGAATAATTTGCGCAAGAATTTTGAAGTTCGACTGAGAGGGAACCGTGTAAAAAAATGAAAGAAATGATAGAAAAATATGGAAGAAATATCGCAAAAACAGCTCATATTCGGAACATAAACGAAATTGAAACTTGAAACTATTTGTTAAAACTTTTAATACATTTAAAAAATAGAAAACGGGTTGTTAAAAACCCGATTGCTCTTTGGTGCTCGAGAAATTTGACATTTGGGCGAAATCTCTCTATCATTTCTTTCATTTTTTATCCGGTTACTTTTATTCGAGACGCAGAATTTTTGCGCATTTAAATTGGGAACGCCCAAAGTGTGAGTTGTTAAGGGCTTATTAGCACAACAAAAAGAGCTTACAACTTAAGAATGACAAAGCGTAAAACAGTTCCAAGTTTTATTAATAAAATAGTAGTCAGTTGAAATTAATTATGAAAGTTTCGTCTGCGAAGAAGGGTTTTGAGTGCAAAACTAGTCCCAAGTGACTCCCACCTCCACATAAGCTCTATCACATATTGGGTGTTTCGAACAAACTGCGCAAGAATTTTGAATTTCGACTGCGAGGGAACTGGGTAAAAAAATAAAGAAATGATAGAAAAAATATACAAGAAATATCACAAAAACAGCATATACTTGGAACATAAAAGAAATTGAAAGTTGAAACTATTTGTTAAAACCTTTAATAAATTTTTCAGCTAGCATACGAGTTGTTAATAACAGGATTGCTCTTCTGTGCAAGAGAATTTTGACATTTGGGCGAAATCTCTCTATCACTTCTTTTAGTTTTTACCAGGTTGTTTTTATTGGAGACGCAGAAGTTTTGCGCATTTTTATTGGGAACGCCCAAAGTGTGATTGGGCTTATAGTCTGGGTGGAAGAGTGGTGATGGACCAGTTCACTTGGGAGTAGTACAAACTAGTCCCAGGTGACTCCCACCTTCTCGCAGAAAGGGTAGAGGATAGCTCCGAGTCAGCTCTTCCTTATACTTATTCGGTGTATCTCTTTGTCAAAGCGGCGATGCCTTCCATTGCTCCACTAATAGTAGTCAACTTCATTTGATCTGAGGCACGAATCTTACATACCACTCCCTATTATTCAATCATTTACAGAAAGTGCATGCCCAATATACTTTTTTTTGTAAAACAGGTTCAATTTTTAATGGGACATATATCTTTTATTTCTTCATTCGATTACGGAAAAGTTGGCTTCCACACAAAACTGTCAAAAGTTTGCTTACCTTGTCAAGTGGCCAAAGTCAAGCGACCAAGCATTTAAATAAAGGGGTTATAGATTAAATAAATATATATATATATATATATATATATATATATATATATATATATATACTAAAATAATTGATAGGTGCAGAATTAGGTATAAATTTATTTACTCCCACAACATTCAACTTTTAATTTCTTCTATTCTTTGTGCAACATCAGTTCAAAAGGTTTTGATGGCTGGGTTTTTTTCACGTAATAAACTATGCTCCCCGTATGCAGAAAAATGTCAATATTTGCGAGAGATTTGTGGTTAGTTCCGTATTATTTTCTTTTAAAGAAATCGGAACACAGAAGTTGCATGTCATTACCTTTGTACTTTGAGGGCCTTTAGTAAATGCCCTTTTTTAAATTATTAAGGTAAAGGTTATTTTTTCTATATTATGGACATGGCCGGTTATTTTCATTATTAACCATTCCTATTTCAGTTGGAAATGAGCGTTTGTCACTGTATACCACACCAAACCGAAACACTCTTCAGTAAAACGAACTAACAATGACGATAGTGAAACAAATAAGTATGGATGAGGATCTGCCTGATATAGAGAGTGCTAAAGGATTCTATAGCAAATATGAAGTCAAGGAAGTGCTGGGAAGGTACGTCAAACAAACTGTCAAGTTTTATGTAAAATAAGTGGTTGGTCCAAAGCTGAAGCTAAACGTGTCGCTCTCTTTCGTGGTTTGTTTCGGTCACACTATGTGCGTGATGGCATTGAGGTAAATATTGGGATGACAAAATTAATATTTGTTCGTGTCTAATTTTTTTGTAGGGGCGTAAGTAGTACAGTCAGGAAATGCGTAGATAAGATCTCTCAAGAAGAATATGCTGTAAAGATAATAGATCTGGTTTGTGCCGAGGGACAGGAGTATATGTCAGAGGAGTTGTCTTCAGCCACAAAGAAAGAAATCAACATATTACGCATGTCCTGTGAACATCAGCACATTAGTATGTACACAATAATTGCCTTTGCCCTATACTTTTATTGAGGTTGTACTTTTTACGTGCTTAAGGTCGTCCTACTATTGCCAAAATGTATTTAGTACGTGCGTAAATGTGACAGTTTATCAGTTTGTCTGGAAGTCCTTTTATATGTCATGAACTCTAAAGCTGTGACCACGTTTACCGCAGGCCTTAATATGAGTAAATTCGAGTATTCCGTGTACTGCCGAAGTATGCAATAATAAAAGTATACGACAGATTTCCTCATGCGTTTAGTCAAACATATAGTTTCGATGGTTACCTTTAAAACGCACAGCTACTGACTGTGCATCACTTACATGTGTTGTTTATACGAACATGGTACACGGGTGTTTTTCTGGAGGGTTCGCAATATGTCTATGTTGTTCCTGGATGCTTGATGCGTTTGTGGGTGGGTGTTTCTTGACAGTTCATACCGGAATGTGTGCCTCTGGGTCCCCTTCTTAATATTTAACACTAACGTTAATACTTTTTATTACAGTCGAACTTCACGATGTCTTCGAGGGATCAACATTTATTTTCCTGGTCTTTGAAATGTAAGTAAATCTTTTTTGTTTCCACAATAAAGGAGGATTCGCATTTCAGACCTTTTCAATAGTCGAATTATATAGTTTTTACCTTATACTGCACGGCTTTATTCTGTGATCGCTGTGGCTATGACTTCGTAAAATGGACAAGTGTAGCATTAAAGAAACGAGGATTATATTGCCACAGAAAGAGCTTATTTTAACTTCAGAATTAAAGTCTTTTAAACTGACTATTTGTCTTTGTGAGAGAACACACTGATGGTGACTGGGTTACAAAGGTAGGTTTGGGACGTTTTTATTCCAATACCGAGTGGAACGAGTTGTTTTGAAAGGCCCATTTAGCAATTTTTGCGTTTAATCTCAAGGAACCCTAACCTGTCCCCACCCCCCTCCCTCCCTCCTCTCAACACCCATAAGTTTCAGATTTTCGAGCGCATAGGTGTTTTAAGCATTCATTTTCTCGAATGCTGTAAAGATTGTTGTGAAATACTACAAGTCACTTTGGTTTCAGTCCCAAAAAAAATAAATAAATAAAAAAGATAATAATAATAGTAAAAACGCACGCTTATTCAATTGAGTAGCGATCAACCACCGAGAACTGGCCAGGAGTCAGTTCCGGAAGTGCTATCATTACAATGCTAGAAGAAGGGAGACATTTTACTGCTGTGAGTCAGATTCAAATACAGTATCTATGGTTTTTCGCTTGTGTAATTAGGACCCATTGCCTGACTCCACTGATTTAGCTTACATGTTTCAAGTAGGCTGTGATGTCAATTGACCATGCCCATTTAAAGAAAAGGTTGGATAATACGATATGCACGTGCAGTTACGAAAGACAGTTTAGAAATAGCCTCGTTGTCCCGAGCAGTTGAGATTTTCCGTGCAGAGACTGGGATTTAGAGGTTATATTTTAGGACTCTTTTTTGCTGCCTAGTTGAAGTTTTTACGTGCTGCTTCCTCTGCAATATATTCCTGAAAATATTGACCCAGATAGTTGGCGCACTGATCATGCAATGAGCGTGTCCAAAAAGTAGAACAAAGCACCGCACGGCGTTATCTAAAAAAAGCAGAGCCGCCCCACAAATGTGAGCTGCCGATTATTGATGTGCTATTGTCATTGGCAGCATGCCAGAAAGTTCTTTAACCTTTTCAGAGAGGGATACCCAATGCGCACGAAAACAACCTGTTTCTTAGAAACGAGATGTGTGTGGAAGCGCGCATGTAATTGAACGTCATAAATCGTCTGTAATCCTTCTGGTTTAAGTTTTGTTCCAAGTACCAAAATTCATTGCAACAAATAGGGCTTTTTGAAAGAATTTCTTATATGCGAAGTTATGGTAAAAAAGCAACAAAAAAAAAACATGTCGTTCCACCCCGAACGTCATCCCGGCCAGTGTAGCATTCGTTTCATTGCACGTGTGTTGGTTGATTATGAGGAAAATTAGAAGAGGGGGTGGCGGGGGGGGAGGGGGGGGGTTGAGGTATGTTGTCATTGCTTGAAGCACGAACTGACTGATATCAAAAGCAGTGTGCGAGTTGGCGTGCGCAGGAGAATGATGACCGAGGTCGGTGGGGCAGGAAAAAGCCAAGCGTAAGACAGAAGTCTAGCTGTGCCCCCTTTTTGAAAAAAAAAAAACGTTTCCTTCTCATTTTGAAGGTGTGAAAAGGAATTCCAGGCGAAAAATGTATGAAAATTTGTAGATGTGTTGGATTATTGCTGAATGGTACTATTGCTGGATGTTGAACCCTGATACGGTTTTTAGATCAATATAGATCAAGGACCCAAGTTTTATGATTCGACCCCATTTGAAACTATGAATAAACTATTTCTAGAGCAACGAGTGTCCAAAAACAGTAACACGGAAGTTATGTAAGTCAGACACCGGATCGCTGCCAGGTCTGATCCGAATAGGTGATCGTTGGTTGGAAACTGGAGATAACTGTCTTGCTTTCTCACAGCGAATCCAACCGACCACCTCCAACCTTCACCCCCCCCCCCCCCCACCGACCACCCACAAACCTGTACTGCACAGTATAAAGCTGTATGTTTTGGAGTGGGATTTTTGTGAAGGCCCACGAATAAGATACACTGCTGTTCAACGGTTTTATACGAGTTTCAATATGATCTGTGCCAAAATTAATGTGGGATGTTTCCTGCCATAGTTACATAACGCAACTTCAGAAGAATGGAGAAATAGCACTGGGCCAACAGTTCTAAGCTGTATACGTCACAATAGCCGACCTGATTCCATGCCAACTTTCTGAATGAGATCGCTGAGGCTTCATTTTCACAGCGCAGCCTTCCTACATTTTTTTTTATCTTCAGATGCTCTACATGTTACCTCTGATATTACATAACGGGGAGATGTTAATCTGACAACCGATTCTTGCACTGTCAGCACCAAATCTGGACATCAGTTAACCAGTTTATGTGATTGACCGCGGTTAATGGCACCGTTTACATCTGTAGTGGCGAAGTTTGCTATTGATTAGCTGTCTTCAGTTTTTTACGTAGATGCCAAGAGTAGGCTGCAAATGCGGAAAGATCAGCATTCAGTATATATATATATGTGCGAACAGTCCTTGGCCTTTATCTAGGTTCTTTTTTTTTTTAGCAGAATTGAGCAGCGACTTTTGTTTTACCACTGCAAATAGGCTATTTGGCCGTGTTTTCGGCTGTAAGTAAGTTAACTGGGCTATAAGCACTCTGGCCTGTCGGCGTACTGCGTGTTAACTGACCCACAAACGCTCTGGGCCGTCGGCGTACTCCGTGTTAACTGACCCACAAACGCTCTGGGCCGTCGGCGTACTCCGTGTTAACTGACCCACAAACGCTCTGGGCCGTCGGCGTACTCTTTGTTCACTGGGCCGGCCACAAGCGCTCTGGCTCATCGGCGTACTTCGTGTTAACTGGTTTACAAGCGCTCTGGCCCATCGTCGTACTCCGTGTTCACCTTGCCAAAAGCGCCCTAGCCCATCGGTGTACTCCGTGTTAACTGGGTCACAAGCGCCCTGACCCATGCGCGATCGCCGAATTAACTGGACCACAAGCGCTCTGGCCCATACCTCCGCGTTAACTGGGCCACAAGCGTCCTCGGGCTCATAAATTATTTGGCCGTCGGTATCCTCTGTGCCAGATGTAACGTAATTCTGCTTCTGCAGCAAACTTTGCTAAAACTAAGTGAAACTGCCTTAAGGATTCCTGCTGCATTTTCATTGAATGGGCAAAAACTTCATGGAATGTCCGATCAACAACATCCTCATCTGCTTATTAGTCTCAGTCGTCCAGTTGGAACCAGAAAATATTGTTTATTTACAAACAATATTTTTGGTTGTTTAAAGTTCACGAATGAATACCTTTGTTTACCACTAAGCAGCCGGATGCTTGTCGTGGTGTGGTAATCGAAAAGATGCCCGATTGCATGTAGCCACTGCGATGTAAACATGACACATTGTCCTCTGATTCTTGTGTGTTTATATCTTTGCCAAAACTGCCCTGTTTGTCAGTATGGTTATTTCCGCGATACAGTTTTGCTATTGAACGGATCAGACGTTTCAGACTTCAAGTTGATTTCTAAAAATAAACATTATCGATTTATATTATAGAAACTTTATCTTTTCAGTAAAAATCGAGCGCTGTTGTCTGTCTCTGTGAAATCATTTGGATACATTCCAAATAGATGTAGTTTAACTAATAAAGGTTCACAAGTTTTGTGTGAATTAAATAGATTCATAGAAAAGGTTGTAGAAAAAATAAGCTGAACGATACTGTGATAAAAACGGTTCTTCATAATTGCCTTGCGATCTGGGGAAAAAACAAGAACATAGCGACATGTAGTTATACGTAGCGGTGTGGTATGGTTGCGATTTATCTGGCACATGGAACATTTTCTTTCCTGGAGCGAGCGCACAGTGTGGCGAATCTTTCACGCGAAAGAGAAGTCGCTATCCATTCGATCGCTGTCGGCCGCATTAAAGATACAGAGATTGTCTCTCGAACTGGATTGGCTCACGGACATGGAAGGGATAACGTAAATAACATTAAAAACGCCGGCGGACTGGAGAGTTATAGATGTTGTTGCTTGGAAACGGGAGCGCCCTCCGGTCGATTTTACGAAGAATATAGAGGAATTAAGCGAAAACTCAAACGAGCAAGAAGTGCATTGCTGTCGTTGTATTACCGGGTGTGTGCCACGGGTCACGTGACCTGCGATGCCTTTGTTTACGTCACAATCGTTCCAACAATGCTACCTTCTGTTGCCATGCGACCGATTTTGGACAGGTACGGGATTGGTGTAGGCTATGCCTGCACAAATTAAGGCCTGAGACGCATTTGGAGCGAGGCGTTAAAAAGCTGAACGAGGAGGGGAAGGTCATTGTGGGCAAGGAAGATGCCGCACGTGGATTTGAAATAAAAATGCGTGCATTTCAGTGATTGCTAAAATCAATCCGGAGATATCCGACCATTCATTCATTCATTCATTTTTTTTGGAGCGGTTAAGTTTGCCCCATGATTCGGGGGAGGGGGGGGGGTGGCGTGTTTATGATGAGTGGAACGAATGGATATTACACTTGGTTACAGATCATTCTCTTGTTTGTTGGCAGTTGCAAGAAAGGCGAATTATTCGACTACCTGACACAAGTTGTGACGCTGTCGGAAAAAAGGACAAGGTGAGTTCCAAAGTTGTTTGTATGTGTAGGGTGGAGTTAAAACTATTCTTATAGTTGTGGTAATTAGCCTATGACAAAGTCAGGTTTCAAGTGAAATGGCAAAATCGATCTAACACGTGGTTTTATGTTCGGTGTTACTTGGTGCAGTTTATATTCGTGACTTTAACACATGAGGACTTCATACACTGAAATATTGATAAGATTTGTCTGAAGTACACTTGATGCCAAATTGCATTTGACACTGACCGCGGTAGGTGTTGTACATGTATTTTCTGTGAAAAAAAACCTGCCCCAACTGACGCATATATACACACAGGGTTATTCTCCGTGTCAAGTACCGGAAAGTATTAAAAAAGTATGCACTTAACATCGCCGTAACAACCCAACTAAACAACCGAAAAACGTCACAGAGGAGTGCAAAAATATGTAATTTACAAGAGATTATAACAGTGCAAGAAATCATGAAATAAACACAACAACGACGCTCGCGTTTGAACTGATTCGGAACCCCCCCTCTCCATCTGTCAGCCTGCACCTACCCCCCCTCCCCCCTTCCTCTCTTGACTGATTCAGAACACCCCTCTTCATTTGCCAGCCTGCCCCAATCCCTACCCCACCCCTCCCTTTTAATCATTGAATTGCTTGCTGCTGTGGACATCTCGCACTGTAAGTTAACAACAGCGTTAGCGATCCAATTCACGGCTGGAATCTTCTCAACAAAGAGTTTGGTATCATTCTGTCAATCTTAAAATCTTTCTCTCAGTTCCAGCTGTGTAAACTTTCTCTCAAACTCATCCGAATAAGCAGGAAATGCCGCTTCTCTCGTCGGCTCAGTGATTGACCACAGCAGGACGTGCAGGACCTGTTAAAACAATGCCCCAGGATATTTTTGTAGTCCATACAAAACAACACGAAATGCTCGATTTCAGAAGACTTATAGACCAAATGCGAAGATCTCAAATTATCACATAGGGCAGTTTCAGTGTTTAATACTTGATCCCAGACATGGAGTATACTTCCAGTCGCATGGATGTTTTAGATTTAGGACGAATTTGCGCGTTGACTTTACTTCGGATTCAAGCCTCTTGCCCTCAACACTGTTTTCGTAAATCTTTCTCTGCAGCAACTCGGGACATTACAAAAACGAACAACATTCATGTTGACACATTTTGTCGACGTTGCAGGCAGATTATGCGACAGTTATTAGAAGCGGTAGAATTTATCCACAACAAAAACATTGTACATCGAGACTTAAAGGTATGTGTGACAGGAAAAAAAAAAACAACAATACTGGATCAACTTTTTCAGGCTTATCTCAAAACATAATTCGTCTTGAAAACTAATCAGCTGTAGTCGTTTTAGATGGCAATCAGTGCAATACTGTGTACTCTGGTAGTAATTAATTAGTAAATCCCATTGATATCGGATCAAATGATTGTTTTATTTTGTTAATCGGCAAATGAGTTTAGCCTGATGGTTGCTTGATTCTTGTTGACATCCCAATGACAAGTTAATCAATCACTTGTAAATATGTTTAAATTTGGACATGGAGGTGATTAGAAGATCATCACACCGAAAAGTTAATGCGAAAAGTGCAACCGGATAAGTACTGATTTCAAACTAAATATTATGACTCTTTTTGTGAAGCATTTCTGCATTTGAACATTACTTTTGTTTACTGCATTGATTGCAAAACAAAAAATGTTAATTCAAATTTTAAAAATCGATAATCGTGTTAAATTTCAGCCGGAGAACATCCTATTGGACGATAATATGAACGTGAAGTTATCGGATTTCGGTTTTGCTACCGTGATCAGTCATAACCAAGAGCTACAAGGTAGGCGGGGACTCGAAAATGACGTCATTCTCGTGTCTCATGTTAGGTTACCATGAAATCCTAGTAGTGGGTGGTGTTGTGGGGGAGGGAGGGGAGGGGGTTGAGGTGTGAGTGTAATCTTTAGGAAAGTCTTCGCAATGAAATTATAAGTGCGAATTATCGATTTGTTGGCTTCAGTAAACACCAATCACTGCAGAAGCACTCGGGATCTGTGAAAACTCCAAGCATTCTATTTAATCTCTGTGTGTGTGAAATATGTGGCCTTGTTTTATCCCTCGTTATGAGATAAGATGATAGATAGCTCGTATAGGTGTTTACATCCAGTCCATCCGGGTTTGAGGGGGGAAGCAGTAGGTGATTCAGTTTACGGACAAAGCTATTTACATAAATAAAGCTCTGTGTTATTTCCAGTGTAACCTTGTGCAGATTGTTTACGGAAAATCTTACATGATCAGAGCAGTAGAGTATATTTACAGTTCTAAATTAAGTTTGTTTGACTGTTTCAAAATATGCCATTTTTTTGACGCGATAGAAATTCTATGTTGCAGATCTGTGCGGAACACCGGGATACTTGGCACCGGAAGTACTCAAGGTCTCCATGTACGACGATGCGGAGGGTTACGGAAAGCCGGTTGACATGTGAGTCCTGTCTCCCTCCTCTCCTCTCTTCATCCCCACCTCCCTCTTCTCTCCCCTTTCCCACCTCCCTCTTCTCTTTCTCCACACCTCCCTCCTCTCTCCCCTTCCCCACCTCCCTCTTCTCTTCCCTTCCCCACCTCCCTCTTCTCTTCCTCCCCACCTCCCTCCTCTCTCCCCTTCCCCACCCCCTCTTCTCTTTCTCCCCACCTCCCTCTTCTCTCCCCTTCCCCACCTCCCTCTTGTCTTCCTCCCCACCTCCCTCCTCTCTCCCCTTTCCCACCCTCCTCTTCTCTTTCTCCCCACCTCCCTCTTCTCTCCCCTTCCCCACCTCCCTCTTCTCTTCCTCCCCACCTCCCTCCTCTCTCCCCTTCCCCACCCCCCTCTTCTCTTTCTCCCCACCTCCCTCTTCTCTCCCCTTCCCCACCTCCCTCTTGTCTTCCTCCCCACCTCCCTCCTCTCTCCCCTTTCCCACCCTCCTCTTCTCTTTCTCCCCACCTCCCTCTTCTCTCCCCTACCCCACCTCCCTCTTCTCTTCCTCCCCACCTCCCTCTTCTTTCCCCTTCCCCACCTCCCTCTTCTCTTTCTCCCCACCTCCCTCTTCTCTCCCCTTCCCCACCTCCCTCTTCTCTTCCCTTACCCACCTCCTATGCTCTTCCTCCCCACCTCCCTCCTCTCTCCCGTTCCCCACCTCCCTCCTCTCTTCCTCCCAACCTCCCTCCTATCATCCTCCCCACCTCCCTCTTCTCTCCCCTTCCCCACCTCCCTCCTCTCTTCCTCCCCACCTCCCTCTTCTCTCCCCTTCCCCACCTCCCTCCTCTCTTCTTCACCACCTTCCGCCTCTCTCCCCTTCCCCACCTCCCTCTCCTTTGTCCCTCCAATCTCTCTACCCCCTCCGAATTTCGCTCTCTCCCGCTTCTCTCTCCCCCTATCCCTCTCTCTCATTATATCGTTCACACATCCCCCCTGCCTTGTGTGTGTCTGTCTGCCCTCCCGCCTCCCTCTCACCTCTTTTAAGCCTCTCCCCCTCCCCTACTCCTTGTATCTGGTTAAAGCCCTGTATGTTTTCACTAAAAGTATAGATCGGTTGCTGGGGCACAACATATCAGTTCAAAGAATGTCATTCTAACGAGGCCCGTTGTGTGTTTTGATGTGTTTCACCTTTTGCCCTTTACTGTGTACATAATGATACAAAAAAAAAAAAAAAGCGTGTTATGTCCGCCATAAATCTGCCACAGCTAGCCTGTGAGAACGTAAGCCCTATAAAAACAGCATCGGTGCGGTAAGCCTTGTTACTGTGTTGTTTATCTCCCGAGCTCCGCTCTCGCTGTTTCTAAAAAAAGTTCATGTACGAAAGCTTAGCTCACAGAAGCCCCTGGATATACTGTGCTTATTGGTAGTATTTCAGATAAATAAGTAAAAAAAGCAGAATCTTAAATAATAAAAATAAATAGATGTGTCGGATAAAAGAAAAGAGACGCGCACATTGTAAAAGAATGGTTCGGAGACTTTAGTGAGTAGAATCTTGTGGTCCACAACAATCTGTTCACAGTCTTGTTGTCCATTTTCGGTCAAAGGAGTAAGGGCATTTTGCGTATTGTTTAGTTGTCCATACAATAACACGTTACATAATGGAGTAAAAAAACAGGAGGAGTCTGTGGCTCTCATGCAGAACAGGAAATAGCAGGGCTACGCATTCCTGTGTACAATGTGGAATTTGGGATTATTGGCGGTCATTGGCGGATCAGCTTTCTGTGAATAATCGCCGTTTTTTTCAGTTTTTTTTTTTTTGTTTGTTTTGTTTTGTTTTTTTTTGTGATCATGAGTTCCGCCCATTTCCTCGGAATGAAAAAAAAGGAGCTAAATAAAAAGCTGCCCTGCTGTCATTGTGCTCAGGATGTAAATAAATAAATCCGCCTTACGCCTTTTCATCTTCCTTGTTTAATGTACAGGAAATCGCATTAATGTGCAATGCAACGTTCAAACACACACACGCACACACATTCCCTCCTCCCCCCTCCACCATGAACACCCACAGAAACGAGATGTGTTCTTTGGAATTAAAATTGATGTCTTTGTTTAGGTTTTTTTTAAAGGAAAAGCATGATAAGTAGTCGGTGGTATATCTTGTTGTTTTAACATTATTTAGTCAACAAAGTTGCGCACATGTCATATGTCTGGTTTGTCCAGAATGACAAAGCCACTCACACAAGCTTAGCTTTTTGTTTGAATAAAAAATCTGATGCGAAGTTATGTAATGTTTCTTGCTCTTAGACAAAGAACTGTTGGTTTTTTAATGAAATCAGAAAGTTATAACCAAGAAGAGTGGATCACTAGTATATTTAAATTGGTTTTTGTCTGGGTTTTATGTGCAATTTGTTGATATAATTTTGTAGGTGTCGGCTGATTTGTTTTCATATGCGATTGGCTGCTAATTAACTGATTTATTATGATTGACAGGTGGGCGTGCGGAGTCATTATGTACACACTGTAAGTACACCAATAAGGCATACATAAGTACATAATTAAATAAGTAAATAAGCTGTCACGTGCAATTTTTTCGGTAATTACATTTTGTTGTGACTCACCCGAAGTTCGTTTTTAATTAAGTGAAGATGAATTCGAAATCATTGAATGATAACAAAATGTCTGTGTGCTTAAGTTATTTACCTTTGGCAAGGATAGACATAGGGTAGATGAAACTGCCTGTAAAACTTCACCAAAAAGAGAAAAGAGAGATGGAAGGGGAGTTGGCTGATTATTTTTCAAAGGGATTTATTCATGAGGAAAACATTAAAATGTTGGGTTTTTGATTGTTGGATTTAACTATACTCGAGCTGTTTTCGGTACTTCTTTACTTAAGGCGGACAGAATTGTTGATTAGTAAATATTGAAAATAAAGGAGAAGAAAGGTTTTCACATTAAAACAACAATCAAATTGCGTAGTCAGTAGTATATAATGTATTTCAGTTGGCGTGTTAGTTTTGAATAAAGCGATTAAAAAGTTACAGTTTCATATTTGGTATTGATGCGAAAAAAAAAAACACAGACGCCAACAGGATAGGTCTATTTTAATACAAAATGTGAGCAAACAAAAGCATTTATGCGAGTGTATGAAAAAAATCTTGTCTAGTTGCAATGCATTGTGGGAGGAGAGTCCGGAAGTGTCATATATCTTGCGTGTTAGAGCTTGGTGGAAAGTTTTGGTGACGTCATGTGTTGTGTGTTACAGCTTGATGGGGTATCCGCCGTTTTAGTGACGTCATGTGTTGTGTGTTGCAGCTTGGTGGGGTGTCCGCCGTTTTGGCATCGCAAGCAGATGTACATGTTACGAGCGATTATGGACGGTCGCTACAGCTTCGGTTCCCCCGAATGGGACGACATTAGTGAACACCCCAAGCAATTGGTGAGCTCCTGCAGCCCTTGTTCATGCTCATTGTTCATGTTCCTGAAAGTTAGGGTATGACAAAAAAATGGCGACCAAGGTGTGGTTGTTTATCAAAGTAATTGCTATTGAGATCCTTAATAATTTATATCTCTGTTCATTATGAAGTAGATCAGTGTGCAAAGCAACTAAATAATTATTGTCGTTGTTGTTATAATACATTAAAAATTAACAACACAATACTCACTCGATTGTGAGTAGTAAAGCAGTAAGTACTGATTACTTTTTGTCGCTCTTGTTCCAATCCAGTGAGTATTGTGTCACAGAAGCTAGCGCGACACAAAAACTAGCGTGACCCAGAAGCTAGCGTGTCACAGAAGCTAGTGTGTCACAGAAGGCAGCGTGTCGCCGAAGCCAGCTATTTAAGTCGTGTGCTTAACGAACCAATTATCGCGAAACTTAGTTTGCACACCGTCGAGTATAAAGTGAATGAGGCCTTCGTTATTTGAAAGTAATGTATGATTTTTTTACCGTAGATGAGAAAATTTTGGTGCTTGGTGCTTGGGAATTTTTATCATTTATTTATGTATTTATTGTATTTCTTTATTTTGTTTGAAAGATTTCGCAGTTATTAGTCGTAGATCCGGCGAGTCGGTTGACTGTAAGCGAGGCCTTACAACACCCGTTCTTCAAGCGGGAAGAGGTTAGTTGCGTGTCGATTCCTGAACCCACGCACCACGTGATCGTACACGTAAGCTTGCCGGTGGTGACTGCATGACCCACTGTTTTCTCTTTTCTAATACTTCTTGTTGCTAACGTTGTTTGGGGGATTATTTTCGCAGCTTCAATCATTGGTAAACCAGTGAAATACTGTTCTGAACCCAAACATAGAAATCTTTTCCGGCTTTTATTTTTGCCAAATGGACCACTTTTGTTCGACCCCGTTCCCATGTATGGACAAATTTTCAGGAAGGTGATTTTGCGAATCTGAGAAACCCATTCCCAAGTACCGACCAATTCGACCCTAGATGAGATAGCACATATCTCCACCTTATTCAACCTGACTTAAGAAGCCGCGAAAAAAAAGTCCCTGTATCACAGTAGTTTATAAGGAGAAAAAAATATTTTTGTCTGTAAATAGTTGTGAGGTTAAAACATTCATTTTTTTAAAGTTACTCTAAGCTCTTTAGTTTAGTTTGTAATAATTATTTTCTATATTTGTAAATACTGTAACTGATCTTTGGAAGCTTGCTTACACAGTAGGTATTTACACTGTAACGTACACACATCGTGCTAATGTGTAGTCAAGTTTTAAAAATAGGAAATAAACTGCACTGCATTTAGATACGAGCCTAGCACACCCCGTTGTTATTAAACAGCTGACCTCGTGGGGAGATCAATCGGTTAGATTATAAACACAGAGCGGATGGATAGTTCTATCTAACTAGCCGTGCTGTGCATCCCTCAGTGTTAAGTATTCTTGCACATTGGTGAATAAGAGGTATATGAGTGTCCAAGTCACTAAAATCTATAATTTAGTGACTTTTTTAAAAAGTGATTCCTCTCCTTTATGGGTACTATTTTGCGCGGAATCCCCATTGGGTCTGCGGAGTAAAAAGGTGTCAAACACAACAGACCGAAACGTGGTAGAGGTTGGCTGTTGGACAACAACGACCACACCCAGTCATCGTGTAATTTTGGTGTGGTAGGGCCGATTTTTAAAACGAGTTTCATTTTCCTGAACAAAATAACACTCTTTTAGTTAAAATAAGAATATATCAAGTAAATAAGAATACGTATATTTTTAAGTTCAAAATAAGTGAAATAAGGCTTATTATAATTGAACTATATAGAGAATCAGAGAAGCTGAATTGCCCTAAATTGGTATTAGTCTGCTCTGGGAAAAAGACCATTTTTACCATAGTCTTTTTTCACAAATAATAAAAATGTGTGAATTCTTATGTGCTTGATATATTTCTATTTTAAACAGTAGAGTGTTAAATCTATAACCATTGTTATTGAACTTAACCGAAATAAGTAGTGACCTTACATCAGACACCTCATTGTGTAGCGCATTGTGGTGCATCATGGTTGACCCCGATCTTTCGTGGCTTAGCTTCTCCTTCTCCTTTTCACTCACAAACTCTCGTGAGCATAGTTGAGGCTGACATCCCGCCTCTGTTTTGTTCATCCGTCTTTTCCTTCTCCGTTCTTCCTTTATGTTGTGTCTTCGGCATGGTTTTTTGGAAAAAAAGGGCCTCGCGAAAGTCGTTATTTTTGTTTCTTTTAAAATAACGGATGCGTGGTCAATTTCTTACATACCTTGGGATGGGGTGTCAAAAAATCCAAAGTGATATGTATATAGTGATATAAAGTGATGTACATATATTTTAATATAGGATATATATATATATATATATATATATATATATATATATATATATATATATATATATATATATATATGTAGATATAGATAGATTATATATATATATTAACATATATATACATCACTTTAGATCACCATATCACTTTGGATTTTTTTATTTTGACATATTATATATATATATATATATATATATATATATATATATATATATATATATATATATTGTATTGTATTAAAAGAAAAACAGGTGGGATTTGATGCTTCCTACGTTCAGGCGTTTTTTATAGAATCTTATTAGGTATTCAAGTGAAAAATACCGCTTAAACCATTAAATAGTATAAAAAGTCATAAGTTGTTTTGTTATGCTTTATTGCTTTATTTCCAGCGGCCAGAAGAAGAAAAGAAAAAGTTCTTCCCCAGACGGTTATTCAAAGTAATATTTCTTTTCTATGATAGCTTCATTATAATGCTAATAGTTTCTTATATGTGGTCTAAATGGGCTGCAATTTGAAAAAAAGTTCTTTTACGATAAACTTGCATGCACATTTATTGAGTAAAAAAAAGTAAAAATTGGATAATATAAGGTATAAGGTAATAGAGAACTAAACGAGTGCGTTATGACATGTTTGTTTATGAGATTCTGTTGATTCTGCAGGCTGCTGTGATTACGATAACTGCGGTGTACCGGATACGGAACTTACACCTGCACCCGCCGCCTATCAGTAAAAAGAGCGTGCGCCGCGACCCTTACGCGACGCGCATTTTCCGCAAGGCCATCGACGCGGGCGCGTTCAAAATTTACGGACATTGGGTGAAGCGCGGCGAGAATCAAAATCGCGCGGCGCTTTTTGAAAATACGCCCAAACGAGATCTCAAGATGGCGCCACCGAACGGCCCGAGCATAATCTCGCCATATATTCAAACGTGACTGTAGTTATTGTTGCGAAGAAGAGGCAGGGTGTAAGAATGGAGTGCGTTGTGCCTCGGCTCCACGGAGATTCGCCTTCCCCTCTCCCTCTCCCCTCCACCCCTTTGTGTGATGAGTTATACTTGCATGAAGTATTGTGACGTAAGTGCCACAAATGTTGTCATATTATAGGCCAGTGTTATGCGAACCTGGCGGAACTTAATTACGGTCACTCCGTAGATGCCAAACGGGTCATGTTCACTTCAGAATTGGCATTCGTGTACTTAAACAAAAATAGTAAGCCGGCGAGTGTGACCGGCTTCTTACGTCATTGCCGCAAACTGTGACGTCATTTTCTTGAAGTTAGCCTCGGCTTTCAAATGTGCAGTACGTTTTAGTTGCAATGAAAAGAGGCAGAGATACAACACTGTTAACGTGCCTAGAGGGAGAAAACAAAATCTGGTGTAAAAACTAACTGAAGGCGGACTCAAGGTTGGTATTGCCAGCGTCTCAGATTTGAAATTTCACTCAAAATGACTCAAGGTAGTCAGATGGTACTTGCGGAGTAATAGTACATTGCATTCAATTTGTACCAGTACAGGAAAAAAAACGTACTTCTTGAGACATGATACTGACTTTTAAAGTACAATTAGGAGTATTAATATTTAACTGCGCATAGCTTTTAATCTCTGATCGATGGGTTTTAGCATTGTTGTGGTTTTTGCTTTTGTTGTGATTGTTTTTGGTGAAAATATTAATTCGCTATGGTGTTACTCGAAAACACTTCTTGTTTGATATAAATTAGGGGCGTGTTTTTTTTAGATACTGTTTCAAACTATTTCAAGGTACATGGCACAGTGAGTTGCGTTCGGCGATGACATTCTGTCAGTGCTTATATTTTATTCATATGTTTGTTTCAGTTAGCATACTTTTTGCCATCCAGGTAGGAATTTTCGCCTAGAATGTGTTACCGCAAAACACGGGAGATTGATTTGTCCCATAATTCTTTAAAGTCAGTATTAGTTTCGTTTCTAAATAATATAAACTTCCTTTTCATCTGTTCAAAAGCAGTTTGCCAAAATTTCCGTCTGTAAGAAGTCCTGAATAGCCAATTTATTCCAACTTTATATACGATTTTTAAGGGGTACTTGACAATTTTTTTTTTTTTTGTAAACAGAAACACAGGTGCTTTTGAAACTTACCACTGGTGTTATTTATGGAATGGGTTTGGTATTTCTAACGATTGAAAGGTCAGCCGATAAAAAGCTCCCCGACCCCCTAACCAACACGCCCCCCCTCCCTCCCTTCACTGGCGGCGGTCTACCCCCCCCCCCCTTCCACTCAAGCCCTCAGTCCCAATTGCAAGTCCAAATAAATATTACATAAATGTTAAATTTTGTATTAGAGCGTAAATAGCTATTATATTTATTATGTAAAATGCTCAAAAGGTTTATTTGAGGGTTTCAGGGTATCAGTTTTATATCCGACTTCTTAAGGAATATATTTGTTTTATTGAAGATTTTATTTGAAAATAAATATTAACATACCGGTAGTCCCACAATAACTGCGATGGAATAGTAACAACTGCATCCAGAAATCCGGATTCTTTTAGAACCATTCTAGCAACGGCACTTGATCATCTGTTGTTTCACAAAAATACTAAAACAAAACCAAAAAATATATATATATATATATTTTTTTTTATTCTTTGCGGGGAAAAGGCGTGTCAGAGTCTCCGAGCTGAGAATATTTCAAAAGTACAGTGAACAGAAAATGTACTGTCACTGTTCGGTGTGATGTGCGTGACGTCACATGGCGTTGTCATTGTTTACGTTTGCCGTGTCAGATTGTGTATCGTTAATGAACTTACAATACTCATATATCTTACGTTTTGCTGTGCTGTTAAATCTATTTAGGTCTAAAATAATATGCGGTATAGTCGGTATCTAAAATGATACGGAATTGGGACTAAGGTACTGGATGTGTCTGATAAGTAACTGCTTTGGGTACTGCATTTACTTGAGGAAGGGGATGGGCGAGGGCGGGGGCGAACGGGGGAGTGTTGTCTTTTGAGGCTTACAATCCTCAAGTAATTTGGAAAGTTAGCTCTTTTTCTTTCACCGTTTTACATACAACCGTGTTTGATTACTCATCAAATTGCTCAGTACTCCATTACATTAGCTAGAAAGAATTCAAATTATACCCGTATAGGCGCGTCGTCAAGTCCTTCATTTTCACTATCTGAATGAAAACAAAACAAATAAATAAACAATAAAATGTCCAGTGGGAAAATATCCTGGCGTGTGGTTACTGAAAGAGGTTTTATGGTATTTATTTTTACGCGCTTGTGTGGAGTGAATATGTAATAAATAATTAAGCACTGGTACTTAACAAGTCGTTTTGAACTGAATAATGTTTGATTTTTGAAACAAAAGTGAGTGCTAAGCTTATGTGATGTGATTCCGTAGTGGTGTATTGGTAACTAGCAAAAATATGAACAGACAAAAACACAGCCACCGTAGGAATTCATACAGAATTGAAACCGGTTAATTGCATAGCCAGTTTTCTAAAGAATATTGTGTGTTTCACCAATTTATGCAATTTTGCGGTATATTTTGTGTGAAAATGAACGGTAATGGAATTTCCTACGGTATGCAATTAACTGGTTTATGTGATTAACCAGTTTCGTCTGTACTCGGACAAAATTCAGCGATGTGGCAGTGAGTCATTGAGGTCACGTGTGTTATTTGGGGGGATGTTATTGGTGCTTATGCCGTTGTGTATCTAAACCAAAGAATGTGCTAAAAAGGAGTGAATGATTTCTCGTTGGTGCGATGTACTTTTTTGCAACAGAATCGTGTATATGTCTGTAAAATGTTTCCTGAGCCGATCATGTATTTCAATTAGCTGCTGATGAAATAAACAAATCTATATGTAGACGGAAACCAAAATAATATAGTCTAACCTGGTTTACTGGAACGTGTTAAAACCAAGTTAAAATTGCCAAAACGTGCAGTATTCTTCTCTTTAAAATAAAAAATGTAAAAAAAGCAGTAAAATTTCAAAAAGCCATCTCATTATTTCTTAAGTATATGTAAGGCATTTATGTATAAGGGTAGTGAATTATTATTTAGGAAAGCATATATTCTGTATAAGTTGTTTTTTTTTTTGTGTGAGGGGTATCTCGCTTTAACCTGTGTGCTCGTTAAAAGTAGGATAATATACACTAGGATAATATGCATTGTACTGTTTCACTTTGCTTTGGAAACCCAGCACAGTGTATTTTTGACAAGTAGTTGGAGCTAACGCAGCCTGTAATTCCGGATGGTTGACCGCCAATTAACCATCGACGGTGAGTTTCTGGATAACCTGAAAATGGTGAATTTCTGTAGGATTGGAGCATCTTGTGACTCGATGAGTGATTCTGACTAACTAGTCTCCTGTTTCGAGTTACATTGGATACAGTGTCTGATACTACTACATGTTTTCAGTTTGTGTTTAAACTATTTTATTTGAAACTGTAACAGGTGTTTCCTTGAGAATTTTAAATTATTAACATGAGTTGTCCTTTTAATGCAGTTTCATCTTGACGTGAATAATTTTTTTTATAATCCTATGGTAGTTTTTAATATTGGTAAAAATATATATCGAAAAAAACAAAAACAAACTCATAATGAAGCAAGTACCGGTCTCGTGTTCGTGCTGCTAAGTGTAACACGGGAAGCTGCACATAATACTGCTGTTCTTTGTCTTACAAAACTAATTAAAGGGATTTGAAAATGATGTTCCTTTATGTCAGCAGATTTGAAGAAATGTAACTACATATTCCAATTAAGCTAGTTCTAATAATAGTGGTTGCGGAAATTTAGTGGTTTTTAAACTTGGAAATCATAAACCGTGTCTTGAATTTAATGAAAGTTTTTTGGCTAAAAAAAATCAGTTGCTAGGAGGGTTTTCGATACCATATATCTGTTAAGGATTTCTGTGTTAACTATTTCAGTCTTTATGTGTAACATGTCGGAAGACAGAAATAAAGGTGTTCTTTGTTGCTGTTTGTACACTTGTTCTGTGTGTATGTCATCAATTTGTTTTTAATTCCGAAGAATAAAAATATATGAGAAAACCAGGAGATATTTTACTTCTCGAAATTGCAAAACTACGCAAACACCAATCACGATTCCTTTTACCCGCCATTAAATTTCAAATAAAAATAGGTAAATCTGTGGGTATAAAAACAGAGAATGAACAAAAAGCAATGGCGATTGACAAGAGTTTGCTGAAATAACGAAAACAAGATTGAATTGAAGATAATGTAATTTTAATTGAATATATGTCATTATTTCTGATTTATTTCACCCCTGTTAAAGATGCAATGATTACGTGAAAATACAACTTAGGTTTAATCTCCGCAAATTCTTCGATCTATTGAATCCTAAACGTTACTTTTGCTAGAGTACTTGTTGGCTTGGCTTCGATATATGTCATGTTCTACAAAAAAGGTGTACTGCTCCTACACCATAGCGATGTTTCTTTAAAATGTATGTGGCTTAATGGAATCCAGCCAGCTAGCAAAATGATCAGCGACTTGGGAACGATTGAGGTGTTCATTGTTTGTATCATCGATCCAGTGAACCACAGAGGCAGATCATTCCAATAAAGTATAAATATAACGGCTAAAAACAGGAAACGCATCTAAAAAGTCTTTGAGAAATGACCTATATAGTTGAAGTCTTTTTAATCATCAAATATTCATCACATATTCAGAAAATTTAATTGGTTGTGCCAGCAAGTAAATTAAAGGAACAAAGGATGTTTGTACTAGCTAAGGCAGATAACTAGACATGAACTACATATAAACAGGGAATAGATTATTCATGTTTTGAATAGCCAGCAGATACAAAAGACTCGTTGCTCTGGCATTCTGTATAAAATCTGGCCAATAAATTTTGTAAAAAAATCATTTAACAAAACCTGGGCGAAACACAAATAAACACCACCTCGGTCAATAGTCACTAAAATGGCAGACGACGGTTTTGTGGTCGTAGCTCGAAGAAAACGGAATAAAGGAGAAATGAAAAAATATACTGTATCTGATATTAATCAGTGGCATGCCCATTCTTTATCTACAATCCAATCTGTTGACGAAATTTGTCAGCTTGTTGAGAGACGAAGGTAGTGCAATATCTTACATTATCGCCCAGTCATGGCCCCGACCTCTTCAAAGTGTTGACGCGTTGTTATAAAGCAGCTGACCTCTGATGAGACCATTTGTTATGTAAAACACATGAGGAAGGATATATTTAAAAGTAGTTTCTCTCTTTTGTGAGTACTAGTTTCGGAATCCCCAGTGGGTCTGCGAAGTAAAAAGTTGCTGTACTCGTACACAACAGACTAGTCCAGATTATTCTCTCTTGCGGTCTTCCTATGACAGTAAGAGTCATAGTTCATGTAATGAAACATGCCATTGATGTCAATTTTGTCAATATCGGTGCATGGCTGGAACCAATGGTGTTATTTTAGAAAGGATGCATGACGTAAACGGCCTTGTAATAAATTATGGCGCACAATTTTTTTGGTAAAATAAGCCAAATCACACTTTGGGCGTTCCCAATGAAAATGCGCAAAAATTATGCGTTTCGAGTAAAAAGTAACCGGCTTAAAAAATGATAGAGAGATTTCGCCCAAATGCCAAATTTCTCATTACCAAAGAGCAATTGGGTTTTTAACAACCCGTATGGTGTTTTAAAAATTTATTAAAAATTTTAACATATAGTTTCAAGTTTCAATTTCTTTTATGTTCCGATTATGAGCTGTTTTTGTGAGATTTCTTCTATATTATTCTATCATTTCTTTCATTTTTTACCCGGTTCCCTCGCAGCCGAAATTTAAAATTCTTAGGCAGTTTATTCGAAACACCCAAAGTGTGATTTGGCTTATAACAATTTTGAACTAAGAAAAATATGTGTTTTCTTGAAATAAGAATACCGAATCTCCCAATTGCAAAAACACATTTTACTTTAGTTTGGTAGTTTCGCCAAGGCCGAAAATAATGAGCCAGGTTATTTCTGAGTGTACTTTTTAAGAAAAAAAGCATGCTCGTTCGAGCCTCGGAAAATTGAAATCAATGGCCATTTCTATGACAGGAACTGTGACTCTTTCTGTCCTAGAAAGATGGAAAGGGTTCGCTGGGACTAACAAAAGACCAAACGGCCGTAGATATAGGTTGTTGGACAACAGCGATCGAGTGTTGATGCCATTATGAGCAGATGCAGGCGCCGTTGTTCAGTCAAGTTTACCAGTAATGTATAGAGTAAATAATTATCCTTCCAACTGAGGATTACGAAGGTCAGGGAAAATTCGGAAAAATTTTGAGTGAGGAAAAGTCGAAAAGTCAGGAAAAGGTCAGAAATTCTTCAATGTTTCCAGTTTTCAATATTGTTGGTTTTTATGGCTTTTAATTTGGTTTTCAAAAGATTTGCACTCCCCATGATGGCTGTGCCAAAATTTTGAGCGCCTTGAGTGTCCTTTCTCATATTCTAGACACCGACATTAATTAGAAGGTCAGGATAAGTTTGGAAAGAGTCAGGAAAATTCCTTTTGAAAATTGCATGGCAATCCTATCACCCCAACGGACCTCAAGCAGTGTTTTTGTTTTCACCGATCGTAGACAAAACAATTTTTTAAATTGTTGCCTTCAATTTCGACATGCATCTTTGCGGGACTGGCAAATTCGGCATCTTTGAAGGGTCTTGAGACATTTTGTACCTTTGCCACTTTGTACCTTGTCATTTTGTACCTTCGCGAAAGACGTTTTGTACTTTTTTGGGACACTTTGTACCTTTGCGAAAGACGTTTTGTACCTTTTCTGCCACATCGTACCTTACCACTTTATACCTTTTTAAGTCATTTTGTACCCTCTGAAAGATTAGAAAAATTACAACAAAGATTAATTTTACATGTTTTATTGTCAATTTGCACGCTTCTTTACAATACCTTTTTTTGCTGTCGCGTAATGTGTAACCAGCAAAATAACTTGAGTGCGGAAAAATTAATGTTCAGGCAGGGCATAAACTTTTTAGCTCGGGGTCCCGTGGAACCCTAGTCTCGAAAACCAGGGGTCCCGTGGCAATGTCGTGGGGTCCCGAAACAGACACTGCCCACCCCCCCCCCCTCCCAGACAGAAACTACAGGGGTCCCAAGCCAAGTTTCAGGGATCCCGGAACACCGTTAACTTTATGCCCTGTCAGGCTGGTTTACCCGTTTTTTGAAGGTTTAGCGAAATTTAAAACATACGGTAAAGCCACTTTACGGAATGGCCTCCAAAACTATCCTACAAGTTATTGCAATTAATAAACATGTTTTCACTGAAATGAAGGAAAGGTACAGCAAGCGATATTTATTTATTGCAGTATTGGACGTATAAAAAAGGTATAAAATGGTAAGGTACAAAGTGGCAGAAAAGGTACAAAACGTCTTTCGCGGAGGTACAAAGTGTCCCAAAATTTGAGGCACAAAGTGTCCAAAAAGGCACAAAATGACGGAGGTACAAAGTGACAAAGGTACAAAATGTCCCAACCCCCTTTGAATTACAAATGGCTTAGTGTGATAGTAAGGCAACAAGAGTCGTGCATGCCTAGTGTAAAGCTTGCAATTGATAGAACATTGCAACTGTACTTCAGAGGTGAAGGCAAAATAAGAGGACTACAGTAGTTACCATTGGTATAATTGAACAAACAAGTAATATCAAACTTCCAGTTAACTCCAAGAAGCGGCTTCTAATTTGGAGATTTGATTATTTCTTCAATAGCTACCATTGAGGCAGCTATTCTCACAAAGTCCGCTATTGTCCTGTGTCTTATGGTCATTCTTATTATTTAGCCTCATGATTAGCACTAATCTGGTTTCAGACAAGAACTGGACTTTAGTGGTTTTACGGGCAACACTATGGGTGAGATTTTTTGTTTGTTTGTTTTTTTTTTTGTTTTTTTTTTTGTTTTTTTTTTTGTTTTAATTTTTTTGTTTTTTATTGCTTCAACTTTGGTAATAAAATTTAAGTTTGACCAAACACGCCGAACTGTTTAGCTGTAACTTTTTTGGTTCTAAACGAGCTCTATCGAACAAATTCAAAAGTTTGATATCGTATAATATTGTCTTTTTTCTCTTTTGCTAACCCATTCAATATTTTACATGAACCTTAATTCCATAGAAAAGAGAAACAAATACGTTTGCAATGATTTATTTTAATTGCACATATAGTGCCCTGTACTTTTTTAAAAGCCATAGAAATGTACCTATCAGAGCAGTACAAATGGTTGGATAAATGATAAATTTATTTATTAGTTGTTGGACTTGTACTGATATCCGTTTAAAATCAGTGAAAATCACAGACTGCTTCTGTTTTATTTCTATCCACTACAATGAAAAAAAACTGCAAGTTATTTAAACTGCAGAGACCCTGGCGAAGTCAGGAATAAGAGGTCATGTGGAGGTCAGTGACAACGTCAGGCAATCGGAGTCGGTTACACAGACAGAAATTCGTGTGGATTCAATTGTTTGTTACGGTATTGGGAACTTTGCAGACAACGCCATTGCGAGTTATCAGATGTCATTATTATTGGCACTGAAGGAAAATTTGCAGGTTTGTGAAGTCTTTTCAATTTCTTTTTTTCTGCTTCTTCCTCTTCTTCATCCTCCTTTTTCAGTATTATTAATATAAGATTTTCAGTATATCTTTTAGCTTTCAAAAATAAATAAATAAATAAATAAAAGGTAAATTTGCCGCGAACTTAAATATGCAAAACTTTAAAGCTTCCTGTTTGGTTTCCAAGTGATTTTGTATCATATTGGATATTAGAATAAGTGTAAATTCTTGTGTGGTGGCATTTTATTATCACTTTGGTCACAGGTACCAAGTGACGAGTGCTTTGTTTTCGATCCTGTATTGTGTGGCAAAGAAAGAGAGGCCCTGTTATCGCTGGGATTCAAAGTTTTACAGCAAAACGAGGTAATTTTTTATGTTAGCGACGAGCAGCACATAAGCACATGGTGTGACGTTTGTAGCAGTGTAAGTGGCTAGCGACAAGCAGCACATAAGTGCATTGTGTCATGTTTGTAGGAGTGTAAGCGGCTAGCAACAAGCAGCACATAAGCGCATTGTGTGATGTTTGTAGGAGTGCAAGCGGCTAGCGACGAGCAGCACGCTGTTTTACATGCCTCACTGTGGTAAGGCTATGTACAACAATCTGTTATGGAGAAACTGGAGGCCGGAACATCTACAGAATGTTAAAATATTGGGAAACAGTTTTTCTACTATTGTTCAAAGGTAAGAGAAAGTATTCTCAGGAATATAACTAAATGATACCAATGATAATTTTTAAAATTAATACACAAGACGTAATGTTTTGCAAGGAAGAAGACTGGGGCTGAAAAAAATAGTCATGGGATTTAGTCGTTGAGAATTTTGAAAAAATTTGTCGCGATGCCAAATATTGTTTTGTTTTTAAAGTAAAATTTATTGTGGCCTGGAAAGTTTATAATTTTAGTCATAAACTGCATTACGTTGGTTTTGTCTCTCAAATTTTAATAATGCTAAACTTTTGCACGTGTGATTTGTTTGTAGCACCCCAAGGCGCATCCTCAAAGCTGAAGCTTCATATATAGAGCGTGTATCCTTTTATAAGACTGTGCCTTCTGTTTTAACCATGTATAATATTTATAATATATAATTTATATAATAATATATAAAGGAGTAAATAACATTTTGCGATTTTCCCATTTTTGATACGTGTGTTTTTTTTTCTTGTTATTATTTTAAATAAATGGAAATAAAAATGTTACATCAGCTCATGTTAACATGCGTGTATCCTTTTATAAGACTGTGCCTTCTGTTTTAACCATGTATCCAAAATTTGTAATACTTTGAAAAGCAAAATAACATGGAGGGTGTTTTGTATAATTATTTATAATATATAATTTATACAATAATATATAAAGGAGTAAATAACATATTGAGATTAAATTTCCCATTTTTGATACGTGTGTTTTTTTTTTCTTGTTATTATTTTAAATAAATGGAAATAAAAAAAATACATCAGCTTATAGTTTTGTCATGATTTAAAATTATAAACCTTAAGTATTTTTAGATATCAGATGTTGTACAGGAGTATTCTATACCTAATACCTTTAGCCACACGGACGTATTTAACAATACGTCACTGCATGTTTTCCCACCGGAAGTACTTAAGACCGCAGCAGTGGAATTGTGGGATGCCAATGAAGAACCGTGCTATGAGGATCGAACTGAAATAATTACAGACAGAGACATGGAGCCTGACTACTAGCTTTCTCTGTGCTTCAGTGGTGGGGTGGGGAGGGGGGGGGGGGGTGGGCGGATAATTTTGTCATCTCTATTTTGTGACGTGTTGCAGACGTATAAAGGTACGAACTTGGCAGGATGCTCAAGCCAATCGTAATTGGTCAGTTCCTATTTGTGTCTTCAGTCAACGTAGCCAATGAACGGTTAGCCGACTTGTACCGAAGTTGAACGAGACGGGACTCGTGAACAGTTGGCCACGCCCCGGGCAGTTTTCCAAGAACGGCTGATTCATCAGAAGTGTGACATTCAGCTGCTCAACTGGTAAGTTTTGGTCTCTTTTTGGCTCGCTATCAGCCCCAAAAGCCTAGCGTAATCATTGTTAATGTGATATTAATCAACAGTGTCCTTCTTTAGTTTCAGCGATGGAGGTTGTTTCAACAAGTGCTGATCCGGATTCGATCCTGGCTTGGGAGTCTTACATTGATTGGCATACGCTTCGTCGCTCCAATGGAAGCCGGAAAAGCTGTGCTGAGACCTTCCTCTCGCCATCCATTTCCAAAGTCTTAACGCATTCTATTTGCTATAATTTTTTTCAGGTGGCATTACTACAATGATCTTTGATTGCTGAAGTTCTGTAGCACGTCATTTTTGTTATCATTTTCGAGGTACTATTCATATTTATTATTTTTTGTTCCAGGGAAAATGTTGCGCAACGATTCTTCCACACGAATCCAAACAATCGACACTCTGAACGATCTGAGATGTCTTGCAGTGACTGGGAGTGAACCAGCAAGTGAACGCACAAGAACGGAACATGCTGCGCTACAGACGGGGGTAGATTCAACAAACACTGGCCTGGGCTTGATGCCGAGGCCGCCAGATCTGAGATGGGGGTGTTCCACAATGAGTGGGAGACAGCCATCAAGCTAGGAGTGAACAGGCTGTGCCGCAAAAATGGGGTCGATTCAACAACACTGGCCTGGGCTTGATGCCGAGGCTGCCAGATCTGAGATGGGTGTGTCCCGCAATGAGTGGGAGACAACCATCAAGCTAGGAGTGAACAGGCTATGCCGCAAAAATGGGGTCGATTCAACAACACTGGCCTGGGCTTGATACCAAAGGCCGCGAGATCTGGCGGCGTTGTTGTCGAACACTGACGCCCCCCCCCCCCCCCCCCCCAACCCTGCATTACATGTGATTCCTGGGAAAGCGATCACAATCTGATCATTAACATTTTTCTTTGTTGGTTTCAGAGAAAGAAATGCAGATCAGCAGGCCTTAGCGAATGCAATCCAGTGTCTATGTAAACAGCTGGCACGGATTATATGTGATGACTCAGACAGTATATCGGTTTACGTAATGGACTACACAATAGAGAACTGAATCGGAATACTGACCAAGACACTGTGACATACCGCTGCATATTTCATATGTATAGAAATAAACCATGTATCTAATAATCGAGTTCGTGCGTTTTATTTTATTATCCAGTAGTAGCTCCCAGCCACTATTGTGGTAATTTGCAGGGTTTGGTGGTGGAGAGGGGGGAGTGGGACAAAAATAGTAAGTCGCAGGGTGGAAATATTAGTCGTAGCTCGGACTGAGCGCTGGACTGATAATCTCTAGGTCGTGTGTTCGAATCCGGTCCGCGATGCATTAAGGATTTCTAACACCGATTTCCGTAAGAGCAGTGGATTACCTGCCCCTATCCCAAAAGTATAAAATAATATAAAAAAAAATAATAAAAAAATATTGCGAAATTTATGCGCAATTGAAGTTGAGTGTTTGCACATAAAGACTATAGCAAGTTTTTCATGGCTCAGAATCGTGGGTTTATTACTCAAGCATTGTTCTTTATCATTTCAGTTACAATGAAGACTCAGACAGAAGTTGTTGAGTCGTTTTGGTTTTGTTTATGCACGAGATGTGCTGTAACCAAACTCTACCTCGGTACTTGTATTCTACCAGTATGTGGTGAGTATTCTGCAAGTATGTGGTGAGTATTCTACCAGTATATGGTGAGTATCCTGCCAATAAGTCCCTACCCGCGCCAGTCAATCCGGTCTCCGAATTTGGCTTGGTGAAATATTTCCTAACATTCGTATTTTTCATTTTTTTTCCTCATTTTTGTTTCAGTTTTCGGTCCATTTCACAGCTGACAACGTGATTTCGAAAGCCGTTTAGAAAAGACGACTGATTTAAGTCAGGCATTTGTTGAATTTCAGAACGTGATATACCGCAGCAGTTCCTTCACTTCCTTCCTTTTGCGACTGAAAAAACCAAACGGGATACATCTGTATGAAAAGCGAATCGGATGTTGTAGAGAAAAGGGTATTCCGACGAACTTTATGGGGAATATATGCGGCGTGGGGTACTTCAGCCAATTGTGTCAAAGGCGGTAAGACGTCAGAATATTTTTCTTCACACGTCGATAACTGGAGGGGTGCGGCGGGGGAGGGGACATACATTGTTTCTGTGCGGTGTGTCCGACCGTTTGCCCGCCCGGGACAATATCTTGTAAATCATAGCAGTCAAAAACACGAGGGTGGGGAAACAAATCTACTGCATTTAAAAAACATGGAGCACAATTTATAAATTATGCAGATATAAAAATTGTTCTTGACATATTAATGACAATTATGTATAAAATAAACAGGTATTTTATAGAAACAAAACAAAAAGTTATCTATTTAATATATCTGTATATATGTACATATTTTCTATAACCAAAGTTTTGTTTTGTTTCAGTAAACACAGGACAAGAGACCTGGAGTATGAGAGTGCTTTACTGACCGTAGCGAGACCACCTGACGCTGTTAGCTACTCACAGCAAAACAGACTCATCAAAAGGTGAACATTTGCTCCCGTGCAACTTTTAATATACCTGACTAGGATTGAATTTAGCGAAATTGGAACGCCGTCCCCTCCCTCCTCCTATACTTGCAGTCTGATCCTAAATGGCGGATACGGGGGGGAGGGGGGGGGGGTGGGGAGGAGTGTGATTCAAACCACTGGACATGTTGCACCGAACCAACTGCCCTATTCGGCTGAGGTGTTTGACTGACACCTTCCCGACATTTCTTTGTCCTGATTTTTTATCAAGTCGACTTCACAGCCAAGGCCTCAGCAGGTGAACTCCTCCTTGACAGGGGCCGTCACTACCCCGCGGTTTGCATTTTTAAACGTTTAGGTAGTTTTCTGCTGCGCCAAGTTCAGCTTATAATAGATGCCCTTGGCCTTCAGCAAGTCGCCGTGGGTGCCCTTTTCTTGCACTCTGCCATTGTGTATGACAAAGATACAGTCTGAGTTCTGTATGGTTGAGAGACGGTGCGCTATCGTAATGCTCGTGCGCCCTTTCTTGGCTCTATCCAATGCTTCTTGAACCGCCTGTATAACAAAAAATGCGAGTTAAAATGACATCCATTCTTCGGACTGTGTTTTCCGCTAGTTTACTGTAGTGTACTTTCCGGTACTTTTGCTTGAGTAAGTACTGGGTTACACAAACCTTTTCGTTTTCAGTATCTAAGGCAGAAGTTGCTTCATCGAGGAGGAGTATTTTCGGATTGCGAATCAGAGCCCTGGCAATTGCAATTCGCTGCTTTTGTCCTCCGCTTAATTGTGTACCTTTGTGTCCCACTTTCGTGTCGTATCCCTGCGCATATATACATTCAAACATGAAACATCAGAAGCTTTAATCAGACCATAGGAGTGAAGCGAAAAGTAGTTCCAAAAAGACTGAAATGGAACTGCTATGATTCGGTGAAAAAAAAAGAAAGCCGCGGAAGAAACGTTATCGCATCCTCGAAAAAAAAAAAAACCATCCAAGATGAAAAAGAGTGCAGTTATTTTCTGCAGTTTGATGACAGTTGTCAAAAACTATGGGAATGGAAAGCTTCAAGCCCAACCCCCTCCCCCCCCCCGTCCTCCTACTCCCACCCCCACCCCCACCCCCCTCAAAAAATAACAATAAAAATGTTTCCAAGCACTTCACTAGTATCCACTGCGTAATTAAGTTGGTAAAAGATATGTATTTACATCCGGTAAGCTGCTTATGAACTGGTGAATGTTTGCCTGTCTGGCAGCGCTGATGACGTCACTCATATCGGGCGTGGCGAGCGCTCCGTATGCGATGTTGTCACGGATACTGCTGGCGAATAGCACTGGCTCCTGCTGAATTATGCCCATATTTGACCTCAGCCACTGGATATCCAATGCCGAAATGTCTTTGCCATCGATTCGCTACAAACGTACATAATAAGTACAACAATTGTTAATTAACTATGTGCTTGTGTAAAACATATGAATCCAAGCGATCTCAATTTCAATTTAAAAGATGCGAAACATGAATATAGTAAAAACTTTAATAAAACATACTGAACACCTGTCGGGCCAATTTAAATGCTAAATTATACGGAGGTGAATGTGATCAAGGAATTAGAAATCAGAAGAAAATGGCAGACAGTAATCAGAGGTTGTTCACCTAGCAGAGGTGTTCGCTAACGTAGAGACGTATTTTCAGATAGGCATTATAATGTAACTTTGCACACGTACCACACTGCCGCTGTCGACGTCATAAAACCTCTCGATGAGGGACATTGCTGTACTTTTGCCGCACCCGGAGTGACCGACCAGTGCTACCGATTGCCCCGGTGTGACGTCAAGGTCGATGCCCCTAAGGACGGCATTGGACGGCCGCATGGGGTAGCTGAAGGCCACGTCTTTGAATTGAATGATACCCTGTATTGTGTCCTACGTACAAAAGAAAAAGTGTTTTCAGTTGTTGTTGTGATCACATACGGCTCTGATTTCTTGCGTAGTGAAAATATATGTAGTAGACGCGCAGCGTCATTTTTTCTAATCGGCCAAAAATTGGCTGAAAACACTTCCTAGATATTATTTCAGGGAGTTGTTCCGTTTTAAGACATTTATCTGTGTTTTGCCACAGTCCACAGTGGTTGGTCTGGTCGCTGACCATTCTATGATCGAAGTTTTTTTATGCAACTTTTCTTGAATTTAGTAATAAGCTGGTGATTCCAGTCACTTGAACAGTCAAGAGATGCCGATTTTGCTGTCACTCACGAGTTTTTCTCCTTGGGCTGATGTGAGGTGGGTGTGTGGATTTTTGTCCAGGAAGTTGAACACTCGCGTTGCTGCTTCCTTGGCTTTTCCGTAGTCTGGCGCAAAATGCGCTGCTTGCGCCACCGCCATGGCGCCGAACACGAACGCCGCAAATACTCTGCAATTGGGTAAAGTGGTGCCTATATCAGTGCGCACGAAATTGTGGCTTCCTTTCTGCTTGTTTTAGCAATGCCCGCTTATTTGAATCGTTTAATTGCCCGTACGATTCCACCAAATTGAACGTATACTGGATAATCGCCTGTACTTTTTAGCACGTGTGTAATTCTGAATGCTTGTACCATCACAAAATTTACTTTTGAAAGTTCACTTTTAATTTGGAACAGTTCACAAGAATTACGACTTATTGTTATTCCTTTGCGGTTTTGCTACAGTTATACATGTGAACGTATGAACATTCCCTCAGGTGAACATGAGGGAGTTCCCTTACTACACGAACACCTGGTCATTCCCTCACGTGAACATAGAGGCAGTTTATCATTTGAACATATGGGCATTCCGTTAAATATGTGAACATATGGCAGTTCCAACATGGGAATTGGTATTCCCTTACTACGTCAACAATTGGTCATTCCGTTACTTATATAAACATATGGTGATTCAATTACTTACGTGAAAATATGTTCATTCCATTTTGGTTTTTCTGTAGTCACTTAGGTAAACATTAGGTTTTGCTGGAGTTACTTAAGTGAACATATGGTCATTCCTTTACTCACGTAAACATATCTTTATATGGCAGGTTGTCGTTCTCAATAAGATAGGTCCCAACATAAAACACGACAGCGTAAGACCATAAAATCACTGCCTGTGACACGCCAAAAGCAAAACCCACTACGGGAGCTTTCTTCATTGCGTTTCTGCAATTACATGAAGTACGCAAATAAAGTGGAACCCCGATTATTTTGTTGGAAACTGTCTGGCCAAAAGGTGTCCAAATTAGCGCATCAGTTTTGTATGTGGTGTCCATGTTTGAGACTGAAGGGAGGTGTTCAAAGTTCAGAAAAGCGGGGAGTCCATATTATAGGAGTTTGGGCATCATTGATTCAAATTGGAAATCAAAACAGATTGAAAAAAATGTGTCGAAATTATTGAAGCGTTCAAGTAAGAGGGGCGTCCATATCTGGGGTTCCACTGTACATAAGGTACATGAATTCATAATGATAATAATAGTATGGTAGTAATAATAATAAATACATAAGTACATAATAACAGTTGCAACAGTTTCAGTCATGCAGTAATTCAGCATACCATTTTTTTCTCTTGCTTTGAACAGTTGCCCTATCGATCATTTAGTAGGTAGTTTGTAAATAAAAGTTTAATGTTATCCATTTCTATTTCTTGGACACCTGTCCCCTAATTAATAATGCAGTATTTTGCCTGAAATGGCAAGGACCAAATTACGTACTTAAAAAACCTAGCATTTTTTTTTTGTATGCCCATTGAAAATTGCTTGTAAAAGGAATGCATTTGATAACTGTGACAGTGGTTCAGACCGTATTCAGACTTTAAAATGCCGTGATTTATGTGATTTTCGCCTTTAAAAAATCATGCTTTAATAAAAAATTTTAAGTTAACAAAATATTTACCAAACACTACATCAGCTATCTCACAAAGGCACAAGTTCTAGCTGCTTAATATATCGGAAACATACTTGTGTACTGTTTGAGTGTGATTTCTGTACATCGTCTTGAAATGAACTTCTGCGCTGAGAGATGCTATTGTGCGTATGTTGGAAATAGCTTCAGTTACAATCTTCAGCCATTACACAAAAAAAAGAAAAAAAAGGAAACTAAAGTTCTCCAAATATATATTTTACATGCATGCGTATACTTATTTAGGTTTAGTTGATTTATAATTGATTGATTGATTTATAATAATTATTCAGCAAGTGGCCTACGATGATATATATTACAATTCTTAATTTTCACACGAATTAAATGGGCTGGTATGAACACGCCGCAATACTGATGTACACAGTTGCCGTCCTCTAGTAATCAAATAAAAGGGGAAAAGAAGTTTGGGTCCCTTACATTCCTGATTTTGTTTTTCAATTCTCAATTGGTAGTTCAATTTCCAAGTGGACCAACTGTTTTATTCATTCAGAGAATTCTTAATTGTCAGTGCTATCCGACTGAGTGATTTGTAGTTATTTGTTGTATGCCGTCGAAACTGTGTTCTGTCTATCCGTCCGTCTCACATACCAATGTTATGCTTTGTAGGAGCGAGTTCTCGCTCGAAAGTTGTTTGGCTTAGGGTTCTGAAATTATATGAAGTGAATGCACAGCAGTGAGTGTTGCGGGCGTACATAATGTCATAGTCTGGAAAATGGATGCAGGCATGTGAGAGATCTGTGTACAATTGGACAGCTCAAAAATTGATGAAAACAGAATTCGTGTCGAGACTTCAGATATCCAAGTGCGACTGAGAAAGGAAACGCTGAAGATTTTGGAGTTTTAGAAGTGGTAGACTATCTATTCTTTCTTTGTGTTGAAATCTCCATAATTAAATTTTAAGCATGTCTTATGTTGGTCTTTCCATTGTGCAATCATGTAAATAAGTATGGTCGGGGATAATGGGGGTGTTGAGAATACTATGTTACAATAGTTTAGCTATTCGGATATTAGTTTAAGCTACAATGCAATGCCCAACTTGTACTATATAGCTGACACCACTTCCTCAATGGGAACTACCTCTTGAGTTGCATTAAACAAAATCCCGTGACCTGTAATTAATTTCATTTATTCACTTTTTCTTTATTTCTTTGTTTACCTTTCCCACTTGCTCAGTGACGTGTTTCCGTTGCGTAAGAGATAATCGTGTCATCCGCAATCTCATTATACCACCGAGAGCTATTAGAGGCACAATTGCTATCATTAAGAGCGTGAGTTTCCAGCTGAGGACGAAACCTATGACTAGCGCTGCGGTGATGGAGGTCAAATCGATCAGTAGGTGGCCCAGTCGCTCTCCTGTTGCTCCCTGGATTGCTGACGCTTCCGTCGAGAGAAGGGCACAAAGTGCGCCGGTACTATGGTTAGGATGGTCGAAATAGGCTATTTTCTGTGTTTTTGTGTGAAAAAGATACAGTACAGGAAAGGAAGATTTATCGATATGAGCACGTTCCACAGATATGTATTTTTAGAGCTTTTACTTTCTCTAGATTGTTCTTCAAACAGTTTAGGACATCAAAATGTTATGATAACTATAGCAATAAAAGAACTCTTTCTTAGGTTGTAGGGAAGGTGGTCGGGATTATATGAGTAAGCAAATTGCCGCTAACCGCATTGCGCACCTGCTTTAGATAGGTTCGAAAAGTCAGATCTCTGATCTTGAAAGTTAGCCTTCCACCGGAGATACCAAACATGTAAGCTTTAAGGAACCTGGCCACAAATGATAGCACACCCAGAGCCAGGAATATCATGCACCATGTCGCCACTGCCTTTGACTGATCTTCAATAGGTTTCGCGAATACCTTATGAAAGAATTACTCTAAAATTTGAATATATGAAGCAACTAAGAAGTCAGATAATTTTTCTCATTTGCGAAACAAGGGACTTCAGGAAATAGACTAACGTATATTAAACACAGTTGGACTTCTATGAATTTCTATGTATTTCAGTTAAACTTGGTCTCATGAGTCTTATCCACGAATATTTCTCCATGGTGCACTATTTCGCGTTCAAAATCTAATATGGATTCTTATTTGCTTCATGAATTCTAATTTTAAACAACAGAAAACTTGAATAGTATTTTTCTTTCATTTTAAATGCAAAATATGGGCTGAGAATTGTTACTGTCGATTCACTACGATGTCGTGCAAAAGTACAATGAATTAGTTTGCAAATTCCTGAATTTAAGTGCAGTGTATTTTGTATACAGTGTATCCAAAATATCGGAATGATATTCTTGTATTATTACTCACCCCAATGATTTCAGAAATGACGACAGCCAACGCGGGATTGATCGCACCAATCAAAACAGCGCACAGAGATCCCACCACGATGTAGGGCCACTCGTTGGCGTTCATTCTAAGTGGACGTGCCATTGAAATTGCTGGTAACTCTTCCTATATTTTATACCATATTATGAACAGGGTAGTTCTGATTTCTTTCTCACAGTACTCTGAAGTATAGTTTGTTTTATAGTACGGAAAGCAATACTTTTAAAATTTAAAAAGCACACTGAAGGCTATCACTGAAGGTAATTTCCCCAGTTCTGTTGGTACTTTGGAATACCAGTTTATTAGGCCCCAACCCCTGAAAGGCCCCAACCGTCCGTCTGTCCGTCAACATCTGTTTTGTAGAGTTTGTCCGCGCCTGTTCTCCGCAACGATATGGTGTATGATTTTGTTACCCTGCACAGTGAAAATATATATATTACAGATGTGCCTTTTCATATTATTGTTGAAATCGACAAAAAAATGACCAAATTAGGACTTTTTAAATTTATGCGTTAACTTAGTATAGAGATAGAGTTTTGTCCGCGACAGTTCTCGAAAGCTATTAGGCACCGGCTGTTGTTACCTTGTATAGTGGAAATATATATATTGCAGATGTGCCTTTTTGTATTATTGTTGAAATCGGCCAAAAATTGACCAAATTAGGACTTGTTAAAACTGGACAAAATTTATGCGTTCACTTAGTATAGAGATTGAGTTTTGTCCACGACAATTCTCGAAAGCTATTAGGTACATGCTTTTGTTACCTTGCACAGTGGAAATATATATATTGCAGATGTGCCTTTTCGTATTATTGTTGAAATCGGCCAAAAATTTATCAAATTAGGACTTGTTAAACTGAACGAAATTTATGCGTTCACTTAGTATAGAGATTGAGTTTTGTCCACGACAATTCTCGAAAGCTATTAGGCACATGCTTTTGTTACCTTGCACAGTGGAAATATATGTATTGCAGATTTGCCTTTTTGTATTATTGTTGAAATCGGCCAAAAATTTATCAAATTAGGACTTGTTAAACTGAACAAAATGTATGCGTTCACTTAGTATAGAGATTGAGTTTTGTCCGCGACAGTTCTCGAAAGCTATTAGGCACATGCTTTTGTTACCTTGCACAGTGGAAATATATGTATTGCAGATGTGCCTTTTCGTATTATTGTTGGAATCGGCCAACAATTGACTAAAGTAGGACTTGTTAAAACTGGACAAAATTTATGCGTTCACTTAGTATATCGATTGAGTTTTGTCCGCGACAGTTCTCGAAAGCTATTAGGCACATGCTTTTGTTACCTTGCACAGTGGAAATATATGTATTGCAGATGTGCCTTTTCGTATTATTGTTGGAATCGGCCAACAATTGACTAAAGTAGGACTTGTTAAAACTGGACAAAATTTATGCGTTCACTTAGTATATAGATGGAGTTTTGTCTGCGACAGTTCTCGAAAGCTATTAGGCACATGCTTTTGTTACCTTGCACAGTGGAAATATATGTATTGCAGATGTGCCTTTTCGTATTATTGTTGGAATCGGCCAACAATTGACTAAAGTAGGACTTGTCAAAACTGGACAAAATTTATGCGTTCACTTGTGTAGAGATTGAGTTTTGTCCGCGACAGTTCTCGAAAGCTATTAGGCATATGCTTTTGTTACCTTGCATAGTGGAAATATATATATTGCAGATGTGCCTTTTCGTATTATTGTTGGAATCGGCCAAAAATTGACCAAAGTAGGACTTGTTAAAACTGGACAAAATTTATGCGTTCACTTAGTATATCGATTGAGTTTTGTCCGCGACAGTTCTCGAAAGCTATTAGGCACATGCTTTTGTTACCTTGCACAGTGGAAATATATGTATTGCAGATGTGCCTTTTCGTATTATTGTTGGAATCGGCCAACAATTGACTAAAGTAGGACTTGTTAAAACTGGACAAAATATATGCATTCACTTAGCACACAAGTTGAGTTTTTTTTCCGAGTCAGTTCTCTAAATCTGCAAAGGACATTCTTCTCAAGCCCCATACAGTTGAAATATATATATATACATATTGTAGATGTGCCTTTTCGTATTATTGTTGAAATCGGCCAAATATTGATAAAAAAATTAGGACTTGTTAATGTTTTCTAGGCGATTCTGTCTGCGAATTGGGGGGGTTGGGGCCATGTGTATTTCTTAAATATTTTCTTGTTGTTTATTAGACGAGGTGGGTGTTCCGAGCCTTCCAATGACCATCACTTTTTGTCCAGTTCGTTTTTAGTTCTTTTGTTTAAACAATGTCCATATCCGTCTTGTCCAGTTTATTTTAGGGTTCTGTAGCAAAGCTTTGTGATTATTGATCCCGTTTTGTCGAGGTTACTTTGTTTTCGCTAGTACCATCTTTGTAAATATCTGTTACTTTATGTTCAGTTTCTTTTTGGGTTCTCTAGTGAAAGCTTTGTCAATGTCAACCAACTTTTGTCCGGTTTTTTCAGTCTATGCCCAATTTGTTTCGAGTTTTGGGATCTTAATTTTTTTCTCCTGTAGCTACGATGTTACGGAAATACCCTTGTTTTGTGAAGTTATTACTGGGGGATGATTACTTTATGTACATATTTATCAATGTATCTACTCTAAGCAGAATTTTCAATTAGCTTTGAACGCAACGTTCCTGTATTTCAGGCGAGGGTACTGTTTTCCATCTCCAACCCCTCGTTCATTTTTCAAGTTTTGCTTCAGGTCGCACGGACCTGAAAAGTCATATTTTTCGCTTACTCGACACATGGAGTGTAATCGGCGAAAGAGGGCTGAAAAAGTGTTATCAATACATATTTTACTATTTCTTGTACACAAAGCAATGTTTGTGAGTTGTTTGTATCGCGGCAGTTGAGGACTAGATTCAGCTTTCTTCGCTCCATATCTTAGTAACCGTTTAAACTGATTCAATTCTTCTCTTGCACATCTAAAGACCTTATTATGGAGCTGTGCCATAAAGATTCTTTTTTGGTTTTCTCAAATGGCAAAACTTGATACATAAGTTTCTATTGACACTACACCTTTGCTTGAAACCACCAATATCCTAGGACCAAATTTAAGCGGGGGACATCCACCAGTATCATTTGACACACTGTAACCCGCTGCTAAGGGTCGGTCGTGTCGTTAAACAAACCATATAATCAACCAACCAGCTTGACTCAACTATTGATTATGCATGCCTTTACAATGGAATTATTATAACAACATCAAATGTTCTGTTTGAAGAGAGTGGGAACGCATAGAAAAAAACATTAAAACTAACCAAAAGTTTTTGTGTGGAACAACGTACCATCCTTATCAATTTGGGAAGTTATAATTGAAGGGATCCATGCATAAACCTGGTAACTGCACTTATCAGCACTGGATAATAGGTTTTTCCCACTGCATTTTCCTAAAACTGCCCACTTCTAATCGGTTTTGAGGTATAAGACATATGTGATAGAACAGAGGCCAAGTGGTGGTAATAGTGCATTTTCCCGATAAGTGGGGTTATCAAGTTTATGCATGGACCCCTTCAATTGTAAAAATACTCAATGCGCAAAATGTGTACCTCCTGTTCTTTGAAAACATAACATTTTGATGATCGGTGATTCAAAGAATATTTTTCATCATTCACCAGTGAATTTTTAATGCTGTAGTCTAGTTCTGTAAAAAATAAATATATCAAATAGCAAATAACTATGAGATTTTCAGTCTTCCTTTAGATCAATGGGAAGGAAATTTGAAGTAAGAATAACCCTTCAGGTTGTTCATAAAGATGTTAAGTTGAAGTTTAGAAAGATTATACTGTATTTATGACCAACTTTGATAAGAAACGGTGGCGAAGTGATGGCTATCATACTAGTTACCGTAGTAACTTAGTAAAGAAATGAAACATTAAACCAAGGAAAAATTAGAAACTGAGGTCACGGAACACTGCCTACTTCAGTCAGATATAAAGTAAGTTTCTTTAAAATGAACGGCTACGGGCCCTGTGAAAAATCATTCTGTCGAACTGTTCGCCGACGAGATATATATTTCAGGACGTAGAACTTTTGGCCAGTTTTAGAGAGAGCAGTTGTACCCAAGTAGCCTCACCTGTTGCTGCGCCTTCTGCTGTTGAAATCATGGCAGTCTAAAGCACCCAGGAGTTGAATGCCAGAAAAACAAAAAACAAAAATATGAACTGTTTCCAATTGTTAAAAAAAAAAACAGTCAGTAAAGATTTTAAAACCTTTTTATCCATTGCGTACACATCTGGAAGGCCAGTTTTAAAATTTGGCCATAGACGAGTATGTCGTTTTCGGGGACATAAACATCGTCTTTCTGTTACTGGATTTCTAGCCTATTGGCTATAACATGTAATGACCATTGCACTCGACTGTAAGAAGTGTTATCGATATTGTCGACCCCGTTTAAACCATCACATCAAACTTTTTGCGCTGAGCAGATATTTACAATTCAGTTGATCAAAAAAAGCATGTTCAGATGAATACATTCATTTAAGGCTCATTATGTGAGTGTGCTCAAGAAAAAATAGGTGGGGCCATATAGGGGTAAAGCTAAGGAATCGTATGTTAGCCGCAGTTTAAATACTTTAAAATAGACTAGAACTGAATTAATTTATTCATTTATAAACGATACAAAAAATATTTATTTTATTGATTAAAACTTTGCATGGTTTAAGAGATTATTGGTGTGAGAGTCCGCAAAAACCTCTTTATTACTGTGACTGTATCGCGGATTTTCTTTAAGTAACACTTATGAAATATTTCATAAATTAAACATTTTGAAGTTTGCTTTGAGTGATATACCTGACCAAACACCAGGTTATAATATATTCCTTTCTGTCCCATGGCCATCAGTTCAGCGTGAGAACCTTTCTCATGTACTTTGCCATTACCCAGTGCAAATATGACGTCGGCGTTTTTGATCGTTGACAGTCTGTGCGCTACGATTATTGTGGTCCGTCCTTGCTTAGCCTGACCGTAGTAAAACCACAAAAGCATAGAAATTATGCAAAAATCTAATCGTAATCTAATGTGTTTGTGGCAGTTGATTCCTCCTCAACATTTCAGAGAGGTATAATTTCTTAAGAAAATAGTACCTGGTCATCTGTATAAGAAAGATCATATTTAAAACCAAATTGTTAAATAAATACACATATTAAAAACTGTCAGAATAGGTATAATCGAATGTCTTTTTCATGAATAAACTACTGATATTTGAAATAGGTGAGTTGAAGGGTTTTTAAGGAATGGTAACTTTAAAACATCGAATCATTTTGTTTTTGCGTGGGGTTTAATAATTCAAATAGTACGAAGATGTCCAGCTTTTTTTTTCAATTCGGCTATACAAAATGATAATATCTCACGAGAGGGTGGGTGGGTGAAAAACTCGTAGGCTGTAGCATTGGTAGCACGAGTTTGAGAGGTGAGTGCAAAAAGTGCGCAAGGCTGAGGAATAGTTTTCGCATCATTCCAAATGCGAGTGTGGTTTTATTTTTATTTCGTGATTTTTGGTACAACTAGATTCTCTTGTATATGTTTTGCACTTTTGTTCGATGCTTTCGTCAAGTATTTTCGTTGTGATAACTATATCAAGTCACACTTTCAGTAGTGACTAGCGTGTCGTTTTCGATACTGGTGAGCGTGGTTTTGGGTATAGACCAGTGAAGATGCTATTATTTCTTTTGTACGCATACTAGTAATCATAAAATAAAATAAGAATAGAAATGATTGATCAAACCTTATCCAGGGCTGATTGGACACAGGCTTCATTCTCCCCATCAAGGGCAGATGTCGCCTCATCAAGTATTAATATTTTTGGATTTGTCACTAAAGCACGTGCGATTGCAATTCTCTGCTTCTGGCCTCCAGATAACTGAGCACCTCCCTCCCCTGCCGGTGTATCATATTTCTGAAGGAAAAAAGATACTATGACTTTCCAATATGATTGAAAAGTCTTTCCGCCTGATTTCTTGATCACCAGAGCACGTATTCATGGCACAATATTAACTTAGTAAATCTTCCATGCTATTTATATTACATTATCTAGCACGGCTACTGGCGCCTTATGAATACAAGTAAAAGTATATTTCCTCACAGATATACTTTATGATGGAACCAGCCTCGGTGGCCTAGTGGTTAGAGTGTCCGCCTCGAGACTGGAAGATCGTGGGTTCAAACCCCGGTGGGGTCATACCTAAGACTTTAAAATTGGGACTCCTCCTTGCTACCCTGTGAGGCACTCCACATGTAAGAGTTAGAAGGAGGGGTGGAATGCCCCATTTCAGTATAATGTGGCAGGGGGGTTCCGATATGACCATAGCAGTTGAGGTGGATCTGAAGAACAATACAATACAATAAAATCCTCACAGATATACTTTATGATGGAACCAGCCTCGGTGGCCTAGTGGTTAGAGTGTCCGCCTCGAGACTGGAAGATCGTGGGTTCAAACCGCAGTCGGGTCATACCTAAGACTGTAAAATTGGGACTCCTCCTTGCTACCCTGTGAGGTGCTCCACATGTAAGGGTTAGAAGGAGGGGTGGAATGAACCGTTTCAGTATAATGTGGCAGGGGGATCCCGACATGACCATAGCAGTTGAAAGGGATCTAAAGAACAATACATATACAAAAACTTTATGATGCTCACGTCGTTTGTTGCCTGATGTGTTGAAATCTTACCCCAACGCATTTTCGTCCGGTTTGATTTCAGACTTCATGTCTGTTACTTGCGTTTGAAAGTATGTACGCTTAATCGAACTGGTACACAGTCATTTTTTAACTTTTCATTTCAGTTAGGCAGCCAAACAAGTGGCTATACTTAAAACAAATAAAAAAAAAAAACACTGAATATGTGTTACCTGTGGAAGGCATTCAATAAAATTGTAAGCATTTGCTTCTTTCGACGCTTGTATTACATCATCCATGCTGACATCCTTGCGACCAGCAATGATATTGTCTTTAATGCTAGTGGCAAACAAGACTGGTTCTTGGCTTACAACTCCTACAGTTAAACATTTTTCATGAGAGGGGTGCTGCTGTTATCTAAATACAGACCAGGACAGGAGGGGAATAGGACATTCGCCATTGGTAAGCACAATAGATGGTAAACCTAGACGGCCCAGTTGAAAGCGTTGCATGCAGCCGTATGATTGGGTCCGCTATTAACAACATGGAGGCATTGTGTATCAGTTGGACAATTTATTTGACACAGCCAATCAAACAAGAATTAGGTCGAGTAAAACCTGTTAGGATAATGTTAGAATAATATTTTCGTCTAAAGGTATTTTTGCGATAATTATTCTTCAAATACCATTCATCAAATGGCTGTTCTGATTTGAATAAATAATTTTTTACCCAATGTCTGGGTCGTTGCCTTGGTCAAGTCAAATTATATCATCTTATACACAAGAAACGTGTTTGAGCAAACCAGTTCAGTTCAGCTTTACGGAGTGACTTTCGATACTCTAAAATGAATTCAAATAAGTGGCTCTCAGTTTTGTGATTATTCGTCAACATTTTATTTTGTCTACATTTTCTGAAAACGTCACGTACCTATATGGTGTCTGAGCCATTTGATATTGTACTGTTTAATGTTCTGTCCATCAATTTCTACGCTGCCTTTGTCAACGTCGTAGAATCTCTGTAGAAGTTGTAAAACAGTACTTTTGCCGCATCCACTATGGCCAACCACCGCTGCTGTTTGTCCCTGCTTTATCTCAAGACAGATGTCAGTGAGAACCTGTAAGGTTCAATAATATGAACTCTTGAAAGCCTGTAACAGCTGCTGGGGATTAAGTTATCAAAGTACGCCATCGTGTATATAACAAAACTCAACCTTCTTTCTTCGCTCTGCAGGACAATCCCATGCATGTTGGCTTGTTTCTGATTTTTTGAGTGCGTTGAATCATTTCAGTTGAAAAAATCTGCAGAGTTTTGCTGTATTCTCTGCACATAAATGACATGCGATCTTCGCATTACTTTTATTGTCCAAATGCAACATACCTCAACATTTTGCCTCGCTGGATACTGGAATGATGCATTTTTTATGTTTATATTACCATGCACTTTAGGTTTAATTCCTTTTTCTGTAGAACTATCTATATTTGGTACCTGCAACGTAAAATAAGTTAGGTACTCGTAATTGAATGCTTAATATTGTGGTGTTATGTATAACAATTAAAAGGAGTACATCTTTTGAATCAAATGTAAAAATAAGTGCAAAGTATGGCAGATTATGCCTCGTTAACGGGAGTAATAAGCAGTTTTATAAAGATTTCGAATGTAGTATTTCATTATAGAATGGTGTAGGAAAATCGACTTTGAAGCTTACTCTGTCGATGAGATTGAAAATGAAGTAGCCGGCACCCCTAGCGGTGGATATGGCTTGAAAGTGAGGAGCAGCATGACCCAGAGCAGCTGACGCTAACAGCAGCGAAAGAAATATCTGCAAGGTGTTGAGATGCATTGCTGCTTTCTCTTCATTTTGTTAAATAATAAAACTAGTTCAGCTGTAGAAAATAATTTAGATATACCATTGGTCAAAGTAGTGCTCCGTGTGTGTGTAACATTTTGAAGACAATGTTTCAATATATATGTATATATATTTATATACATGTATATCACATAAACAAATTGCACTCACAGTTAAGACATCGCCACCTTTTAAGTTTTGCGGCTCGTCACGAGTAAGTTTTGCTCCATACCAGAACGCTAAGGCGTGGATACCATATAATACACAAAAGATGAAACCAAGAGCAGCGCCGTGATATGCTGATTTCTTTACGCTGTACTTCTGAGCATGAAAGAGATTGAGTTTGTATCTGCAGAGAAAAGTACAAATATGTTTCGGTTACTTTCTTATGCGTTTACTGAAACTTTTTCCTGTTCCTTAAGTTTAAAATATGCCCTATTTAATCTTTCAAAATCGGACAGAGTGAGATTCCAAAAATTCCTCAAGACGCCTTTTATGTTTAAAATTCAAAAATAAATAACAGGTAATCTCAATGAGGTATTTTTTTTGGGGGGGAGGGGGGAATTTTTTTATGTTTTTATTTGATACAAGGGTGGACACAAGAGACTGAGATTGCAACTTGACCTTTCAACTTCTTTCTCTTGACCACCAAAAGCAAACACTGTTCTAATAGATGAGATCACTTCCTGTGCAACCGCACCCGCTTTTGAATACGCGGCTAACTCACCCACTGTTGCGATGCTCTGTAGCTGTAAACAATACTTGCTTATCAAGGGAATACAATAGGTACAATCCATGTAACTAGCTGAAGAACGCGGCTAACTTAACCCCTGTAGCGACGTTCTATAGATGCAGAAGTCCTTACTTATCAATATTAGCTGAAGTTTGAAGTACAATAGTTGCTTAAGTTGCATTTTGAAGTCGGTTGTACTTTCTCGAGATTAAAAAAAAATACAAAAAAAATATGCTGTGCATCAGAAAGATACACTTTCACATAATTAGGTTTTGGGAGAACTGTATTAAAATGTGCGAAAATGTTTATTTTGAACTTGTCTTTTGTAGTTTTTACTCAAGAAATTTCTGATACGGTTTAGAAAAAAGCAGGGACCCGAGACTTCTAAATTGTTTTAAACCTTCCTTTCGAAAGAAAAGAAAAGAAATGGTTTTCTAACGCTTTAATCTTCATGTTCCAATGGCTTGCTGGAAACATTCAGGTTCAAATATATTTAAATTATTATATACTAAAACCATACCTTTGAGAAAATTGTAACCCCAATAGCTAACAGAGGACTAACACTCAGTATGACAAGGCTGAGTTTCCAGCCGTACACGAAGCCAACGACGATACCGGTGGCAAACGTGGATATCCATTGTAGAGAGTTCCCAATGTTTTCTCCTATTCCCTGTTGAATTGTGTTGATGTCACTAAAAAAAGATCAAAGGCAGACTTTTCAAATCTTTGTTTTTCTTACTGTTGCTGATAGGATTATAATTACCATTATCGTTAAGATTATTATAGTGCTGGTTCATATCACAATTTAGTTATTTGTATAGTGTTTTGAAATCCCCTCTCGTTGCTCTACTTTTAAAATATACCGTGTAATCGCATAGCCCTGATAAACACAGGAATTTTAGAAACTTGAGTTATGCTATTATCCGTTGTTATAAGCCATATGTCTTAAGATATTTATATCCCAAGTTGTTATTGTGAGGTTCTGCTCTAGATCTTTACATTCGGGGCCAAAAAAAACTTCAAATTTCAAATAAAGGGTGTTCAAATTAAACATTCCTGACTGTACTAACTTTGTAAGTCTTGAATTCAATTCGGCTGTGTCGTTTTTATCAAACCAAGCCATTTCTTGCCTAAGTATCGCCCCAAACAATGTAACGCGTATCTTCTGTGACTGTCTACTTGCAGACATCAGCCAGAATGATAGCTGTCCGTATGCTGTTCCAAAGGCCACACAGCCAACAACTGAAATACAAAGCTAATTTCATGACCACATTTCCAAAGGATATTATGTGCTTAACCGATTTATACGATTACCCGGTATATTTTGTATGAAAAATAGCGGTAATGGTTTTTACTGTCGTGATAATTAGCCAGTTTATGCGATTATCCGTTGTAAAATTATCCGGTTTCATCTGTAGGTGATAGGCCAACATTATGATAACAGTTTGGCTTCGTAATATATTAACATAGTTCTGGCGCGTCGTCGGGGAGTTCTTGCCACCTGCATTTCGTTGTGCTGCTATTACCAAAGTTTCCATTGCTGTTTGTTGATTTTATAACGTAGTTAAATGCAAAATTAGTTTATTCGCGTGAAATATTGGGCTTTACCCTTAACATTTTTAATTTTTGAGAATAATTTTACTCAGACCGATCGAAATAAAATCTTTCATCAAAATCGACAAAAGTGAACCTGCACTGAGCATTTTAAAATTGTTGAGAATTGATCCCGCAAACCGTTCGTGTACTCACTGGCGTAATAAATGACGAATACCGTAGTTTTTTCTAACAGTTTCTTGGAAAATTCTTCTTCAAGACCGCAGTTCTTCAGCACTTTGCTGCAAGTTAAGTGAGTACATTATAATACTATATGATATATATTTTTTTACAATTTATTTATTTGTTTTTTTTTTCTACGTTTACTTTGAAAAGGATTAATGTAGAATGCAAATGACGAGTTTCAATATACCCTCAGAAGTCAATTCCACATTCAAATTACTGCGTTTCATTTGAAATTGGATTCAGTTGAAGGATTTTCTAATCCCGAGACTGTCAGAAATTATCTGTTACCTAGGCCACAGTAATTTATTTCCCATACCTCAAGCCCCTCTAAATTATATGTTACCGACACTATAGAAATTGATTTGTCATACCTCAGCCATCTGAAATTACCTGTTAGCCACGCTACAGTAATTTGTTTGCCATACATTAGCTGTCTGAAATTATGTGTTACCGACGCTATAGAAATTAATGTTCCATACCTTAGCGCCTCCTCATTTTCGTGTGCGGGAAATATATCGTCGGAATCGTAACCTAGCTCTGTCCAGTTGCATCCAAGGTTTATTAACGCCGCTTGGTTCATGCTGTTCGCTTTTTCAGCATTAATATATTCGTCTATGATATCTCCGAGAAGAGTGAATGAGAGTGGGAAACAAGCGCCGTGTACGCATGCGCAGATGGTGCCCGCGATCATCAGCAGTTTGTCCATAACCGTGGCATACCGAAACTGAATAATATATATATATATGTACATGCAGCCATGAAAAAATGCCAGTCTGAAGGATTTTTAAGGAAGCTTTTGGCTCTTGCCTTGTTCAATAATAGCATGTAGATTGCTCTAAAATTATAACTCAAATGATTTCCATGCCAGCAAGGTCTGACACTGTTCAAATGAAGAACTGAGTATCCCAGTCTTATAAATGGAAGCTAAACTACAATTTTTCTACATTGGTTGAAACAAATATTTAAAATCAACCGATCGAACAAAAAAAAAATTAACTAACCAGTGTTGAGAAGGGAACCGGTGTGACTGAGTCGTTTGCTTGTTTTCGCTCAACCGCTGTACCATTAGCCGTATTACGCGTACACCCCGTCACCCCGTTTTCATTGGTGCATGTGAGACTGTGGTGACCCGCTGCTGGCGTTGTGTGAGCATTGCTGGTAACTCCTGTCGCACCGCCCTTGTCATCCGTGCATGCCAGGTTGTCATAGCCCGTAGCCTCCGGTGTGTGACTGCTGGTACCTTCTGCTACTCCGGTCTTGTCATCTGTGGATGCGAGGTTGTCATAGCCCGTAGCCTCCGGTGTGTGACTACTGCTGGTACCTTCTGTCACTCCGTTCTCGCCTGTGCCTGCTAGATTGTGGTGACCCTTTACAGCCATCGTATCTCTCGTTTAGCTGGAAAAGAAAGTGGAAACTGACATGTTTTCTAGTGGGGTTGTTCAATAGTTGTGGTTCTTTCACACATGAGTTGAATGACACGAGATACCAAACAGTTTCCCATTCCTGGTTTTAATTTACAGAACGCAGTGTTTGATGATGCTTGAATGAAATTGAGAAAAAAACATATTAACACAAGTTCATTAACACAAATCTATGAGAAGATCACCTGGCAAAAGGACTAAACTTCAAAAGGACCAGACTTCATTATGTCTATACGGGAAATAACTGAAGTTCGTATAGCTAACATATTTGTTATATGTTTTTTTTTTTCACTTTGACTGTTTAAAATTTTCAGTTTATTTTATTTATATGGTGATTTGTGTGATCTTTTCTTATCAAACATAATTTGGTGAGTGATGTTTGAATTGCAATCTTAAGTCGTCTGAATAAGTTGTTGATGTTTAAATTACACACAACGCAGATTTATTACAATTGTCCACTCCGGCTATTGAACTTGGGATTTGATGTTCAAATTAGGACACCCCAAATTCAATTGAAGGGGTCCATGCATAAATCTTATAACTGCACTTATCAGTAACAAACTGATTTTAGATTTAGAAATTTTAGTAACAAACATAGTTTTTCCCACCGCATTTTCCTAAAAAATACCCACTTCTGATCGGTTTTGAGGTGTAAGACTTACATATGTGATAGAACAGAGGCCAAGAAATACCGTGGTGGCAATAGTGCATTTTCCTGAGAAGTGAAGTTATCAAGTTTATGCATGGATCCCTTCAATTGCAAACTTCGGTTTTCTAAATAAGCGACGGAGTTTTTAATTACACACCATGCGAATTACTTTAGTCCTTTTAAGGTTAAGTTTATTCAGACATTCTGAAGTTTAGTCCTTTTGAAGCGTAGTCCTTTTGAAGTTTAGTCCTTTTGCCTGGTTACCCCGTGAGAACTGTCAGTCATATGGCAAATGTTACAGCAGACACGCATGTCAAGAACCGGGCTGAGTGTGACCTTGCCTTACATAATGAGTGCAGAGAATTCTCGTAATTAATGCAAAACCAACTGGGTTAGCTTGGGAATTTTCAGTGCCGTGATGTTGAGCTGTTTTGGCAAGTGGATACAAATTTGCCATCAATTAATGCCAAGGATAAAAAGAAAAATCGCCACGTTGTTTAAAATACCATTCAATACCTAAACGAACCTGTTTTGTCCCTAGCCAGTAAATTTAATATCCCTGGGCTGGATCTGTTTTTTTATCCAACATCTATTCCTGTGTTTTTATCCAATGTTTCTCGTCTAATATTTGTATGTAATGGTCCTGTAATTTTATTTTTATGTTTCAGTATTTTGATATTCTGTATGCCATTTCTGTGTATGGTACACAATTTATACCAGATACATGTCCCCAGAAGTGTACCGTTCTTCAATGTCTTTCATTTGTCCAGTTGTACTTTTTTTATTCAAATTTCTCCTTGCTAAGTTTTAAGTGTATTGAATTGCAAAACTTGAAATAGGGGTTTTTAAAATGTTTGTCCTTGACATTTGTTATTCAGCAGGCGTGTCTGTAAATCATGTGCGTCACAGTTAACCTCTCACAAGGACACGGGCTTATGTTTTTTTTTTTTTGTTTTTTTTTTTTCTTGTTGACAGCACAATTAGAAGTGTGCTTCCCCTAAAAGTCAAGGTGTATTACTGTTTTATGAAAACCAACGAAAATAAATTAGAGCTTGCGCAGACAGATAACCAGTTGGGGCGAGCCTCTGACTACATAGAAATAAAAATATTATGTCCGATCTTGAATACGTGTAATCAAACAATTGAATGGGAAGCAATCGTTCTAATGAGGGCCCAAGATATATGACTGGTGTCAACCCGTATAAAAAGGGGTTTAAAATTCATGGGGCTAAACATTTTTGTTTTTAGTCTGACAGCAGTATACCGCACACATCGACCTTGATTTCGCGTTCTGATGTGAAGTTTTCCATATGAAAAATCATCGTCTGCATATGGACTGTGACGTCTTATTTACCTGATGTTAAGCGAATTCGTTATAACGGTTATACGCGATACTACATGCGCGAGTGAAATAATAACTTTCGATGACGTCACTACTTGATCATAGACATTAAGACCGGTTAATGAGAGGGAAGGGAAGGGCGATAGGTTTTATGTCTGGCCATCTGGAATTCTGGAATAATATCACAACAAAAGTGACCAGAAAAGTGGAAAAGTGGTGTTATGTTGGCCAGTGTGCTATTTGTGGGCGTGGTTGATGTCATGTTGGCCAGTGTGGTGTTTTTGGGCCTGGTTATTTCACACAGGTAGAACGTGTGGGGAAGATATGCGATCGATCGCGTGTCAGTCTGTCGGTCTGTCATCAACAGCTTGTTAACACGATAACTTAAAAACTGCTGCAAGGATTTTAATGAAACTTGGTACATGTATGTAGCTTCTATGGGAACAAACACAGATCGATATTGTAAATGGGCCAGGTTCGTCCAAGGAAAATAACCCAGCTGGACTTGGAATATTTGAGCTCTTGATTTACTATTGATGGCCGGTTTTAACTGATAGGGGGGAGGTGCTGTGGGGAATATGTGGGCTATGTGGGCTATGAACTTGTTGGCCAATATATTATTGGTGGGTGATCTTATGTTGTCCAGTGTTGTATTTGTGAGCCTGGTTGATGTTATGTTGGCCTGTGTGCTATCTGTGGGCCTTGTTTTATGGACGCTGTTTTGTGTCGATTGCTTTCCCACAGCACATCAGAGGGATATGGTTGTGAGCCTTTCCGTCTGTGCGTCTGTCCTTGTGTGTGTCCGGGCCATATCTCCGAGCCTATAGGTCGGATTGTTTTGAAATTTTGCACACGGAGAAAACACATATCGTGACAAAATCAATGGTTTTTATTTTAGATTATCAAACAATCTTACACACAGATAGAGCACATATTGCAGGTGTGCTGTATCGTATTTTTGTTCGGATTCATGAAAATTGTTAAAAAAAATGACAATGTTTGGAAATTTGGTAAAATTTCGCGTTTTGCGATAATTTTGTCTGATCACCTGAATGAACGAGTACACACTGACCGGCCTGGCTGAGGAATGAATGAGTACAAGCATTGCTTTTTGGTTATGTAATGAACAAGGGCATACTGACTGGAAGAAAGAACGATTGCATACTGAGTGCGTGTTACTGATTGAAGAAAGAATACTGATTACGCGGCTTCTGGCTGAAAAGTGAACGGGTAGTGTACACAGGCTGTTGGCACTGACCACGCGGCTTCGGGCTGAAGAGTGAACGGATAGTGTACACAGGCTGTTGGCACTGACCACGCGGCTTCTGGCTGAAGAGTGAACGGGTAGTGTACACAGGCTGTTGGCACTGACCACGCGGCTTCTGGCTGAAGAGTGAACGGATAGTGTACACAGGCTGTTGGCACTGACCACGCGGCTTCTAGCGGAAGAGTGAACGGGTAGTATACACAGGCTGTTGGCACTGACCACGCGGCTTCTAGCGGAAGAGTGAACGGGTAGTGTACACAGGCTGTTGGCACTGACCACGCGGCTTCTGGCTGAAGAGTGAACGGATAGTGTACACAGGCTGTTGGCACTGACCACGCGGCTTCTAGCGGAAGAGTGAACGGGTAGTATACACAGGCTGTTGGCACTGACCACGCGGCTTCTGGCTGAAGAGTGAACGGGTAGTGTACACAGGCTGTTGGCACTGACCACGCGGCTTCTGGCTGAAGAGTGAACGGGTAGTGTACACAGGCTGTTGGCACTGACCACGCGGCTTCTAGCGGAAGAGTGAACGGGTAGTATACACAGGCTGTTGGCACTGACCACGCGGCTTCTAGCGGAAGAGTGAACGGGTAGTGTACACAGGCTGTTGGCACTGACCACGCGGCTTCTGGCTGAAGAGTGAACGGGTAGTATACACAGGCTGTTGGCACTGACCACGCGGCTTCTAGCGGAAGAGTGAACGGGTAGTGTACACAGGCTGTTGGCACTGACCACGCGGCTTCTGGCTGAAGAGTGAACGGGTAGTGTACACAGGCTGTTGGCACTGACCACGCGGCTTCTGGCTGAAGAGTGAACGGGTAGTATACACAGGCTGTTGGCACTGACCACGCGGCTTCTAGCGGAAGAGTGAACGGGTAGTGTACACAGGCTGTTGGCACTGACCACGCGGCTTCTGGCTGAAGAGTGAACGGGTAGTGTACACAGGCTGTTGGCACTGACCACGCGGCTTCTAGCGGAAGAGTGAACGGGTAGTATACACAGGCTGTTGGCACTGACCACGCGGCTTCTGGCTGAAGAGTGAACGGGTAGTGTACGCAGGCTGTTGGCACTGACCACGCGGCTTCTGGCTGAAGAGTGAACGGATAGTGTACACAGGCTGTTGGCACTGACCACGCGGCTTCTGGCTGAAGAGTGAACGGGTAGTGTACACAGGCTGTTGGCACTGACCACGCGGCTTCTAGCGGAAGAGTGAACGGGTAGTATACACAGGCTGTTGGCACTGACCACGCGGCTTCTAGCGGAAGAGTGAACGGGTAGTATACACAGGCTGTTGGCACTGACCACGCGGCTTCTGGCTGAAGAGTGAACGGGTAGTGTACACAGGCTGTTGGCACTGACCACGCGGCTTCTCGCACTAGCACGAGGCTTTTGGTTGTTCACATCAGTTTTTTAGCTGAAATTTTTTTAGACTTTTTGGGGGGTTTATTTCTGTATTACCAATTCTTTGTGTTGATTGACTGAAATGCACTTAGGGCTTTAATTCGATTGAGCGCATTATAAGCTGCATCTAATAAAATAATAAGAATGACAGGGAGCATACAGACCCGTTTGCTTTGGTTTGAAAACTTCCGGAAATTATATGAAGTTCTGGGTAAAAAAAATATTACAATTAAAAAACATAGCAGATTAATGAGCGCGATATTTTGTTTTTCAAAGATCTTCTTTCCCTGGTTGTGCCAGGGTAGTAGACTGCAGGGATACATTTTCAGGTTCTTTAGTATTGAAAGGCGACCTGGTATTCATTTATTTCTTATTTCACAATAATAGTTCAGTACGCTTTTTTTTTGTGTGTGTAGTAGTGTACCATGTCTAATTTTACTCTTTTTTTTTTTTCTTGCGGTGGCCTCATGTTTTCCAATTTTTTTGGTTGCATCGACTGCGGAATAGCGAGATAATAATTACCAATTTTGGTCCACATGTTTGTTTATGAGAATTTCTATACGTGGCATCATTATTGTAAAGAACCAACTGACAGATACATATGCACTTATTGAAACAAATGAGTATAACCGAAGGAGATGGTGAAATGCTATTACAGAAGAACATTCGGTTTATCGCGTGGCGTTTATTGGCATAAAGGGATTAATTTTAAATACGGTATCATTGTTTCAAAATAAATGTTGAAATATTCCTCGTCTTGCATGTAGTGTTTTCCACAGGGAATCTGAAGCTATAATTCTATCCTCGCAAATTGTCGGTAGACAAAAAGAGATATCTTTAACAATCGTTACTGTATTTGCGGTGTGGACTGGCTATACGTTGAGCTGTAACAGTGTTATAAAAGAAGCAAAAACAACAAAAAAGAGAGGAATGAAATAATAATAATAATAATAATAATAATAATAATAATAATAATAATAATAATAATAATAATAATGCGCTTCATCCATTTTAAACTTGCTGTAACAATGTTACATAAAAAAAACAAAAAAAAAAACAAAAAACCCCTTCACCCATGAAAAACTTGCTGTGATGTTTTCAAGAGGACATTGTCTGGGTGGTAACAAAGTGCGCTGCAAATAGAACTCCTGTTTATCTTAATGTTGAGGATGAGATTAGCAGGGTAACTTGTGGATGAAAACTGGGACGTCTGCTAGGTTTTCACTCCTGTGGCGTCGCAGCCGAACGAAACGACATCGTAAAGAGCGTAGCCCCCAAACGGGAATCGAAAGAAATCCAAGATGGCTTCCGTTGTGACCTTGGTATGGGGTCAAGGTCAAAAACAAAAACAATGTGCATCAAGCCACTACTATAGGTCATCTATATACGAGATATCATAAGAAACGGATGAGGGGATAAAATACAGTGCTTTCCAACACTGTTCACCCGTCGGTGCGTCTGTCCGTTTTTGCAGCGACCTAACCTTTCGGATTGCTTTAATTGTTATAGCATGTTTAAAGAAAGATGAAATACGGAGTCATTGGCTTTCTAAATCTGATTTGAGCATGAATGATTTAATAGGTAGTTTGCGATTTCAAAGATTTCTTTGAATTCTGTCTTTCTCTGACCCATTTTGACACGGCCTGTACGCTTGGCTCGCGACCCAAGCCCGCGACCCCTTCTCACGTTGTAAAAAACACATCCCTAGTTTGGAGTTTTAATTTGCTCAAGCTGTTTTATGCACGTCTGCCAGTAAGTTCGGATTATGTATATGTACTGTGAATTCTGTAACTGTAACCTGTCGCAAGGTTGCAAAAAGTTCGGTCATAAAAAGTGCGGTTATGAAGTGACAATCAGATTACGGTTACGATGTGCCCATTTGCACACGAAGTGTTCCAGTTTTGTCTCCGTTAACAAACAAACAAACAAACAAAAACCACAAGCCTTTTATTATCATCACTCCTCAATAACAAGGCAACTGTTAAACGAATTACCACAATTAATCATCTTTTTTTCTTTTTTTTTTTTTTTGGGGGGGGGGGGGGGGGGGGAGTAGAGTAGGCAAATAGCGCAAATTTAGGGCACTGTGATTTCAAATAGAACACAAGAAGAATCCCCCTCCCCCTCTACCCCCCCCCCCCAAAAAAAAAAAAAAAAAGCCTTTGTACACTTAGAAATGGAAACGAGAGATTTGGTAAGCATATTAGTTTGTTTGAGAAGTTGTTCTACCAGGGTATCATAATCCCTGTCATTATTCACTTACTGCAAATGCTGGGTTTACTCACCCTGCATAAAAGTTTTGTCAGAAAGGCATTTTCTAAAGCTCATGGTCTTCTATTGTCTGCTGCTGTCCTCATTACCGAGGCCCCGTTGCTGGAGAATTCTCGTAGTGTGAAACCTGAGGGGGTTGGCTTGGAATTTGTCAGTGCCGTGAAGATGAGCTATTTTGCCCACCAGGTAGATACAAATTTGCCACTTCTTTATGTTTTTTGTCAAGGTAAAAAAAACTACATTATAGACTTACAACTGTAATCAAATAATGTCTCCCAGTTTGAACACAGACTTGTAATCAAATAATGTCTCCCAGTTTGTGGTAATTGCTAGTGTTTTAAAACTGCACCATTACGTTTTTTTTTAAATTCGTTATTAATTTGCACAGCACAATTTTCACTTTAAAAGCACTGGCGTTGACTGCAGATACAGGAGAATTAATTCCTGTGTTACTCGTTGACTTGTCTAAAATGCAACAAGGCATCTTCTTCCTCACTTCCTCCTCCTGCCCCGCTTCCTGCGTCTCTTCCTCCTCCTCCTCCTCCTCCTCCTTCTTCTTCTTCTTCTTCTTCTTCTTCTTCTTCTTTTTTTTTTTTTTGGGGGGGGGGGGTAGAGTAGGCAATTGCTGGTGTTTTAAAATGCTGCATCTAAGTTATTTCTAGACCGTTTACGCAAAATTCTAACATATTTGTAATTTATTTATTTAATTTTTTTTTTTTGCTTTCGGTCTGAACACTAGCATTATCTTCTTCTTCTCCTCCTCCTCCTCTTCTTCATTTTCTTCCTATCTTCCTCCTTTTCCTTCTACTTCTTCGTCTTATTCTTCGTCTTCTTCTTCTTCTTCTGCTCCACCTCCCTTTTCTTTTTTTTCTTCATCTTATTTAAAAAACATAAGTGCTAAATTTAGTTAGATTACAAAAATGCTGCTTCTAAGTTATTTCTAGACCGTTTACGCAAAATTCTAACATATTTGTGATTTTGTTTATTCATTTATTTATTTATTTTTTTTTGCTTTCGGTCTGAACTTTTTTGCATCCTGTTTAATTTCTTTGTTCTTTCAACTGTTACTTTTATCCGTCCGTCTTGCTTGATTTGTTTTTACTTCTGTCCAACTACTGTTATTCATATGTGCCGTTTCTTTTCCTTTTCTCTTTCTTTTTTTTCAGTAAAAAATAAAAATTAGCAGAGTACGTACACGATTGAAGGAATACTCGTTCAGTGAACGCTTGATGTTAATCCACTTATTGAAGTTTACTCAAAGAAGTGTAAATGATACTCTCAGGAGTATAAGGACTGCCTGTTGGATTGGGGTATGAGTTCTTTGTGTAAAGAGATTACCCAGTTAGAGGCAGCACCCACCCACCCTTCTAGACATACGGTGACTGATTTCACCCAAAATATGGTGTATAAAACGTGAATTGATGGGTGGAAGATTGTAGCGAAGAAATATTAGGATTTGGGGGTGGGGGTGGAGGCGGAGGAGCATATATTGGTGTTCTTAAAGTCTGTTCCTTAACTAGAGGTGGTCACTAACGAAGGTGCTGCTGTGCTGTATTAGTTTGCAGGTATTTTCGTTCATTTCGAGGCTGATGATCCCGTTTTAGCAGGACCCCCCCCCCCCCCCTCCCTCCGCCCTTCCTCCTGGGGAATATATATCCCACCGCATCTTCTGCTTAGTGGTTTGATGCCGTCTGTGGCTGAGAGATGAAGTAAATCTTAATGTTGAAAAAAAAACAACATCTAACACTTGTTTTTTTTTTTTTTTTTTCGCACCCGCCTCCGCTCCTATCTTCCCGCCTCCGAACAAAGACCGTGCGGGAACAATAAAATGCCGTATGATCATCTGTTCTGACATTTGTCTGTCAGTTAGTCCCACAATGTTTGTCTGGGGAAGTTCTCGAAAAGAGTTAATCGCAGGGTATAAATATATGTATTGTAGATGTAGAGTGTAGTGTCATTTATCAAATTTACATTTTAGGGTTTTTTTTTTAATTTTATTTTTAATTTTAATTTTTTTTTCTTGGTATTTTGCTTATCTTGTATTTTCATGGATGTGAATGAGTAGCAGAAAGGATGTCAATGATGAATATGCAAATTAGAATGGTAGAAGCAATTTGATTGGCTAGAAAAGTGTCACAAACTGACAACACAGTGAACAAGTTATGGGTCAAGAGAACCTTGATGTAAAACGAAAAGTAAGACCTTTAAACTGTGTATAGTGTTAAGTATATATCAATCCCTTCAATTCAAACAGTGACCAAACTTCGGCGGGTAACTAAACCGTTTTATTGGTTATTTTGTTGAACATAGATATATCTTCTTGTTGTTTTTATTTATTTAATTACGTATTGTTTTTTTTTTCTACGACAAAAAACTGCAGTTTTAAGATGCAGTTCATTAGCTTACACAACTTGATTTCGATAAGGCAAAACAACTATCATAAAAAAAAAAAAAAAATAGAATTAAAAAAAAGAGAGATATTGTGCCTATTTATAGAACCGTTGTTTGGGTGGTCTTCATACGAAGAGATTTCTACAGCAGCTTTCCCTGGATCTCATTTCCTGATTTACTTGATTCTGTTTCTCTGAAATGAGTTCCCGTGGAATGGCTGATGTTCTTATGTCATTTCAATATCCCGTGGAAACAAATTGCCTTCAAAACGGGAAAGGGTACTCTGGTAGTTCTTATAAGTTCAGTATCGCTTTCAGTATCATTCTTTGCATTTGTCCTTGTTTGTACATTTGAGATAAGTGCAGCTGAATAATTTTTAATGCATGCGGTATTGAAAAATTGTTGAAAGAGCTATTTTGTTCTAGCACTTTCTCTGCCTCAGTTTTACCACTGTCGTCGCGTCAACTAACAACCTCTCAGCAAACCTGAGTGTTTGCACAAAAAAGGAATAACCGTCAAGTTTATTGTCTATAAGCCATGCTAATATTAGCCGAGATAAAAATAGGCAAAAAAAGAAAAAAAAAAAAAAACAGCAGTAGAGTGCAACTAAATGTGTATTTCTTACATTGATAATTGATACCAAAATTTCATGGATAAAAATAGCGCATTAATTTTTCTTAACTCTAAAAATCACATGTGAGCTGTGGCGTAGCCGTCGGTGTAAACTTAGAGAAGCAGGGGCTGTAGAAGTCGCTGAAAGTACAGTAAAACCTCCCTGCACCGGACAACGAAGGGACTGGCGGATTTTGTCCGGTATATAGAGATGTCCGGTAATACAGGGGTCATTTAAACCAATGGGGGAAAACGCGACTGAGAATTCTTGTCCGGTATTGGCAGTTGTCCGGTATTTCAAGGTTTGTCCAGAATGAGGTTTTACTGTATGTGCGTATGTACGCTTTTAAGTTGAAAAATCATATTTCCCCCTAGGTTTTTAGCCTGAATGTCTTGCAATTTTGTTTGATGGTAGCGGACATGAGTACCCACGTGGCTATTACTTTTTTTGGCGATTCACCAAAAACTGGCCCAAATATTGGCCCAAAACCAAATTTCTTTACAACGTTAAGAAATTTGGAGGAAGGTAGGGTGCATAAGTGTGCACCTGGTTATTACTTTTCAGCGATTTTGGCGAAACCCATTTTTTCGTAAAATCTTAATTATCTCCAGGAAAATAGTTTTATTGTCTTGAAATTGGCGAATATTTTGGCGAAAACTAAAAAAATCAGTAAAGTCTAATTTCCAGGAAAATAGTGTAACTGTCTTAAATTTTTAGGAAAGGTGGCAGGCAATATTACCTTACTGGCTGTTACTTTTTGTGGTGATTGGCCAAAAAATCGGCGAAAATTTGGCCACCAACAAAAAAATTCCAGTAAAATCTTTACGAACTCCAGGAAAATAGCCTGATTACATTGTAATTTTAATTTTAAGTAACAGTAGCAGACATCTGGCTATTGCTGTCTTCCAATTTTAGATAAAGACAGCCATCATTGGTACTTACCTGGCTATTACTGTTTTTCGTAATTTTAAAAAAACTGGTGGAAATATTGACGAAAAATCAATTTCGTACTAAAACCTTAACTAACGCCAGTTACATAATCTTACCTTCTTAAAATTTTGAGTTAGGGAATCGGATATTCTTACGTACTTTGCTACTGTGCCTCTCTCTCTTTCCTTTGCAATTCGCCAAAAATTGACCGAAGTATTGGTGAAAAAAAAAACAATTTTTTTTCTTCAAAAAATACCCAGGAAGCTAACCTCAGTGCCTTTTAATTTTATGTAGTAGTGACACGCGTTACTACCTACCTGGCTGTTACTTTTTTGGTAATTTGCCAAAGATTGGCGGAAATATTGGTTAAAACGCAATTGAAACGTATATCCTCGTATGGTTTCATTGGAAACGTGTATATAAGTGTCCACCTGGCTTTTTTTATCTATTCGCCAAAAAAAAAAAAAATTGGTCGAAATCGAAATATTGTCGATAAAACGTTATTTTTTTCGTAAAATCTTAATGGACTTCAGAAAAATAGCCTTACTGTCTTGAAATTTTACGTATAGGTAGCAGGTCTTACTACCTATCTCGCTGTCGGGAGGAGGGGAGGGGGATCTTAAGAATAGCCCAATGTTTTCTGTTCCGTGCATGGCGTAGATGGCGACTAATGGGAATTTCTTTCTAACTCTTCTTTTACTGTTTCTTCGTTTCTTCGTTCTTTTTTCCCACTTGTTACTTAGCAAGTGCGTCCCAATGTACCCGTCATAGTTGGTGAACGGGACGTTAAACATCAAACAAACAAACAAACAAAACCATTTTTCCATTAAAATTTTGACTGACGCCAGCCTTTCGGTCTCGAAATTTGGCTTACAGGTCATAACTCTTGACATCAGCATTCGTGAGCTGGGGCATTGCTCATGGACAGTCTTGTTTTTTAAAGTTACTGTCCTGAAAATGCCTTGGCCTTTTCGTTAAAAAAATAAAAGAAAAAAATGAAAAAAAAAATGTTTATTTATTCCAGCTCATGCTCAATATTGCTTTCATCAATATTCAAGAAGATACTAATCTTTGACATTTAAATTGTGAGCATCTAATTAACACCAAGCCACAGCAGTGATTAATTGGAATCATTCGATTCAGTGGAGGTAGGATAGGGGGAGGGGCACCACTGACCTGAATAATCCATTCTTGTGGGCATGATCCGCAGTATCTCGTTTTCGAGCAGAACAGTGAAAATTATACTAATCGCGCCCCATCCCCCCCCCAAAAAAAAAGTTGCTTGACCGAATACGATAAAACATGATCTATTATCATTATAACATTACAACTAATACTACGAATGTGTGAACGCACGCTACAGCTGACCTGTGTAACAGATCTATCTGTTATGTTATCTGTTATCTGTTATCTGAACACAGAGTGGATGGACATTTGAAAGTTGTTCCTATTTTTTTATGAGTAGTGGTTTTGCGGAATCCCCAGTGGGTTTGCAGAGTGAAAAGGTGTTATCAACAACAGTCCGAAACGCCATAGATATTGGCTTTGGACAACAACACACGCTCATATCTTCAACATTTGTTTTATCAGTAGGAGTTGATTTTTTTTCTCCATACGAATAATTTACCAATCATTCCCACTTGCAAATTTCGTTTGCAATGGGTGTAAGTTTGTAGTTTTTCTGCAAATTTCTGCGCTTTTTCCCATTTTTTTATTCTCTTTTTCCGTGTTTATGGTTTCCAGAAAACTCCTCTTACAGTGTTTGACTGAGGGAGATGAAATGTGGAACACGTGTAGAGGATGAAAGGTCTCGGTGAATACGTATTTTTTTAACTTCAACGGTCAAGGTCAAGGTCAAATTGAGGGCAAAGTTATTTTTTCGACACAATGGTTTGCAGAAAACTCCTGGCGTTTAAGTCAGCGGAGTTTTATATTTTGTACACTTATAGACACTCATCAGATCTCGGTGAAACCGCAAATATTTTTAATTTTGACGTAAAAGGTAAAGGTCAAAGTGAGGTCAAAATATTTTTCAAAGCGCCTACTAATCACCAAAAGTGGCATAAAAGGCCTCAGATCCCAGTTTGAATATATAAACGTACTCAGTAGGGGGTAACCTTCCCTCCTGAACCTTGACCTTGAGGGTCAAAGGTCACGCGACCTCATGTACCGTTAGCGATATACCGACTTACCTCGAAAACGGTGAGAGATTGAGCTATTTTGAGCTCATTTTTGACGTTTGTGCCTCAACAACGTTACATAAGAAGTACCTCTGTGACCTTGGCCTTCTCGGTCAAGATAAAAAAACCGGAAGTTGACTAGTATCTCGAAAACGGTTAGAGATTGAGCGATTTTGAGCTCATTTTCGACCGTTTGGGCATAAACAGCGTTACATAAGAGGTTCCTCGGCTACCTTGACCTTATAATCTTGAAGACGGTTAGATATTTTGGGTTCATTTTCTACCCTTTGGGCGAAAACGAACTGGCACTGCGCGACTTTGAGCTTCTTGGTCATAATTTAATGCAAATATTTTCTGTAGTGGTTTCTACAAGTGGGACATTCCGCTATCACGCGGAATTGTGTCTAGTTTCTTTATGGTGGCATGTAGGACAGAGAAATGGAACCTGTTATTTTTTTTTTCATTTTTGTACGTTTTTTTTAATAACAGTGAGTTGATTGAAAACTTGGTCTTGCCATTGTGAAAATGTTTTGTTATTTGAATAAACAAAAATGCCCGAAAGTCATACAAAAAAACCCTGTGTGTACAAGGGCTAGGGAAAAGCTGTAAAAATTCGGCTGCTTTCCTCCCAGAAATAAAACTCGTCTCTCAGACGACACCAAGTCTGGAAGCTATCACAGCAACATTAGGCAGTATCGCCGTGTTTTCACGAGTCATTTAACTCACGCTAATAACAGGCAACGCGGATGCACTTATATACTTGCGAATCGAATCAATGTCAATATATGCTCAATCAGCTTGTTGAGAATTTTTTAAATAACTCCCAAGATAAGAGTAAAAATCATTTCAGTGTGGCTACAGAAAACGGATAAAGATCAGTGATAAACCGGCAGCGCTGAAATCACATTGTAACTACTTCTAAAGGGGCGCTAGAGTGCCTCGTTTGGAGATTGTATGCAGAAAGTTTCAATATTTTCTACAGCATTTGAAACCAAAATTTTTGCTAACACTTAAAAAAATCCGGTCTTTACGAATGTGATAAACACAAAAATGAATATGACAAATATGGACAAATTTTCAACTGGCGACAACTAAAACCGGTTTTTCTTTTCGCAAAAACCAATATTACTAATCGACAAGTGACTGTTTAAATGTGTAAGACGCACTGCTTTGTTGATGCAAATGCATACATATATATCAAACAACAAATGCGGGTAAAGAAAACCATTCCTGTGATGGACACCTGGGTGAAGTCAATTGTTTCCTTGATCTAGGAGTATTCACATATATTGTCATGATTTGATGATGTCAAATCCAAAATACGGACAAAAGTACGTTCGAATTTAAGAGATTGATGACTTTTTCACCACTTAAAAAATGTTGACTAGTGGGAGAGTTATTGCCCAGCCTCGTTTTAAATGATCAGCAAATGTTAATCGAACACTGTGTATAAATTTTTTGTAATTGAGATACTATTTTACATTAAAATAAAAGAGTCATTTAATAAATTATAAAACAAGAACGAGATTGAGAAAACTTGAGATAACCCTCAGTTGCTTGAGTTTAGTTAGGACGACAAAAGTCAGTGCGGGGAAATACAATAAATGATCGCTGTTTGGTATAAAAAGCAAGTATGAAAAACGTGGAATTTGTCTTCGCTGTGTTGGCAATCCCGTGGATAAGCTTCACTAAAGGCGAACTCATCAGGAGGGTCGCGGTGAAAACACCGTATGGGATAGTGTTTGGGAGTCGGCGGTATGAAAATCATCATATCGGTGAAGGTGAGTTTTAGCTTCCCCCCCCCCCCCCCCACCCATCCCTCTGTTTGTTCCTTAATTAGAGGTGTTCACTTATGAGGCGGTGCTGTGCGGTATTACTTTACTGGTATTTTCGTCCATTTCGAGGCCACGTGACTCTGGACTTTAAAAATGTAGGGCAAAGTTCTAATATTTACCCCTTATGTTACTCCATTTTGGGGTTGAAGTCAAGAAATGAGCTCAGAATTGCCGTTATTTCTTAACGGTTTTTTTTAGATAAACCGCTTTTCTCAGAAAAAAATGGGGATTTTCGGAAATTTGACCTTGACTCCACGGGTCAAGGTTAACCATATGCAGGATTTGGACTTTTCCTGTTCCTATCGCTCTCCTTACGTGGCCCAGGTTTCATTTCTCAAGCCCAAGCCGTCTAAGAGGAGAACTCTGGGCTTACTTTGGGTGGAGAATATATATATATATATATATATATATATATATATATATATATATATATATATATATATATATATATATATATATATATATATATGAAAAAAGAGGAGAAGAGGTAAAAGAAACCGATATGAATTCTTAGAATTTTGGCAAAAAAATATCAATTTCAACAACGGATTTGACTTAAATTTAACTCAACAGTAAGTCTGTTAGTCGCATAGCTGTTCTTCTCAATCAGAATGGTACATTAATCTGGCTTATCTGATTACCCGGTATCGATAAAGATTACCCGCTATCCAGAAAGATTACCCGCTGTCCAGAAAGATTACCCGGTATCCGGAAAGGACGGGTTGGGGGGGGGGGGGGGGTTTGAAAACAATATACAAGTAAATTGTGTGTGTGTTTTTTTTGCTATTAACCGACATGCAAATTATACTGATTTTATCCGTACTTACAATACATATTTGCTACAGTAAATAACTGAATTTGTGAACTCGCAATGAACCTCTTTTCTGCAAATCAAATGATGCTCGTTTCAGTTTTCTTGTTTTATGTGATATTTAATTCCATTCCAAGGCCCTTTTCGTCTGCAAGCGTTGTGATTACTGGGGCTGGGAATCTAAGTTTCAGTAGTTTTGTTCTCTTAAACTTGGTTATTTACAGCCAAGGAAATGAACAATAGGGGATTACTGAATGTAAATTTAATGGCTAACAAATCTCCACTGACTGCAAAACTTACTTCTGCGAGATGTGACTGGTTTGGAATTTCGGTCGTCATAAACCATTGCACCCCATTGCACAGGTCTCCATGTGTGAATCTATCGAGGCATTCGGAAGGGGCATGGGAACCATATCCCTACCCACACCCTCCTCCCCTGCCCCTTCCCCCCCCCCCCCGACCTTCCTGTCAGAATGCTAGCTGAGCTGCTGAATTAAATGCCCCTTTGCACAGATCTCCATGCGTGAATTTATCGAGGCATTCGGAATGGACATTGGAACTATATCTACCCCCAACCCTCCTCCCCCCGCCCTCCCCGCCCCCCCTTCCTCACAGAATGCTAGCTGGGCTGCCGAATTAAATGCCCCTTTGCACCGCTCAGATTTAGTGATCGGGGGAAGAGTTTGCCACACTTGCCTCCTGTAAAGGAAATCAAAAGTGAGCACACAGAGGTGACTTAGAGCAACTACTGAAGTGTCACTTAACTGAGAGCTTCGGGGGGTCCTTGCTCTCGTGAGGAACATTCTTTGAAGAGACCCGGTGTAAGTACGAACAATGTGGGGCAACATAGCAGAAAAGAGCTGTTTCCTTATTCCGGCTTTTAACAGGATGTTTCATAGACTTTGTTTTAAGCAGTCATCTCAGCAACATGGCACATGCCGCCCTCACCCCTCACACCGCCCCCACCCCGACAAAAAAAAAATAATCAGTAATAGTAAAATAAGCAAAATTGCACCCAGGATTCTTTTAGATGCTGGACAAGTTAATAATAATAATAATAATAATAATAATAATAATAATAATAATAATAATAATAATAATAATAATAATAATAATAATAATAATAATAAATAAATAAATAAATAAATAAATAAATAAAAATAACCTCAGGGTTTGCTCCGGTGGGGAAGCGTGGCAGGCTGAAACTGTCGGATTGATTTTTGATAGTCAACTAGAAATGGCTTATCAATTAACAACAGTTAACAAGAGCTAACTATAATTGTTCAGAAACTAAACAAATACTAAAAAAAAAAACAGAATTTTAATTTTTGTCTGTGAGATTGCTCCCTGTACACATGGACACCAAGTGTGATTTTCGCGTCTTGGCCGGGCATTCTGTGCTATTACACCGCGGCATAATTGCTTTTAATAAAATGAGTAGGATGGTGACGATTGATTCAATTTCTTCCGAAAAATCATGTCGAGCAGGAGTTCTCGTGTTCTTGTTGTTTTTTTTTTTTTGTTTTTTTTTTCTCGCATTTTGGAAATGTCAAGATTAGGGGAGTATGAAGATTTTATATGGCCGAGTTCTTTCAACCTGTTGAAGTGCGGTGTTAACATAATGTCAATGAGAACTTTGATAGGAAACGCTGGCGTGAAGGTTATCATGTTTGACTGGGGCGAAAAGGTTGCAATCTTACATCTTTCTTTTTCCAGAAAAGAGGAGAAATATCTTCTAAAATTATCTTCTAAAATAATTGTGCCACTTTTGCTGAGATTTAACAGTTGGTGAGGTTATCTATTTTATTACCAAAAGAAAATGGCGATCACAGCAAAGGAAATAAACAAAAAGAAATAATGTCACCAAAAAGAAATAATGTGGAGCATTGATGACAAAACTTGATACTTGAAGAGAACTTCTTTACACTTGGGACGGAGTTATTGCTTTAATAGCAATTCTAAAAGTTTCTATTTTTCCCTTTTTTATTATTATTTTTTTTTCACGCCGTTTTTTTTTCGTCGGTTTCCAGACAACTCCGACGAGAGTTGACTGGACTTAAGAAAATGAAACGTGGTACACTCACAACTGGCCATTGGATCTTAATCAAGTGATAATTATTTTGACCTGTAACATCATCATCATCATCATCATCATCATCATCATCATCATCATCATCATCATTATTATTATTATTATTATTATTATTATTATTATTATTATTATTATTATTATTCGGCAATCTTGAGAAATGGCAATTTAAATGTCGAGCAGGAGTTCTTGCATGTGGTGACGCAATGCTTGCGGAATCACACCTAATGTTGACCAAATCCTGCTTTCCAAGCAGGAAGTCACATTCATCCAAGAGGGTTCATATCCCAAAGGAAACAACCGCTAGTATTGATTATGCTGTTGTAATATTTTTTATCTCTTTTTAGGCACGGTGACAAATACTGTTGATGAGTGGTTGGGTGTTAGGTACGGTTTTTCAAACCGCTGGCAGGTAGGCATCCATTTTTTTTGGGTGTTTCCATTTGTTCTCCTGAAATCTTTTGTTAGTAAGAACTTCGTACCTCAGGTCGTTCAAGGACATAACCATAGAAATACAAAGACATGATGAGACCTGTTTGGATTTCACTCGAGTGCCTGGGAAAAAAAAATTGTTTGAGAAAGTTGATTATTCATGTATAAGGAAATATGGAAGAAGTAAAAAAAGTGGTAACCATTCGACAAACAGGAAGTGTTCTGTCCAGGTATAGATTAAAAAAACTATACCTTGCGAGGACTTGTTTTTAAAAAAAAAGAAAGTAATTTTTCTTTCTTTTTTCTTTCTTACTTTCTTTCTTTCTTTCTTTCTTTCTTTCTTTCTTTCTTTCTTTCTTTCTTTCTTTCTTGTTGTTGGCATTGTTGTTGTTGTTGTTGTTTTCTTCTTCTTCTTCTTCTTCTTCTTCTTCTTCTTCTTCTTCTTTTTCTGCTTCTTCTCCGTGTTTTCTTCTTCTTCTTCTTCTTCTTTTTCTGCTTCTTCTCCGTGAGAAATGGTGTGTTAAGTTCCATTTATTTTCCATCTAGAATATGGCGTATAAAATGTGCCTGCAGAAGCGAAGGGACATTTTACACACCATAATCGGATCGAGAGATGGCTGTTTTCATGAACGTTTTGTACCCAAAAAAAAAACAAAAAAAACAAAAAAAAAAAAAAAAACAGGAATCAAGGTTACCGGAAAGATCGGAGGCCGTGTTTGAAGCTTACGAACCATATCCTTCCTGCCCACAAATCCACTACTATCAACACACTTACGTGACCAATCAGGTGGAGGAATGCCTCGTACTGAACATCTACTCGCCTGTCACCAAGGTCAGTTAGTGTACACATTCTTACTTGTGTTGTTCTGAGCAGGGTCAAGCCCGCATGCCATCTATTTTTAGCTCCCTCCTTTCCCAACCGAGGCTTTAGCCGTGGAGGGAGAACTATTATTAGGGCTTGTCCGTACGTCCTTCCGTCCGCCTTTATTTGCCAGTTCTGCTTCTATTAAATAGTGTGTAAACCCAATCCCTTGTTAATCTTGCGCGCATACTGAATAGAGAAAATTTGCAGGGCTTCAGTGAGGAAAAACATAGAGAAACGAATAAGGAAAAGGTATTAAAAGTTAATGATAAGTGATCGATAAGGTGTCAAAACTTTATTTGAATGTGGGAAAATTTATTTATGATATTATAAAAATGGTTTTCTAAAATAGAAGCAGCTCGATATATATTTCAAATTGATTTTGATATATTCCTCCATTGACTTCTCTGCTTCTGAATTTCTCTGCTTTTATGTTTATCTCCGAAAACTGGAGTCCTGTTTTTTTTGCCTAAATCCCCTAGACTTATTGAGCGCCTGCTGCTTAATTTACTTTAACAAAATGTTTTCAGAAGAAGCAGCTTCACCCAGTCATGGTGTTTATCCACGGTGGGTCGTATGAAGAAGGCACTGGGATGAGATACAATGGGTTTCCATTAGCAACGCACGGTGTGGTCGTTGTTAGCATAAACTACAGGCTCGGAGAATTAGGTACAGCCGCCATGTCGTTCTTCCACGTAACTAGTGAAATCAGAATTTTTTTTACCTATTATTTTTTTATGCACATGCATGAATAGTTTTCAAGATAATGTAATCAATGTAAACTAAAAAGATAAATAACTAAAAGCCGTTATTGGAGATAGGGTCAATGTCTAAAGCTGAAACGTAGTGGAATTGAATGTGTCCCATTTGTGGCTACGCTTTCAAAACCTGGACTGGCGTTAAATGTCCCGGAAAGGCCATGGGATTTGTATCTCACAAATGTATGAGGTGACCCCCACCCCACCCCCCTTCCTATTATGAAACTGTTTAGGAACTCTTCTTTTTTTAACCCTATCACTACACAGGCTACCTGACAACTGGCGATGACAAATTACCTGGCAATTTCGGCCTTGGCGACCAGATTCTGGCCCTCAAGTGGATCTCTAAAACAATCGAGTTTTATGGTGGAAACGCCTCGAGTGTCACTCTATTTGGCAGCAGCGCGGGGTCAGCGAGTATAGGACTGTTGATGACATCGCCAGAAACAGAAGGTGCTCAATGAGTTCATGTATTAATTTTGATCATATAACCGTTTTAATATCATCAGCTGGTCAACCGTCCCCTGATTATTATTATTATCAATATCTGATTTTTTTTTTTAGTTAAACTAACTAAGAAAAGTCTGAGGACGGTTGACCAGCTGATGCTGCGAGTCGCACGGTGGCCATCCACGTTAATGTCGAGATATCACTAGAAATAAAAAAAAGTCATAAAAATACTAAAGCAATTCCACGTCTCGAGGAGAAAAAAAAGAAGTTGCTTATGTCACTGTGCAAAAATAACGGAGTTTATTTTGAATGAGGTCAGTGGAAAAAAGGCACGACAGTAGAAAAGAGTGTACGAGTACACTGTATTACCAGTAAAAATAGTTACCATAGAGAGATCGAGTTGTTGCGTACATAAGTAAATGGTGACTTCCAGTAACAAGCAGTCTTTATTTTAGACCGGTGTCCACCAAGAACCAAAAGCCACACTTCCTGAACTGTAGACCAATAAACTTTATTATAAAGCACTCTTCACGTTTATGTTTTTAGGGCTGTTCCATGGTGTTTTTATCATAAAATACTCGACATGTTTATGTTTTAGGGCTCTTCCATGGCGTTTTTATCACAAAACACTCTCCACGTTGATGTTTTAGGGCTCTTCCATGGCGTTTCTATCACAAAACACTCTCCACGTCGATGTTTTAGGGCTCTTCCATGGCGTTTTTATCATAAAACCTCTCTCCACGTTGATGTTTTAGGGCTCTTCCATCGCGTCATCATGCAGAGTGGCTCGCCGCTGTCGTTCTGGGCGGTGCAGGAACCGGAAGTAAACCTCTACGGGCTGGTCGTCGACGTGGCCGCCGCTGTGGGCTGTACTGACGGCAACATAGCCTCGAAGATCACCTGCATGAACCGGACCAATGAGCAGACATTCGTCGACATGCACTGGAGCGTACGTTTTTTTATTCATAATACAAACATATTCCATTTTTTTTAAATCTAGATTTACTCGCGGCTGCTTTCATTTATCATATAATTCGTGTTGCTTATTGAAGTTGATATTAAAAACTACTTGTTTTCTTCTGCAGGTTGGGCGATATAGTCCTTCAGGGCTGAACTACAAACCGTGGGTGGATGGACGACTCCTGCCGCGTCATCCGCGCGCCGCGTTCACTGCAGGGGCCTTCCATAAAGTGCCGGTCATGACGGGCTTCGTGGCCGACGAGTGGGCCCGAAACGCCGGCTTTTTCCTCGCCGAACTGCCCGACTACTCCGACGGCAAGTCCTTTTTTTTGTTTTTTTTTACCCTATGCAGTGGATTCTCCTAAAATTGGCGTAGTCATGGGAGGACGCCACACTGGATCTTTTTCCGAGTTGGCTCCATGTGTGAGGTTCTTTTAGTGTAGTGTTGGTTCGCATATACAGTCGAATCCATTTAAACCGACATCGCTTTAACCGACATATCGTTTTAACCGACATGTTTTCACGGTCCCGAAGGATTTACCCCATTGACCCCCAGTACCGTTTAACCGACATTTTTTACTCAGTCCCGGCGATGTCGGTTTAACGAGATTTCACTGTACTTTCCTTACTTATTTGGTCGCCATGCTAAGGGGCCATCCAAAAAGCACGTACGCATGTACGGAAGGGGGTGTCCTGGGAGAAGGGGTACACTTTTAAAGGCCGTTTAATTTTCCTTCAGTACTCTCACAAAAAGAGGGATATTTCAGAACTGTACCCCGCGTTTAGCTAAAAAGTTGATTATTACTTCAAATTTGCCACTCAGCGTTTAGGGGTCGTTTTAAAAAGTCATGGACACGCCTGGCAAGCAGTTGGTACCTGATCGGCTCCCCGTGGGGGTGTCTCGAGCTGAATGTATGCCAATATTATGGTCAAGATGGATGACACAATTTTTGCGCACATTGGGTTGAGAAAGTCCAAAATATTTGCCTTAGTGCTTCGTGGCCCCTTGCCTCGGGGGGTGGGGGGGGGGGGGACTCCTCCCATTACTGCCGTGGGTATAAAATTCCCGGATGCGTGTAGCTGTGTGTGTGTGTGTGGAGGAACGTATATAAACAATAGAGCACTTGTTTATGTTTGCCTGTTTACCTACAGGAAACAGCTTTGCTCAGGGCATAGACAGGCAGCTGTTTATAAAGGCGCTGCACCACGTGATCACGCGGCGATTCTATTGGCCAGAGCATCTAGTCAACTTGGTCGTGCAGTTATACACGAACGACCAAAACGTGAGCGACCCCATAGAAAACAGGAACCAGTATGTCAAAGTAAGTAACGTAAACAATACAGTGGAATAAACCAAATGACTTTTTTTTGAGAAAGTCTTAAATGTCTTAGGTATAAAGTTAAGTCATCGTTTAAAATGAGAAAACCACACGAGCCTCTTTAACTGGTCCGAAAAAACCCTCCTACAGCCTGTAGCACTGGAAGTCTAAATGTGAATGTGGTTTAATTTTATTTCGTGGTTATTTGAACAAATAATTTTTGCACTCCTCTGCCGTGCGTTCTGACGCGTAATTACGTTGCTATGACGGTATCAAGTACACATTCTCAGAAGTGTGTATCGTGACGTTTTCGATACCGCTCCAGGGGGTATCTACTAGCAAAATACTACTGTTTTCTTTATATGCGCACTGGCAGTCATAAAATAAATACAAATTCCACACCCTAGTTTTCGGTTATGGTACATTTTGCTTCGAGATGGCCAACAGAGAGCAGCGATAGGTCAAAAATAGCTGCACCCCCCCCCCCCCCCAAAAAAAAAAAAAAGTTCTCGAAATCAGAGCTTTAGCATCAGCTGAGTTTACCGACCAGAAATACGTCGAATTGTCCTGAATCTGGTATTGCAGTTTATGAGTGACCTAAGTATGCACGCACCCATCATAGAGCTGGCTGACATACTTGAGTACCACAACGTACCCGTGTACATGTACCAGTTCGAGCACCACTCCATCCACACGCCTGAAGAGTGGTGGGGTACTTACCACTCACTCGAGTTAGATTATGTATTTGGCTCACCATTTACCGGCTATGACCTGGCTATTGATGACTTTGTGAACTACACGGAAGCTGATCGCAACATAAGCCGCGTGACTATGAACTTGTGGGCCTCGTTTGCCAAACAGCAGTAGGTTTTCCCAACATTCTTGTTGAGGTGTCGCTCTAAAAAAAATACAAATAAAATAACAAAAATAAATGAATAAAAACTAACTGCAAAATAAATATTGTGGTTCTGTTTTTAATTTAAGACTTGGAAATTGAGAAAAAATCATTAGCAAGTGAGTATAGTAATAGTAATTTAACAAAATAGTAATTTGAAAAAAAAAAAAGAAAATAAAAAGGAAATAAAATTAAGACAATGTTTGAGAAATTGTCATCCAGGTAACAATTTAAGTTCGTTTTTTTTTTTTTCTTGCTTCAGAGTGCCAAGTTTGCCGTATGCGCAGAGCGTTGCTATGACAACTGTAGGCACGCAGGATACGTTTACATGGCAACCATACAACAGATATAACCACAGCTACCTGTACATCTCCACAGCGGAAGTGAGCGCCAGATACAACTTCCGGTCCTTTTATATCGGCTTTTGGAATAAGCTGCTGCCGAAACTGCTGAAGATACCGGATATCTCAGAAGAGTATTACGTATCCAATCCATGCCACGAGAAAAACGTCGTCGTGTGGACCTTGTTCGTCATTTGCGTTGTCATGGTAGCCATGCTGGGTCTGCTGTGGGTGGCATTCTGTGGGACGCGCCATCGTTATCAGAAGCTCAGAAATATGGTAACCCCCCCCCCTCCATCTCCCCCCAAAAAAAGGATCGTTAAACCAACCCGCTTGTTAGGGGTGGAGAAAAATGTCCGGTTAACCGATATATCGGATAATCGGGAAGCATCGATCTGTCGATTTGCCACATCGTTGTAGTTTCCACTCGCTTAAATCACATGTGATCATAGTTACAAATCTGTTTTCTTTCTTTCTTTCTTTTTTTTTTTTGACTGAAAATCTTTAGATAATTGTTCAGACTGTATTCCCCAACCTCACGAATAATGTAAACAAAATGTACATTGCATATTGTAAATTATAAACTTCGATTTAGATGTGGATGATTTTGTTTTGATCGCATGCAAGCAATGGCGACATACTAAAGTCGAAACCGGTTAATTGCCTAGTCACATTTTGAAAGAGTGTTATGCATTTACCTGGTTCATGCGATTATGCGGTATGTTTTGCACAAAAAGAACGGTGATGGATTCCGGTTAATCGATTTCATTTTTTCTGACCGCTGTCTGGAGGGGCATTCGACTAAAACATGTCATATTTTTCACAGAAAAGTATTTTTTGAAAGAAAAAATGAGTAGTGCAAGGAACGTTTTCGGTAAAAAAATATTTCGGACAACAAAATGTCTCGTTAAACCCACGGTTATTATTCGTACGGTTTGAAAAACATATTTGGAATCGCAAAACTTTATTTACCTATTTATTTATTTTGTTTCTATTACTAATTGTCTTCCTTTTACTCATACTTCGGATTAATATATGCTCAGATGACTTCCCTGGTTTCAGACGGAAAGAATGTCACCCAAAACTGCGTCAAACGGGGTCAAAGTGCAGTGCAGGAACAATAGACTGAAGGAGCATCTACAAGCTTCTGAGGCAGCGGACGTTTAAATCTCCAGGTTTCCATTTCGATGTTACAAGAAAAACAACAGTTCTTCTTGAAGAGTTATCCACGCGCTGCTGCTATTGTGGAAATAATCGTCACGTGAAAACCAGGTGGAATGGAATCATAGTGAAAGTGGGTGAAGGTCAAGGCTTGTTGATATGTTCGCCTTTACTGGGGCTGTGCTGTGCACACGTACATTTCTCAGGACAAGTGACAAGTGACGCTGAATACAATATCTTTAAGTGACAAATGTTAAAATCTGTTAGATATTCCTGTTCTTGAATGGCGGGGAAATATTTTGGAAAATATAGTAATAAAAATAAAAATTAAATTTTGCTGCTATAAGAATGTGCATACCGGTTGAATTCATGTTATTTAATAAAACATAATTTTTTGTCGTTAGTTTTAATAATGATCTTGTGCGGGCTTTCGCAACAATAATTTTGGACATTTTGCCTATAGATTTTCGTCGGGTTCTTGAACCTATGGTTATTTACATAGGTTCGATCTCGATGCATGTACTTTACTTTTATTGTATTGATTTATTATTGTCAATCATCTTGTGGAAAGGCTGCAGATTTTGTTTTAAGCGCATATAGCCAAGAAAAACTTAATAACATATAATCTGCGCATAAAAAGTGACGCATTTCTGAGTGTGCAAATGACTGCGCATAATTGAGACAAGTTTCGTGGTCTGTCTAAGTCCTAGTATAGCTGATAAGTAACGTGGAAAGTGGACCTTCTACGCTTGATGATTGAAGAATATATCCAGAAAGAGTATATCTACACAGGGGTGGATCCAGGATTGTCTAGATTTGCAGATTTGGGGGTGGGGGTGGGGGAGGGGGCTCGTGCTCAGTTTTTGGTCATTAATGGTGAAAACAACACTATTTGAAAGACAATAGACCACAAAAGGGAAGGGTGGGACCTCTGCGAGAGACCTCATCTACCCACTCATCCCCCCCCCTTCACTCCAAACACCCATATACGCTCATGTGCACATATTACGTCCCCCGTCCCCCCTCCCATCTCTTTCTTGTTTGGTGTTGCATGTTTTCTGTTTCAAGCATTGACGAATTCAGGATTGGAGTCTGCCCACATAATACCCGTGTTTTTTTTTCCTTTTTTTTTTTTTTTTTGTTTTTTTTTTGTTTTTTTTTTTTGGATTGATTGGTTTCTGTTTCAAACGGATCAAACGTTTTCTTCCAGTGAGCTGTCCATTTTATTCGAGTTTCTAAGAAACCGTCTTTTGCTTTAGATTCACAAAGAACTTTGTTATCGCTGCTCTGATAGGTTGATATAGAAGCATTGTGCAAACAGCAGTCACGATTGGTCTAGCTGTGTGCTGGAGCATATCCGAGGTGTTCCTGAAAAGTTGTAAAGTTCCCAATACTTTACTGTTATCTCTCGAGTCCTTTATCAGTCGTGACGTCACTATGTTCAGAAGGACCACTGGCACGTAGAAAATCCAGAATCCGCCGGATACAACGAGCAGCACGCGTACTGGTGACGTTTTCGACTGGGACTTCGTCTGCTCGTGTTCTGTCGTCACGCTGACCGCATTGCACGCCTTGACCTTTTCCCGCGTCATTCGCCAAATGCGATAGGGGCAGTAGAACTGAACTACCACGCAGGCAAAAAATATAGTCCCAGACGCTGCAGCCTCGGGAATGGATAGTTCGTTTCTGGTTGTTCCTGGTTGTTTCTGGTTGTTTCCGCAATCGCTTGTGAAAAAGGGGCGCTTGTATGGGTAGCAGCCAAACAGGGCTGCCATGCAAAAAGCCGCGATGCCAGATAGACAGAGAAATATGTAGGAATATTTAAGATTAAATATTCTAGCATATTTAAATGGGTGTGCAAAATAGACATATCTTTCAATAGCGTTGCAAGTTATCCAAAATACGGAGCAGCATCCGGTTATAAACAGAGCACATTCATTTCCCAAGCATGAATATTGACCTATGTCTCCATCGAAATAACACGCGACAGTGATAGAAAAGAAATATGCGATCACATGACCAAGTTCTGATCCGTAATAGGCAAGTAGCCACACGTACTGTGAATTGAGATGCAGTTTTTGATGAATGATTATAAGTATCACTGCAATGGTGAACAGTAATCCAAGTATATCAGCTATGATGGCACAGGTACAAAGAATTTCAGCCTGTTTTCTCGACGCAAAATAAGTATCGTCAAGAAACCGGCCCAATGATTTGTTTGTAAAATTTTGCTGAATTTCTGATATCAACATAATTATGCATTGATTCAGAAATTAATTTCACTTTAAATTTCACACTTCACCAGTTTGATATGTTACAATGCATTTCTTGATTGTAAAATGAATATTTGCAAGCAAACAAATAGCGTATTTTATTAAGTTGTTGAAAATGAAAGAGCTGCAACACAATAATATACTAAAGCATAAAATTAATGCGTAATTGTGTCAAATAATTAATAACAATGTATTGATAATAACATTGCAATTGATGTGGTATCCTGATGCGCTCTACCAAATAGTATTATTGAAATACGGAAGTATATCCAATCAAAAATGTTTTAGCATGCTTGCGACTTGCTCGAAATTGAATAGGTAAATTTGTTTGGTTATTTCAGGCTGCGGCTTCCGTGAAATAACCTTTTCGCGATGCATCTGAGAAGATTGTGCTTATTGGTGCTGTGTCGAGAATTAACGTCATTTGAACATGTAATTGAATGGCAGCTTATATCTCTTGACTAATGAGGAATCATGACGGAAAGCCTAAAAGTGCTGGTTTTCGTCCAAACTGACATATATGTGGAAGCTACTAAGAAGCTTGGGGGTTAATGAGTTTCTTTTGATGTAAATACACAAGGGGCGGGGGGGGGGGGGGGGGGGGGGCGGGAGACATCCGGAAAGTTTGTTGTAATATCTTGTGAAATCTGTCCGTTTCTGGATTCTCGTTTAGCGACTTCCGATGGTACTGGTCACCCCGCTTACGTTACCATGGCAAACGCGAGGAAAGGAAAAGGGAAGAAATTGCCTTAAATTTATGGCAAGTACCTCTCTGCGGAAGCTCTCTTGAACTCTTCACTTACTTGCGGCATCACGTAAACTACATATTGTGAACAAGATATTGTGTCCACATTATTTTGATAACGGAAAGTCATGTCCACTTCTAATTACATATCAGTATTTCTTGGGTTAGTCAGATGGTTCTTTTGACGGCTGTAGTGAAATTAAGAATGGTGTATGAAGTCATTACGTTAAAATGTAACATTTCTCAGACGTTGAACATCGGAGAAAGTTGAAACTTGGTGGTAACGTTGCTTGATAGGTTCGAAAGATTGTTTCAAATTTTATGGCACATAGGACGAACGAGTGTGGCGTATGACGTCATCACGCAAAATATGTGTATATTGTGAACAAAGTCTTGTGTGCAAAATATGTCGATAACCGACAGTCGTAGTATCGACATCAAATTTTACATGAGTATTCCTTTGGTCAGTCGGGTGGTTCTTATTCTGGGTGTAGCGAAATTAAGAAAAGCATATGACGCCATTGCTTTAGAATCATATGCAACATTTCTCAGCCGTTGTCCATCGGAAAAAGTTGAAACTTGTTGGGAATGTTGCCTGGTAGACCCGAAAGATTCTCTAAAATTTTGCGGAGTAGAACGAACGAAAACGGCATATGACGTCATTATGTAAAAATATCTCGATAGCGAAGATCTCAGCTTCAGACTTGATGTAGTTATTCCTTGGATAAGTGGCACAGATTTATTAGACTTTAAGTACATAGAAAATTAAGAAAGTCGTCAGTCGCGTTAAAAGTATTGCGTGATATAATCCAACACCACCACCCCCACCCCACCTTCTCCGTCTTGTCGGCTCTTTTGTTTGCTAAGCATAGTATTAACTACGTTTGGGATTTTCGAGAAGATTCACCATTGTTCCTCCATTCTTTAGACATATTTGAAAATATTTGCAGCACAACTATCACTCCATGGTTATTTTAATTTTTCGTGTTATTGACCTTTTTGTGCGTTACTCACCTACAACTATTGCGTGGTTTCATTTGGTTGCCAAGCTCTTCATGCATGTGAGTAATTAACACTTGACAAGCCTTTGGCTTGCAAGGGTTATATGAATTTCTGCGAGCAAAATTCGTCCTTTTTTTTCTTCTTGACACCTTTTCCGATTTTTTGTGTCTTCTTCTCTGACACTATGGGCCCTACGACCATGAAACTTGGGACTTATGAAGAGCTTGATCTGAACATGTGCATGTCACTTTTTATTTTCGTCTTTCATTTCGTTTTCTTTGTTAAAACGCCATGTGAAAAGAGTGTATTTTTTGCAAGTAAACGTGTAGCATTTAACCCACATCACACACAGGTGCTCAGTGAGCTTTGTTCGAGCTCTCACCGCGTAAATAGATAACGCGGCGTATGCTAGATCAGTCAATAAAACCTTAAGTCAACAGAAACCAAGCACTACTCGACTTATAAGACGTATTCAAGCTGTGTTGTTTGCAATATATTATTCAAGAAATAACCCATTGAAGGAAGTATTTGTGCGTTTTAATTTTTGTCAAGTGTTTAACATTTCGCTAGCGAAGTGAGGTTCTAGTTGTGTTTTGGTTCGCAATGCTTGGAGTATCTGGAAGTATTTTTCACATTAAAGTGGGACATCTAATATATTGTGTTATAAGAAGCAGCTCGCCATTTTCACACCAAATGCCCCCCCCCCCCCTGCCCACACTTATGAACCAAGATGAGTCATGTCCCAGCAAACAACCGACGTCTTTTTAGGTTGAAAAAGGGTTGGATTTTGGTCGCAACGATTTCACAACCATATTCTGACCTATTTCCCCAAAACCCGACATTATTCCGACGTCGAAGCGACGTCGAATTTCTGACGTCATTCCGACGTTGCAAAAACGACCAAAAAGCGATGAACATTTTTATCGCTCACCGGAAATGGAAGTCATTTTGAAAAAAGAGGAAGAAAAAACGTAATTTTTACATGAAACTTTTAGAATTTTGATGGCGCGTCGGTATTTTTCTTCCTAGATCGTAAAAATTTACATGGAAAGTGCTTTTGTATGTATTTCACAACAGCAGTTGAATGATTAGTTATCTATTAGTTATATAATTCTAGTCAGTTTCAGGTCGGAATCCGACGTCGGTTCCAAGTATATATACAACCTAAAACCGACTTAATTCCGACGTCGGATTTAGGTCGGAACCCGACGTCATTCTGACGTTGAAAACCCGACGTCGGTTCCATTTCATATACAATCAAAACCAGCACGTCAGTCCGACGTCGGAAACGTCGGGTCAGGACGTCGACCCGACGTCATTCTGACGTCTTAATGTTTGCTGGGGTGTTGCAGTTATGAAGAGGCCTTTCCAGTGCTTTTTGGTTGAAATGCGCGAAGACAAGGTATAAATTATGGCTATAACTACACTTAGTTTACAGACCCTTACCGTAACGTTAGCTAAAAGGGTAAGGGTTGTATCTAGGGACGTACTTATATTAGATGGTCAGAGGGTTAAGGTTAGCAAAAGGAAAAAACACACACACATGTCAGTAGAATCAAGTTGTAGCGATCATCTTCGCGTTCTGGATAAAAAGACATGAATTAAAAACTGTTGTGACCACTTTCTAGTCACGGCAAAAATCTGTATGTCTTGACCACCTTCCAGCCCCGGATAAAACTGCTCCCTGTAGTGAAAGTGCTGTAATGACCCACTTAGAAATCCGGAGAAAAAATTCGTAAGTAAACCCTGCTTTAGGGACTACCTGTCAGACTCTGATAAAAAAGACGTACAGTAAAACCTCTTATGGTCATCTTCCAGCCCACATAAAAAGGCGTACCATAAACCTATCTGCCGTGGCCACCTTCTAGACCCAGATAATAACCTGAATCGAATCTGAACTTGTATAAAAAAAGAGAACTGAGTTGCCCACAAGTCAAGTTACATACCACCTCCCTTTAAAAATTAAAGATGATAAACAACCTGACTTCTGGGCACATCAGATACATTTATACAATCTTATTGTCCTGAAAATAGTACAAACTTGCTCAAATAAAACCTTTTGAACCATCTGTTGGGGGAACATTTGGTTTTATTTTTTAATATTCTTAGCTAGATATTTATTTACAAACTACATGACGTCATGAAATGGTGATAATGTCACAGGCCAAAATTTGACGTTAATCAAGATTTTATCGTGTGTATCTTTAAGGGTAAGTTTCATTTTCCAACCTCTTACAGAGGAGACTACGAAAAACTGCGTAAAAAGTAAAAACAAATAACATACAAGTGAAAAGAAAAAAGAAAAAAACTGACATAACTGTGCAAAAATTAACCTAGTATCAGATCATATTTTACTTTATTTTGGTGTTATTTATGAGTAAATATAGCAAATATGTCATTTGTTAACTCTGATCATTTATCGAAATATTCCATTTACATTTTACCAGTTTGTGTGGATTTTGATTCTAATTTGCACTTGATCATCTCTATTTGGAAATAACGTAATCGTGCCTTTAAGTCTTTTTTATTATGAAATTATAAAGAGTCTTGAGGATGAAGCAAGTTGGGTTTCTTCTAGTCCAAAACGTATTTCTTCCGGACAGTGGAAGAAACCGGGAAGAAATGGTTTAACCTGGAAGAAATTGGACGAAACAGGACAAAACTAAAATCATACCTGGATGTTCATTTTATCATCAAACACTAAGTTTTTTATCCAGGATGCAATATAGACACACATATCACTACTATTTATTTACAACAAATTTGTCCACAACAGATCAATAGTCAAGCTCCTTTTCACCCTCAACATTCTCTTTTTCGTAGTGAATTTGTTTTGCTCGCCGTGTTTGAATCATTTACTGCATTTTCCGGTTTGGAACTAGCGCTACACTTCTGATAGTGCGACCTTAATCTGCAAGCCTTAGCCGATAAAGTATGATCACACAATTTGCACTTTGCAAAAACTTGTTTATCCTTATTTATTTCTATGAAATGCAGCCAAACTGGGTCTTTAGATCTGCCTCCTTTATACATTTTGATGCCTTGTAATTGTTAACTTTGAATAATAATAATTAGGGGATTCAAACAGGATCTTATGTACTTAAAAGAGGTTTGGGTGACATCCGGAGTAGGTGCAGATTAAGCACACGAATCCACACCTTTCATTTTCTCAGAAGATTACAGTCAGTGTCGTTCTGTAGACACCCTCTGGCATAGATTGGTTTTCTTTTGATATTGAGTAGGCAATGCTTTGTATAAATGGTCTTCCCTTTTGATGCTGAGTAACACATTGGCTGAGATTAAAAACAAAGACAAGGGTAACTCAAATAACAGGTCTAATAATAGGGGTGTTGAGTATGATTAGGGTAAAAAACTAATCAATGGATTTCGTGGCATATGCCATAGAAGTCACAGTGTATAATGCAAACAAGCGTTGAACTGAGCAGATACCCCATTGTGTAGCAAAAAACCCAACTTGCTGACTTACTAATTGCACTTAAGGTTGTGTAATCACCCCATATGAAAACTCATGGTGACTTAATATACACAAAAAATAGCTTCCAAAATAGCCTGTTAGTTTCTTTCAGTTTGTCCAGTTTTGCTCTGGAAGACCGTATTTCTTCCGGACGGTTTAAACCCGGTTTTTTCCACTGGCTTTTTCCACCTTGGAAGAAACCTGCCAAACCTGGGATGAAGCAGGCTTAGTTTTAATTGAAGAGCATCGAAACCACGCGGCGCTTACGCACACTATCCAATTTCTGGTAAAGAATTGCTGAGTTGGTTTAAAAGGATCTGTTCTATTTAGGGATGATGACACTACGAAAACAATCAGAACACTGTACTGTTGACAAGTCTTCAAGTGAAAGGAACACATGATAATTGCTATAATTCACCAAGGCTGCCAGGACTTTGGAGATAACTTTAGTTCTTAACTAAGAGATATTTATTTGCGTTTGTTTTTCGATAAATAAAGTAAAGAAATAAAACATTACGTAGAAGGCGGCATTGTAATATATTTTGCAAAAAAATGATGTTTTCCTCTGACAACTGCACAGTAATATTTCCCCCGCCACGCTAGCTTACGTTTTATGTCAATGTTTATTAAGTGATGGCAAGTGATGAAGGTCTCTTAGATCATCACATTCCTTCAAAACTATGCAACTTGTATTCAGTATATGACTAGCGTGCTAACATCAAGTAAACGAACGGGTCATCATGATTGCTTATTATCACCCCAAACGAACAGACCCAAAATACAAATGTAAAGGGATGGTGACCTAATACGCCCCACTCGTGAACAGAAGTCATGATCTCGCTGTTTGCTGCCTGATTTATAGCTAATAAAAATATTAACTTTTCCAGATCTCTTTAGGTACCCGTTGCTATGAAATTTGTACCGAGACATAATATTATTTTTCTACTTGTTTTTGAAAACCTACCATTCAAAACCGGGCAATATGTAAAGCTCAAGGTATAAAGGAAACTACTTCTTATCATTTTTCAATTTCTGAAAAGATCATTCTAAATAGGCCTAGAAAATGTATCAATATTCAGATGCAGTTTCCATGGTTTTATTCTTTAAAATATCATATAATTTCACATATAAAATATTTATATGAATTGATTATATGCACGCATAATTCTATAAAACATCGAAAAATAACTAAAATTATTTTAAAAAATTGTAAAAAATACAGAACACAACTTAAGCAAACCCCTTCAACATAATGCGAAGTGAAGCTGTGGATGTTTGGTGCTTTACATTCCAAAAATTTTGAGGAGCAGGGGAAACTCCCTCTGCGTTTTTTTTTTTTTTTTTGTCCGTAACAAAACATGCTTTGGGAAAATTCTAGAAGGCTCTGCTTATGTGTTTATACACATGTTTTTTATTCATGGCGTACATAAAGAATTGTATGTGTACACTGTCATTTTCAAGACATTTAAATACCCAAATAAAAGGTTTTACTCAGGTTTTTCCATTTTTAGAAAATTAGATGTCCTGGGATGTCCTCAGTACCGCCGTTAGCTCTGGCATGTTGCGGTACTCGAGAGCATCATTATATATTCTGCTGTCGGTAGTGCAAAGAGATGTTAATATATAAGTGTTATAAAATGACTTCCACGTATAAGTGAAAAATGCTGTCAAAACAGGAAAATTTTATTAATAATTGATTTATTTCGTGGTTTGGTGTTTGCTCCCTTTTAATTCTCAATAGAGAATAACCGCAGTTCAATATCGCATACATCCCGGTTAATAGTATCTGATAATTTCCGGTTTTATGTAAACAAGAGATTCATGTAAACAAGAGCAAGAGGTCTAAATTCAGTTGTTATACGTTACTGACATATTAAAAATTAAAAAGCACATTTTGTGAGAAGTAACAACGGACGCTGGTATGTATAAATTTAAACTAATTACAAAAGGCGAAACTTATAATCACATGACTTTGGGTTCCTCCCACTGGATAGCTCTGAGTCAGCTCTGACTTAGGCCACATTCTCTTGGACCGTCTCGAAAAATCAAGAGGCTCTCGAAAAATCGAGAGGTGTTCTCTTGGATAAGTTCTCGTTATCTAGAGACAGTTTTTGTCTCGGAAAACTTCTCTCGAGAAGGTCAGATACAAGATGGCGGAAATGTAAACAAAGGCATTTTTATAACTTATTTGCAAAAATGCATGTGAAATATAGATATTTAAGAGTAGAAATTTATGTCAAGGAAGATTTTAGACGTAATTGCACTAGGTATAGTGAAATACAAGACGACTCGAAGGTTTAACCTCAATTACTATAGGTTGAGGTCTAATCTGTAACACCGTTGGTACTGCTGAAGTGGTAGGGATGTTATTAGGTAAAACAGATCACATTTAAACCAATGCCCCAACAAACGATTGTCACAGGATATATTTCTGGGCATAAGAAGTACATATATATCTGAAATAAGCACAAAATTGCTAGATTTGTGTTTTTTATTTCTCGATTTTTTGAGACGTGTTCTTTTGGACGGTGTCTCTGGAGCTTCTCTGGTCTGTCTGGAGAGTGGATTCTCAGTTTTCTGAGAGGTCCAAAAGAATGTGGCCTTACACAACACCGTACATCTCTGCCAAGGTGCGTGGAAACCTTGTCGCGTTCCGCATCTTGGAGCTACCCAAGTCAGCTTGTCATAATTTTTACTTATTATATTTATTAATCAGATGCCCCAATAAGCGGATTCACCCTTAAGACTTTTACCGAAAAGTTTTTGTATTTCGACTGAATTCAGTTGGGATAAAGATATAAAGAAATGATAATTAAATAAACCGGCAAAATCAACATAATCCCATTTTGCCAGAAAATTTCTCCTGTGTAAGCTATTAAATGGTTGAATAATATGTTAATAAGTCAAATCACACTTTAGGTGTTTCGAATAAAATGCGCAAGAATTTAACCGCCTTAGAGGTTGGTTGTTCAGTGTTCGGGATAGTGCCGGGGACGCAAGCCATCTCAGATTCTGCGTCCTTTCTGAAAATATTACGTCCCTGCAACAATGATAAAAAATCAGAAAAAGACAATTTTATAAATTGGTGGAAATTTCTTGAGATAATTAATAATGTTGATTTTGCATTAACAACTATGTCAGAATTTGAACATTCATAAAAGTAAATTTATATTGTATTGAAGTCTGAGGTATCTGATATCGAGATAAAAGACTAGATAAAAAGCTTACTCAGCAAAATTACTTATTGTAGCACCTGTAACAATTTTTTTTTAGACCAAAACATTTTTTGAAATGTACTGGTACTGGTTCACGATTTAAAACTAAACTAAATTTCAGTCATTCATAAAATTGAATCTGTTGTTTATCCCTCCTTTCTCACATAGTTGTAAAGTTAGCTTTTACGCCCGTATAATCATATGTGGTGAAATTTGGCCCATTTTTTTGTGATTTTTCATAAGTCGGTCTAACTGAACCTCACCGAGTCCTTATCTCAATTTAACTTTAACTGTGTTTTGTGCCGAAAAACCACGCTGATACGAAGCGCTGTTTTAAGGAATACTAAGAGATATTTCTGCAAACACCCCAAACTTAGGATAATCTTCACGATGCGACACAAAATAAGATTTCTAAAAATTCGCTATACTTCGTTGCTTTGTTGGCGCACATAAAATGTTTAAACGACATCCCTCCATATCGAAATGTCTTTGCAGAGGATGATGTAATCCCTAATTTGTTCACCGTTCTTTGGCACGTAATGTTCAGTCAGAGACTGGAGTTCGGTTTCAGCGTGATCCAGAATATCATATTCGTTGGCGGGTATATTCCGTGGGTTAAAACTGCACCAATGCCTTAATAATACTCGCGGTCTCTTCCGGAAAACGCTGTTCTATATTCTCTAGGATTCTGTCTATAAACGAATTCTTAATATTTGTAAAGGATCCTCTTCCTTTCGCGTCTTTTACGGTCGTATCTCTGTCCAGCAGCTCGTCCAACATTTCATTTGTAGCTCGTAGATTATTGCATCGGATGGCAGGGTTGCTGAAATAGTTGTAATTACAGTGTCTTTACAGTAGCAACGTTACCTACAGCTTAAGATACATATAACGTCAGTCTGTGTGCATAACAGTGTGCGTGCACCATTAACGGTTTTTTGTTTTTTTTTTTGTTTCACTTGAACTCCGACGCTATTATTAAAAGGCCATTTGTATTTTTTTAGTTCATTTCTTTCTGCAAATTTAAATAACTTCCTTTACATTTGCTTGATACACAGCATGCTTTCCGGGAAATGAACTATTAAGAGAAAACTGCATCACAGTTCGCTTTCGTTTTTAAGTCCACTTTTCGAGAAATATATCGTGAAACCGCAAGCGTGGTTAAGAAATATAAACCCAATAATTGACAAACATTTTTGCTTCCCGGGAACGCAGAGGCTTTCAGATTTGGCGTGCTTTTCAAAAACCGTGCGTTTTTTTCGATGGGACGGCGTTATTGCGAATATGGGCCGTAGGACAGCAACGCTTCCTACCTATACAAGGTTATCCCAGTTGACTGATATAATCTGGCTTTATAAAGATCAGTGCGGTGCTTTGATGAACTGTAGCGCTTGATATTATTGTCAACATGAGACGGATCATAACAATAGTTACTTGAGAACCTGCGTGATGTTGCTGGACTTTGTATGGGATGGATAAGTGTTGGTGGATTTTCTTCAAAGACTAAGCTTGGGTCTACAATTATTACCCTGCAGCGCCTCTGCTGCACAAACTCTATGTTTTCTGGTCTGAGGTAGGGACAGATAAACTCCCCAGGGAAACCTCTGGCTGGGGGGGGGGGGGGGATTGTCATACGCTATGTAATGTATTGTGTATCACAAGGACACCCTTCCCATCTATAGTTCAACTCTTAGAAATGTACTACAGTGTAATAACAGATTTGCAGGTTTTTCACAACACTGGAAAAAAAGCAAAACTGTTATTGGACAACCAGTTATTGGATTCAGTGACCGTTTCTTGGGAACGCTGTATATCTTTAAATAACAGATTTTATTGTCATATACATCACTCTGTTCTTTTTCAACTTATTCACAGCACGAGCAATTGATATCAGGAGTATCATTTAGAAAGTAAAAATTTGAATTCGTCGCAAATTTTCTTTGTAGTCATTGTTTTACAGGATTTTATGACGAGGATGGGTGCACGTATGTTCCAGTGAATTTCGGTAAAAATTTGCTTCCGTAAAATTTCCGTAAAACTTGAAAATACTTAGCACTGGTGGATAAGTGCGCGTTCCGGGTACTGAAGTGTTACCCCCCCCCCCCAAAAAAAAAACGACCTTGAAAAAAGAAAATTATTTCATGGTCGTCTTGTTATTAAACTATAATACGGGTCAGTGTATTACTGGACTATGGACAAGTGCCCTTGGTTTTGTAAGTGCACCCGTGTTTATAAATTTCTATTGCAAGAGCTTCTGACAATTCTGTTTTGACAGGGATCAAGAGTCCTTCGATTTTACCGCCCAACTTGGTTGTTGTCAGCTGTTGAGACACTTGAAATTGAGTAGGTAGATTAAAATATGGTGAAAAGATATTTTTTATCTGCATGACAGTCTAAGTAGACTGTTCGTAGTCGCCCCTTGTAGTAACTACGTGACTTCACGTGGTTGTTCTTTGTTTCAGTTAATAACTGCATGGAAAAGAACAAGGGAATACAAAGGATGGTATCAGACATGCGCTGTCATTGACACTCAGTCATTTTTTGGTGTATTATTGGGAAGAGTTATCCCAAGACTGGGTTCGGGATGGATGCATGGTTTTCTTCTCATCGGAACGACTCGGCAGTCTTCGGGACAGTTACCGAATCAGTGCTGTTGTTTGGGGCTGCGGTCACCAATGCCTCGATAAACATCGACTCAGATACAGAGGTAAAAAGTACTTGTTTTTTGTTGTTGTTATGTTGAGATAATTTCCTGGAAGGTGAATTCGATCAGAGTAAATGGAAATAATAAATGTAAAAAAAAAAAATCGTGCTGGGTATTCTGGATATTTTTAGCTGTATATTGTCAGTAATATGTGAGTATTTGCACATTCTGGCATGCAGTATCCGACATCTCAGAAATATATGGTCTTCCGTAAAGAGAAGGAAAAAAAAAAGAGTGGCGATTTTTTTTCTAACCAAAACCCGACCCGGCAGACCAAGATGCCGTGATGTAATTATTGTCACCCGGTGTTATAAACAATTGCGCATGTGTGACACCTTTAAACAACATTTTGTCTTTGCTATTTGATTTGTTGGAATCAAAATCTTCAGGGTCGTTGTCTGTATTTTCAATTCTTTTTTCAGTTTGATTTGTTCGAATGCAAAGCTTCAGGGTCGTTGTCTGTGTTTCCATTTTTTTTTTCGAAACTGACGATCGGAGAAGCTGAAGCAAAGAAGGAATTTACCGTTCTTTCTCACTTCCCAGTCAGATCACTGGGATATATTGTCAAAAAAGCGACCCCGCCTGATTTAAAAACTGTGGAGTAAAAAAGTAAAGGTTTGAAACAAATATTAAGAAATGAGTGAATGACTGAAAACAAATGTTGGAAGTTACCAAAATAAAAAATAAGTCGGTCGATAAGTAGTATTTATCTTCCTGGCCTTACTTTTATCTTGACCAGATAGAGTGATAGTGTGCCGTGATTTAATCATAGTATCGTGGTCTGCCGTGTCGAGTTTTGGTGAAAAAAAATAGCCACTGCTTTCTTTTTTTTTTTTTTGTCTGCTTTTGGAAGAATGCGACAAGGAAATTGGGAACTTCAAGTCAGCTGTTTATTTCTATTTTTACATTGAAAGATAAAATCACTTCGGTTCTGTCCAAATATTGTTCCGGGTTTGCTATAAGGGTTAACTTTTCCGCATGGTTTTACACACTTTGAGGGTGTGTTAGTGATTTAATCATAAAACACTACAGTATTCCAATCTGTGGTACTTAATGCAGTAGGCAGCGTCTAGCATTAAGGCAATTTTATTAAATTATAACATCTTATTATTTAAAATAAGAATGTATCCAAAGAATAAGAAATTACTTTTTTTTTTGTCCCGGGCGAAATATAGCATTTTCCATTCCCGATTAGACCATCTTAACCAATGACCGTAACACCTCTGATACTCTGTATATACATATACAGTCAGACCTCGTTAATTCGACATCGAGTTGACCTCCAATTTTATGTCGATTTAGCGGGGTGTCGAGATAAGCAAGTTTTTTTAAATAAAACGACAGTTATTTTAAAAGGGATAAGATTTTTTCCCTCTCTTCCCTCCCTGCACCTTTTTAAGGTGACATTTCATTGTTGACAAAATGATACATGAAAAAGTGGAATTTACAACGTTTCATGCAAATCTTTAAATGCAGGTCTTCCTCCGAATCTTAGAGCATTCTAATGTCTTTTTTCGCTATATTTCTTCCTCATATCTCACTGAAAAATATCTGTGCGATGTCACTGTTTAAACTTTTGCGAAGTAAACAAATCAGTAAAATTGCTCATGTAAGAAATGCCGTGGCGTGATGTTAGCTATAAGACTGGAGGGTGGGGAAGGGTTTTAGGCTTGTCGTTTGGTGTTTTACATTCATCTCGACTTCTTCGGTGGATAAAAAAATGATCGCTTGTATTTCATCAAAATTGGTATTGCTTTACGAAATGTATGGACTCACTAAAAGTCAGTTACTATTAAGTGAAGGTTTTGGTATATCGACGAAATCGATTAATCGGATATCGGTTATTCGCAAAAACCGATTAAACGGATATCGGTTATTCGCAAAATCGATTAATCGGATATCGGTTATTCGCAAAAACCGATTAATTGTATACTGTTGTAAAATCCATTTGCGTTCTTTTTGATGTAAAGATGCATATAATTATATGAATTGGCCAGACGAATCTTTAGAAAACTTGGTATGCAATTAAATGGCTTTGACTGTACTTAGTGACATTTTTGCTTGATGTCTGAAATTCTTTGTAGTGTCGCGACGTTCACAACTACAACCGCTCACTGCGGTGCACATTCGTCAAGGCGGCGGACGCGTGTAACATTGAGGACGGTCTGATCAACTACACGCAGCTTATCTACTGTGGCCTATCTCCTCACCTCGTGCCGCTTGCTCTAATTCTATTGGTCAGAATTTATAATTTATAATCTCTATTTATGGCCTTGTAAGGTTGCACAAAGATGTCAGTATCGTGTAACCTTGCTGCATTTTTGACAGGGAGCATGTATTTTGACAAAGGTTTGAAAAAAAAATATGCAGTGGAATAAATTCACAACACTTCTTTTTGTTAAGTTTTGTTCAAAGTCACATCGTCAGACTACATCTACGACTACGCCGTGAGACTACATCGTATTACTACATCGTAACCATTACATTGTACGTCTACAGCGTAAGACTACATCGTACGACTACGTCGCAAGACTACATCGTACGACTACATCGTAATCATTACACCGTACGTCTACAGCGTAAGGCTACATCGTACGACTACGTCGCAAGACTACATCGAAGACTAAATCGTACGACTACGTCGCAAGACTACATCGTAAGACTACATCGTACGGCTACATGGTAATGCCTGTTCGTCTTTTAGTAATATCAGTAATATGGAGCATGTACTTATTGCTGTTTGCAGGCAATATGGCTGACATTTCTTTTCATAGCCATGGCAGTTTCAGCCGACGATTTGTGAGTATTTTTTGGAGCCCGAATCATGCACTTCTAACGTCTAGTGCCATCCCAGTCTCATTAGCATTGAATTTTTTGTGAATACGGACTAAAGCTGATCCGAGTCGTTAGAAGTTATTCAATCAACCTACTATTTAAATAAAGCAAATCAGAATTTTGATATTTTTTTGTCCTGGCGATATAAGGCACTTTCGATTCTCCATATATATATATATATATATATATATATATATATATATATATATATATATATATATATATATATATATATATATATATAGAGAGAGAGAGAGAGAGAGAGAGAGAGAGAGAGGGAGAGAGTAGAATTTCGCCATGAATCTGCGTTAGTCTATTCCGGAATAGACTGACCGAGTCGAAAGTGCCTTAGTTCGCTCAGGACAAAAAGAACTACTTTCACATTTGCTTGAGTTATTCTTAGGTTAAATAATAGAGGGTTATTATGAATCCTTGTTTTGTGAAAATTGGAAGAATTTGACTTACTATTGGTAAAAATACAGAAACATAATCTGACTACTTTACATTTTATGTTTCAGCTTTTGTCCACAGTTGGTGGTTATTTCGAAGTGTTTGCGCATGAGCGATAATATAGCAATATCCTTTTATCGTCGGGCGGCAAGCTTAAAAATATGGGTCAGCTTGGGCAAAAATCCGAATTTTTTATTTAACAAGGAGAGGGGGGGGGGGGGTGGGGTGCATGGAGAAAGTAGTTGATGCGGTTCATGGCCGTTGTAACTGACAGCAAAAACATACAGTGGTGAGAGTTGCCCCACGTGTTTAGAGTATTCAAGTCACGTGTTCTAATATAGTTTGGGGTCGAAGTGTGAGGGAGGGTGGGGGGGGGCGACGGTATGGCGGTAACTCATTAGGTCTTCCTACTTTTTCTCATACTACTACTGCCAGTACTACTACTACTTCTACTACTACTAGTAGTAATAATAATAATAATGATAATAATAATAATAATAATAATAATAATAATAATAATAACCGATAATAGTTATGCAAGAAATAAATAACTAAATAAATAAACAGAAAAATCAGCGGTGTAAAAGGTAATAATAGTCGTGTTTATGGATGTTCCTTGACGCTGACAGTAGGGCGTGACGTTGATGGCGTTTGGTAACGGCGCGCCTGACGTCTTTTCCGCCTTGGCCGCCATACGCAACTCGCATAATGGCGAGATCGGCCTGGCGGTGGGTGCACTAGTGGGTAAGGCTTTCATTAGAAGCAATGGGGGCCCTAGTGGGTAAGGCCTTCGGTAGGGGCGGCGTGCCAGTGGGTGCGCTAGTGGGTAAGGCCTTCAGTAGGGCAGCGTGGCAGTGGGAGCCCCAGTGTGTAAGGCCTTCAGTAGGGCAGCGTGGCAGTGGGTGCGCTAGTGGGTAAGGCCTTCAGTAGGGGCGGCGTGCCAGTGGGTGCGCTAGTGGGTAAGGCCTTCAGTAGGGCAGCGTGGCAGTGGGAGCCCTAGTGTGTAAGGCCTTCAGTAGGGCAGCGTGGCAGTGGGTGCGCTAGTGGGTAAGGCCTTCAGTAAAGCAGCGTGGCAGTGGGTACGCTGGTGGGTAAGGCCTTCAATAGAAGCAATTGGGGTCTTAGTGGTAAGGCCTTCATTTGGATAGCGTGGCAGTATGGGGCCCTAGTGGGTAAGGCCTTCATTGGGGGCCCTAGTGGATAAGGCCTTCAGTGTATTAGAAAAGCAGTAGGTGGCTCCTGGATGGTATTTGGTATTTATTTTGTGAAATTCAGCTGCTATGTAAATAATAGGAATAGCTGGTAAAACATATAAAATTAAAGAAAAAGAAGCAGATAAACAAAGAATATATATATATATATATATATATATATATATATATATATATATATATATATAATATAGACAAAGAATAATAAATATAGAAAAAAGTTGAATAGATTACTGACTGCATGTAATGTTGATGCTGAACGTGCAGGAGCCGGCGTCTTTGTGACCACAATGGTGTCAGGGAGCATCTGCATTGTGAAGCCTTTCCACATGGCGGAGCGGCCCTTCTTGCGTGACGTCATCTTCTACATGGGCGCCATCTTTATGACGTATTGCGTGTTTAACGACTCGTACATCAGCATCGCAGAGTGCGTGGGTATGTCTGCATAGCGTGACGTCATAAAAAAAAAAAAAAAGAAGAATAAGAGGAGTTCGTCAATAACTAGCGAACATAAATGTGCTGGAATTGGGACATCTGGTCAGTTTTATTTCTACGTGTCTTAGTTTTTACGAATCTGTTTAATCATATTTATTCTATGCATTTGTTTGCTGACACAGTATGACCCACTAAAGGTAGGCCATGTCGTTAAACAAATCATCTCACTGACTAACTAACTATGCACTTGTAAACCACAGTATGCCGTAGTATTTGCTTGTTAGATTGCCCGTCTGGACGCCATTTTTGAAAAACAGAAATGATACCATGTAGTTCCTATCCATAGTCGTCTGCTAACCACAACACTTGATTTCCACAGCATTTATATTGGTCTACCTGTTCTACGTGGCCGTTGTTGTGATTGGTCGATATATTTATCAACGCCAGAGGTCGTCGCGACAGAAGGCACAGACTGATGACGTAACAGACTCGAATCCGGGTAACTGTCCTGGTCATGTGTTGGGTACCGACCGTAGGTGTTGTTTCTAGCTGTTGTGTGGTGTGTTGTCTCATCTTAACCTTCTGTTGTTTTTTTGTTTTTGGCGGGAAACGAGTAATGTCTTGTAAACAATAGTGTTTTCAGTGTTTACTGGGCGATAACTGAGTTGCATAGTTTGTTTACTGAGCGATAAATGAGTTGCAAAATTTTTACGAAGTCTGGGGAGGATACTTTGTGACAAGGTGAATCCCAAGCTTTCCGGTGCCTGGCATGGCTATCCACTAAGGCTGAAACCAGTAATCAAGTATTCGGATGGATTTTGATAGTCGATTATGAAAATGTTATAGTCGGTTAACCACATCTCAGCAAAATAATGAACCAAAATACGAATGAGAAATTCTAATATCTGAATAGCAAAATATTTTTGTCTATTTGTCATCACACCTTATTTGTTCAGTGACACTTTATATTTATTTTTTATTTTTAATTTTGCCCACAACAAATTTATTTATTGATTATTATTTTTTTTTGCTAAGCAGTCCATGACTAAAGATATTAAGTATGAAATTCTAACTCGAGATACTGAAATTAAGGGAAATCCAGTAGCCGGCCCCTTGTTCCGGGTAGTCGACTAGCATATTTAAGAGGCGGTTTCAGCCTTACCCGCAGAATTAGCAAGTATTGCTTCACAAATTTCTAATATTTTCCAAGTACACTTTTTACTTGCTGCACGACCTTTTGACCTTTTGTAGGAAAGTTAAAAACACCAGATTTCCCATTTAAAAACAAAATATTAAAGCTGTGTGCGTGCGCTATTAATGCAGAACATTTATACTTTCAGCTTAAATCAATTTCAGATCACACTAAACTGCTTTTAGATTTGGGCTTTTCGTTCACATATTTATACCTTCTATTTTAAGCCCTGGAAGGGACACTGTATTTTCTAAATATATCTTGTATTTGCATGCTAACAGGTATTAATCACGATGGCGTAATTTTTCAAAACGCAAGCTCACTTCCTGAAAATACTTGGTCTATCAATGCTGGAGGTAGGATTCAAAACGCAAGCTCATTTCCCGATAATACTTGGTCTATCAATGACGGAGATATGGCTACTCACACCAGTTTTGGTACAGTACATTAATTATGTAGAAAAGCAATCTAAACCTACGTGCTTTGAGGAGCGTCCGCTTTAACTTAGGCGCTATGTATCACTGCTTACGCTTATAGCAACATAATAATAATAATAATAATAATAATAATAATAATCTGCACACCGAACTATATCAAGTAACAGTATTTCAGTTGTGTTAGTAATATGTATTAATAAGTGGTGATTGATTATAAGTCGAGGAGAGCTGTCGCTTATCTAGGAAGTCGTAGGGGCTCGGGGTGGGAAATGGGTTAAAACAGCTGAATTATTCAGATCTGATTGCATTTTCGTAATGAGTGATACTTCATAAATTTGGGAGAAGGACCGGTATTTCATATAGCGTGCTCACATGTGATGTCAGAGCTTCTCCAAATTAAATTGAGCTCTTAACTTAAGCAGGTAATGGTGCGTTGTAGATGCACACAAGCTTAGTGGGTAGAATTCTTGGATGTAGATGTCGATGTAGATGTAGATGAAAAGGGACCGATAGTCTGAGAAGGAAGAGAATCGTAAAATACAGATGTTGATCTGTAGCATGTTGAAAGACTAGTAAAAGCACTTGATAATATGTTTGATGGCCGCAAGTAAAAATGGAATCAGTTAAGGATGCAGCCATATTGTCACATTGTAAACAACATATTGTCACATGGTAAACAACATATTGTCACAAGCAACATATTATCACATGCAAGCAACATATTGTCACATGATAAACTGTTGCAGGCATATAAACATTTATTTTTTATCCCAAACCTTTACTTTGCTAAAAAATTAACACTTTAAAACCTTTTTTTAAAAAAAAACCTTTCTTTTGGTCGATGTTCAACAACCCCTTTTCAATTTTTCCTTAGTTGTTATAAGAAAATTTTCAGCTGCTAAATTTATGCATGCATGTGACACCTTATTTCATTTTTACATATAATACACTGCACTTGATTGTGGTGAATTTGAAAATACATGGCGAGTAGTGTTTTTGACGCTATATGATGTTGCTTATTTCCCATCCTCACTGATTTCCAATTGTTGTATCAAATATCTTTCAAAAACATTTGTTCGCTGATAATTTAAATTTTAAGAAAAACCTTTAAAAAACCTTCATTTTCAGTAGAAAAATCTTTATATTCAAAATTAAAACCTTTTTAAAAAACCTTTATTTTTGTAAAGGACCGTTTTCATGCCTGAAGATATTGTGACATAGTAAACAACATATTGTCACATGATAAACAACATTGTCACATGATAAACACCATATTGTCACGTGAGGAATGCAGTTATTTTCAAAAGTAGCTGCATGTAAAATGTTATTTTTTTTTCATCTCCAAATAATGAGCACGGAGTCATGTTTTGATCAACGTTGGCTTTTATGAAGAAATTTACTTCTTTTTGCCCCCAAAGATATTTACTACACTGTTGGTTTGTCAACAGTTATGTGTTTGCAGATCACAACCAGTCAATGGAACAAGGGGGGCCGAATGATGTCTCAATCAATAGCGACACAGGTAGGAACACAACACGGCCCCCTACCCCGTCCCCTCCCCACACCCCCCCCCCCCAACAGCCCCCATGATGTCTTGTTGTAGAACACAGTCAGTCAATGGAACAAGAGGGGAAGGGTGGGGGGGGGGGGCGAATGATGTCTCAATCAATAGCGACACAGGTAGGAACACAACACGCCCCCTACCCCGTCCCCTCCCCACACCCCCCCCCCCCACACCCCCCCCCCCCAACAGCCCCCATGATGTCTTGTTGTAGAACACAGTCAGTCAATGGAGCAAGAGGGGAAGGGTGGGGGGGGGGGGCGAATGATGTCTCAATCAGTAGACACGGGTACAAACATAACACGGTCCTCCCTCCCCCATCCTCTCCCTCCCCCATCCCCGCCCCATCCCCTCCCTCCCCCATTCCCTCCCACTTCCTGCATGATGTTCTAGTCAATAGCGACACGGGTAGGAACGACGAACAATGTCCCCCTCCCCACTCCCAAAAGATAAAATACCTGTGGTAGATAAAATTGAAGAACTGTAACAAATACAATGAAGAACTTCGATGTACTTCATACTCTTTATTTTATTTGACTTTCAGAAGATTTATCGGAAATGACTCCACTTATACGGAGAGCAGCCAACGCCGATGCTTTGAAATCACCTCTAAAACAGATACTCAAATCTATCACACCTATAAATATAGAACAATTCAGAGACTCGAGATGGTTCGGTAAAACGTATCAAATATTTAAGGTATAATATATCAAACATTAAAAGTAAACAAATCGAATATTTCATGAAAAAAACGTATCGAATATTTAAGGTGAAAGATATCAAACATTAAAGGTAAACAGATCAAATATTTATTAAAAAAAAGTATCAAATATTTAAAATAAAACATATCAAACATTAAAGGTAAACAGATCAAATATTTAATAAAAAAACGTATCAAATATTTAAGGAAAACAATCATTATTTGAGAGTTAATCTGGCCTTTGGAGTAGTTATTCTAACCTTCGGAATTGTTTATTTTTTTTTTAAGATATTGCCAATATTTTCAGTAATAACAGTGAAGACAATACTTGTTGGAGTGCTGTATTTGGCGACTATCTTCGGGCGATTTCACAAATCATATTACTAACTTTGAGCTTATTCTTTAAGCAGGCCTTTACTCCCATACTACTCTCTTATCTTATCATAGTCTGACCTTTGCTGATATTTTTGTGTCAAATTTATCGATGACAAGTCTGTCGTTCATTCTTCATTTCTTTCTTTTGTTTATTTGATTTTTATATTTTTTTATTTATTTTTTTGGCTACAGGCACCGGCCTTGTTTATATTGACCTTGGCCATTCCAGTGACTGACTTCGATCGACCGCGGAATGGCTGGGAGCGCTACCTCAATGCTTTACACTGTGTCATTGCTCCTCTCCTTACTCTAGCAGTCACCAACCCTCAGTGTAAGTCCCGCTCACGACTCCTCAAACTGGGCGTTGGCGTGCTCAAAGTCATCGCCTATTTTTTTATTTTTTTATTTTTTCTTATTTTTTATTTATTCATTTATTTTTAATAAGCAGTTCTGTAGCTGTGTTCATGTCTTTCAATGTCTTGTTATTGTGTTGTAGTATCGTTTGAACAGTTTACACTGCCAGTACACGTGTACTTGATGTGTACTGTAACTGTACTGGATGTTTCTCATTGGTGCAGCTAAACGATGTCACTATGGAGGGAGGGCGGGGGCGGGGGGAGGAGGGGGGGGAGGGACTGTCTTTCTCGAATTCACAAAAGCGTCTGTGTTTATGGATGTTGCTCAAGTGTATTGTTTTGTTTACATTTTTCAGATTTTGTGTACAAACTGGGTGGAGTATTTCCTGTCTATGGCTTTATATTGATACTTGGTACAATTCTGGCAGCCGTTGTACTGATCACTTCCACTAATGCTCAGCCGCCTCGCTACCATATCGTAAGCATATCGTAGAGACATCGTAAGCATATCGTAGGCATAGAGTAAGCATCTCGTAGAGACATCGTAAGCATATCGTAGGCATAGAGTAAGCATATCGTAGAGACATCGTAAGCATATCGTAGGCATAGAGTAAACATAGCGTAGAGACATCGTAAACATATCGTAGGCGTAGAGTAAGCATATCGAAAGCATATCGTATACATATTGTAAGCATATTGCTACCATATCATAAGCATAGCGTAAGCATGTCGTAAGTATATCGTAGGCATATAGTAAGCATATCGCTACCATACAGTGAGCACATCGTAGACATATCGTAGGCATGCTTAGTCATGCATTTCAATACTTTAATGTCGCACAGTTGAATACATAAAATTTACTCAATTGCTTGCTTAAATTTTTCATTGTTGAATGCGGTTGAGTACTTAAAATGTTACATGATTAAGTACTTGTAACTTCACGCGATTGAGTACTTGAAAGTTTACACCATTGAGTACTTAAAATTTATACGAATGGGTACTTATAATTTTACACGATTGATCACTTGAAAATTTACACGAATGAGTACTTATAATTTTACGGTTATCTTCCGAGTATTGTCGCAGTATTTACGGTAATTTACCGCAGCGATAGAAGTGAATCGTTGCATGTTTTGTGTTTCAGATTTACGCATTTGTTGGTTTTGTTGGTTCTGTGTTATGGATCGAAGCTATAGCCAGTGAAATTGTAAATATTCTAACTGTAAGTACACATGTACCCAAGCTGCTTGCACTGACTATTGTGTGAGGTATTGCGATATATACCCAAGCTGCTTGTAGTGAGTATTTTGTCAGGTATCGGGATACGAGATGACACAAGAAAATCCTCAGATTTATCAGACGAAATTTGTGACTTTTCGCCTGTTTTCAATTTTCTGTAGTGATGTCTTTGAATAAAAACGAAAACAATTGTTTAAAACAAAATGACATTTTTTTAATTATTTACTCATACAGCAGTACAAATTATTTGCATACATACTTCATGGATGGTCCCTTATGGTGTGGACACGCCTACTGAGCAAATGTGTCACGTGATCATTGTTGATGTCCTCTCTGTCCTTTCAGACGCTGGGTATTGTCTTTAAAGCAAGTAGTGCTATTCTGGGCTTGACCCTGCTGGCCTGGGGTAACAGTATAGCAGGTGAGTGCACATCAGTATGCTGAGGTACTTACGTGACGGAGGTACTGACACTGTCGTGTATACTGTCATTTATGTACCTGGGAATGTTCTGTCACAAGCTTCACTTGCTGCGTCTAAAAAAATGCTTGTCCTTAGCGTGAGTCATGAGACAAAATCAGAAAAAGAACCATGAATTCTTCTGATGGTGTAGCGAACTGTAAGGAAGAAATGGAGTCGTTATGACCCAAAATAATGGTAGCAATGGAGAAATGTTCTAAACAATCAAATAATAAACGTTTAACAGTGCAATACGAATGGAATACGAATACAGTACGAATGCAATACGAATGCAGTACGAACGAAATACGAATACAGTATGAATGAAATACGAATACAGTACGAATGCAATACGAATACAGTACGAATACAATACGAATGCAAGACGAATAAAGTACGAATACAATGCGAATGCAATACGAATACAGTACAAATACAATACGAACGCAGTACGAATGCAATACGAATACAATACGAATACAGTACGAACGCAATACGAATACAATACGAATGAAATACGAATGCAATACAAATAGAGTACGTATACAGTACGAATGCAGTAAGAATACAGTACGAATGCAATATGAATGCAGTACGAATGAAATACGAATGCAATACGAATACAATACGAATGCAATACGAATACAGTACGAATGCAATACGAATACAGTACGAATGCAATACGAATGCAATACGAATACAATGCGAATACAGTACGAATACAATGCGAATAAAATACGAATGAAATACGAATGAAATATGAATACAGTACGAATACAATGCGAATGAAATACGAATGAAATACGAATGAAATATGAATACAGTGCGAATGCAATACGAATGCAATGCGAATGCAATACGAATACAGTACGAATGTAATACGAATACAATACCAATGCAATACCAATGCAGTGCGAATACAGTGCGAATGAAATGTAGCAGAACTTTGAAGCAGAAAAACGCTGAAAGACCAAATTTGCATTTTTTTTGCAGATTACATAGCTGATATAGCCATGGCTAAAAATGGCTTCCCGCGCGCCGGCTTCTCCGCATGCTATGGTGGTCCACTGTTTAGTATCCTTCCGATTGAAAGTCATACTAATATGAAAGAATCACCATCATTGTTATCATCATCATCTTCATCATCATCCTCAGCAGCAACAATAGCTTCATCATCGTCGTCATCAGCATCATTGTCATCGTCGTCGTCGTCATCATTATCGTCATCATCATTGTCGCCATCATCATTATCGTCGTCACCATCATCATTATCATCCTCATCATCGTCATCACTAACTGTTCTTCGAAGTTTCAGTCTATTCTGCAAAGGGTTTTTTTTATGAAATACACTGAACAGAAATGATTTTCCACTGGTTGCAATTATCCAACATTGGCAAAACCACTTTATATGGCTGTTATTCATCAAAACTGAAAATAAAAATTAACAAGAAGAAACTGGGCCTATTTCTTATATCGGATGCGGCTGCGCGATCTTCTTTTCATTCTTTAACTAATCATAGACATTTTAATAGGTATAGGTGTCCCATTTACGACGCTGTGTGCGGCCAATGGCTCCCGAGTTAGTGTAAGTATTGGGGCACGGTTACCATAGCAACGCTGTGCAGCTACAAGAAGGGTTTACATAACTTGTATGCATGACTTGTATTCTCTTCAGTCAGTTCATTAATTACCAATACATATAGTAAATAGACAATTAATTGATGAACTGATGAACAGTGGCAAGGCTATTCGCACCCACAGGAATTGGGATACATTTGTTTATATTTAAATGAACAGGAACAAGAACTACCTGCTTAGTTCAGTTGTGGTGCGAGTATCCACTTTGTAAACAATAAGTACTCATAAAAGTACATTGGTGAATTTCTCATTTCAGATACAGTTCACATTGATGCAAGCTGTGCTGCTGTTTAGTCTGTTGCTCAATCTTGTGGTAACGCTTATTGCGGTACCAGCCTTAAAATTTAATTTAGGTCGTGCTTTCGGGATATATCTAATTATCTTCTACGTATTGTTTATGGTGTTTGTGGTTATCACGGAATTAGGACTGCTGGGTGATCCCACAAATCCGTGGTCCTTTTAACTGAAAGAAATACTGGTCATTAAAAAGTCTTTTATTAAAGATGGTGGTCATAAAAAGGTCCTTTGTTAAGGATCGTGGTAGTAAGAAAGTCTGTTATTAAAGATCATGGTCCTAAAAAAGTCCTTTATTAAAGATCGTGTCCATAAAAAGTCCTATATTAAAGATCGTGGTCATAAAAAATCGTTCATTCAAGATAGTTGTCATAAAAGATCTTTTATTAAAGATCCTGGTCATAAAAAATCCTTTATTAAAGATCCTGGTAATAAAAAGTCCTTTATTAAAGATCCTGGCCATCAAAAAATAGTCGGTCGCTGAAGCATGAGTGAGAAAGGTGAGAAACATGAGTGAGAAAGGCGGGAAACATGAGTGAGAAAGGTGCGAAACATGAGTGAGAAAGGTGCGAAACATGAGTGAGAAAGGTGCAAAACATGAGTGAGAAAGGTGCGAAACATGAGTGAGAAAGGTGTGCATTAAGCGGCAGAAGCATAGACACTATTTCTTACGTAACCTGCTTTGTAGAGGCGTTTGCTTTTGGAGACATAGTCTTCGTTGTTGCTTCTTGTCCATGGCATTGTACGAGTACTGGTTTTACCAGTGGTTGTCATGGCTACAATACACTGCTCCTTATACGTCATAGCTGTGTGTATGAAATACTCGCAGTAGATCTGTCCAATCAGACAAGTACTCAGCAGTTGATTGAATCAACCATAATAAATCATTTAAGTATATGTGTAAGTATACAATAAGCATTTATAGGTCAAAATTGTGTAGTACCCTGTTAGGTTTTGGTATATATTTATGTGATGTATAAATACTGGTACGACATCGATAGGAAATCAAAGAAATGTATACTTCTGTGATAATATAAATTCCTGTTTCCCAGGAGTTGGCTCACTGCCAACAGACAGCTTTAAACGTTGATGTATTGGTTAAAATCAGTGCGATATGATTTCCTGTTAGGATGATGCCAGAGAAAGCATTTTTTTGTCATTGGGCGAGGTTCTTTTAAAAGATAACTCATTCACAGCTTTCAGTTTTAATCTTGTTATGGACGTAGAAAGCTAATGTTTGTTCTGAGGAAAGCTTTAGTTTGTGAAATCATAATTCAGTTCCAGCCTGCTTAAAGTCACTAACCGTGTTTGTTTTATTTAACATAAGCAATACTTTGTCCAAGTTTTAAGGAAAAGAATCTGTGATGTTTATGAACTTTTTTTGACAAGTCATTCGTGTCGTAAACTCATGTTTTGTTGGTATGTGGAGTATAAAACAGTGACATAAGGGTTGTGCCAAAGTTGTGCTTTCGGATCTGGTCGGTCTGTCGTATGCCGGTGTAATGATTTTAAGTTACCCCACTCTCAGGATACCCTCACCCCCCGGTAACTTGAATTCGATTTCTTATTACCGGGGGGGGGGGAATTCAAATTCGATTTCTCATTACCACTGGGGGTAATCTGAAATCGAATTTGTATTACCCCCTCTGTTTTTAGATTACCTCCATACCAAAAGAGGTTAATATGCAGAAAAAATAATCTTTATATGTCTACATTTATCCATATACAAATAGGCTAAAATACAATATCAATTTCATCAACTCTTCAACGAGAGCCAAACTGGACGACCTCTCCAACACTGGTTTTGCACAAATATTACAAGTATTTGACTGATATTCTACAAAGAAGTTGGTTCAGTTGACTCACTCGAAATCAAAAGGCTTTTCTATTAGTACCTATCAATATCTTTCAGTGTCTGTGGGGGGGGGGGGGTTACGGGGGGTAATAGAAATACGGGGGTAATCTGAAAATCTTTACACCGGGCCAGAGAAAAACGATAGGCTGTGAAAATTACAGCCGGAAGAAACACTGCAGTGTGTGGGGGGGGGCGAGGGGGTGGTGGAGCGGTTACAGCCTGAGTGGAGTAGTCCAAAGCGGTGTCACGTGATGTGGTGCTTTATTTATGGCGGCGAAAACCGTAGATTTTCTGAAACCTCTCCTGGCTAGAGAACTAAATAAGTAAAACTAGAGTCGGTGGTGTTTTTTATGCATGTATTGGTACAACCTGTGTTTAGGGTGTGTCATATTTTTGCATGAATAATCAATACCTAGAGATCAAACACACTTGTGACTCATCTCAATAACGTTACCTTAGCAAACTGCGATCCCGATTGTTGTGTTCTTTCACTCCAGTGTGATTGTTTCAAGCTCGGTATTATTTTCAGCGTACGGCCAAATAAAAACAATCTTATTCGCTTCGTTCGTGATTTCATTCCAAAGTTCCACCTTCTGTGCTTGTCAAGTACTAAGTTAATCTTGTATACTTGTGACGTAGCAAGCATACCATGTGTACTTGTGAAGTACTAAGTGTATTTGGGTACTCGCCAAGTACTAAGGACACCTTGTGTACCTACGCAGTACGCGAAAGTTAAGTCTACTAATAAACATCGGGTTTGAACTCGTAGGCTAAATGATTTGTAAGGTACGTAGCCGTTATTGGAAAGCGATAAGTATCTCTGTGACTGGACAGCGATAAGTATCTTCGTTATTGGACAGCAATAAGTATCTGAGTGACTGGACAGCAATAAGTATCTTCGTTATTGGACAGCAATAAGTATCTGCGTGACTGGACAGCAATAAGTATCTTCGTTATTGGACAGCAATAAGTATCTGCGTGACTGGACAGCGATAAGTATCTACGTGACTGGACAACGATAAGTATCTACGTGACTGGACAGCGATAGGTATCTTCGTGACTGGACAGCGATAAATATCTTCGTTATTGGACAGCAATAAGTATCTGCGTGACTGGATAGCGATAAGTATCTACGTGACTGGATAGCGATAAGTATCTTCGTGACTGGACGGCAGTAAGTATCTACGTGACTGGATAGCGATAAGTATCTTCGTGACTGGACAGCGATAAGTATCTTCGTGACTGGACAGCGATAGGTATCTACGTGACTGGACAGCGATAAGTGTCTACGTGATTGGACGCAATAAGTGTCTTCGTTATTGGACAGCAATAAGTATCTACGTGACTGGACAGCGATAAGTATCTTCATGACTGGACAGCGATAATTACCTATGTGACTGATAAGCCATAAGTATCTTCGTGACTGGAAAGCCATAGGTATCTACGTGACCGGCAGGGCGTGTGTATCAAGGTGACTGTAGAGCGATAAGTATTTACGTCACTGACAAGCCATAAATATGTACGTGACTGGGCAGGATAACTTTCTACGTGACTAGACAGCGATAAATGTCTACATGACTGGAGAGCGATAGGTATCTCCGTGACTGGCATTTCCACATATAATGTTTTTTTGTTTTTTTTTTGGAGGGGGGGGGGGGGGGGGCGATGAGGTTCTCAGTTGACAATGCACGTCAGTGATCGTTGTGTACAGTGTTGTCAGACTTCGATACTCGTGTACAGTGTCTGAGGAGGGGGGGGGGGGTAGCGGTTGGCACGCTGCGGGATTTTAGCCCGATCAGATTGCGACTTCAAAAGCCAGTAACTTAATTACCACCCCCACATCCACGACGTGTTTCTGACTGGCAAATGGTCTTTTTTTTTCTTTTTTTTTTTTGTTTTGATCGTGAGTTTCACTACCGGATTGTCCCGAACGACTTTCGGATTGTTCCGTGGTGGTTCGCTGTGCGTCACCAGTTTTTGTTCCCTGGCAAGAAGTGATAGAATACAAGAAGCCTAAATGCTCAAAGGTCCATCAAAGTGCTTGTAATCTGGCGTGTTACGTGGTCTCTTTTAGACCGTGATGTACAGTGTTATGTAATCATATTTTTCAATTAATTTTTGCCTACGACTCGCACGACTTGCATGTAACATCTGGAAATGAAAACGTCAAATAAAACAATTAGGCACATTTTTTATTGAGTCCTTATTTTTTTCAAATAAACAAAAGTTTGAAGATATAAAGATGCTGTATTTCACTCCTTTCATTTGATGTATAATGATAACAATTTCATTATGAAAAAGATCTTAAAAAAAAAAACACAATATCACAAAATGTAACATGATCAACGTAGACACAATATCACAAAATGTAACAACATGACTTGCAAAATCGTGCACTTTTCAGGTGAAGTGTAATGTAATTACAGTACTTCCAACCTTTCCATCAGAATCAAACGCCAGTGTCATCTCTCCATGACGGCCGCTCTGACTATCTAACATAGCCTTGATTCAACAACCTTTCAATCAGAATCAAACGCCAGTGTCATCTCACCATGACGACCGCTCTGACTATCAGAATCAAACGCGAATGTCGTCTCTCCATATCGATCGCCGAGACCATCTGACATAGCCTTGATTCATCAATAATTAGATCGGGTAACTGCTTGATGTACTCAGAAAAAGAAACCGAATAAATAAACAAACGTGGAAAACAAGCACGGACGGACAAACTGATGTGTACAAGCGAAAAAAAAGTACTTGGCACTGGTTGCTTTCTCGAATTTTGACCTCAACATTTAAAATTTCAGATTTGACACCATTGCTGGGGCATCAATTTGGCTTGTGAAAATCCAGTCGAAACCGGTTAATTACAGAGCCACTTTTTCCCCAAAAAAGTTGATCGTTTTCTTTGTTTATTCGGTAATCAAGTATATTTTACGCATGAAGCAACGACATGGGATTTTATAATTAACATGGAATTTACCGATTTATCCGATTATCCGCTATGCCATTAACCGATTTATGCGATTATTCGCTATGCGGTTAACCGATTTATGGGATTATTCGCTATGCGTTCAACCGATTTATGCGATTATTCGCTATGCGATTAACCAATTTATGCAACTATTCGCTATGCGGTTAACCCATTTATGCGATTATTCGCTATGCGATTAACCGATTTTTCTGTTTTCATGGTTGATAAAAATATACAACTGAACCTACGACAAATGTTGAAACTGATCAATACCAAATCACCCGGAAACAGAATATCAAATGCAAAATCACAGCTGCCAATTACCGGACAGTAACACCTGATGACAAAATAGCTTTATCACGTTTCGAATACCTTTTGTTTGACGCCAAACATATTTCATTTTTTTCTCCAATTTAAGGAATTTAGTACTGGGTTCAATACCTGGAGGAATGGGAGTTGGGGCCTCCTCCGTAACTAGCACAGTCCTTAATACTGCTTACAGCAAACAATGGGATACGTATATTCAAATTCACCCAGACGCGCCAAAACTTGTGATCAAAATTTCAACATAAATAGTTATCTCTAAATTAGACAACTACGGTGCAAATCATAGACGCCAACAGATTCGTATCAACCGGCTGATGTGTGCTTAGTATAAACGTCACACAAACATACAAAAGAAATAACACGGACTACGATATGTGTTTAGTTATTTTTAACTCATAAAGCACCTCACGCTAGTAAATGCATTCGACGGGATTTCTGAGGTTCAGATAAGCTCTGGCACGAACAATAATCCTAGGACAATCCGGGGACAATCCATAGACAATTTGTGGATAATCCTACGACTTTATGTTACACAGTTAGTCCAAACGCCTTGAGCAATTCCCACCACATTACAGACTATTTTCTGTATAGTAAATAAGTTTATATCGAAATCTAATATTCAAGGTATTTGAATAGTTATCAAGTCCCATATGAACATATCTTAACATTCTAAAAATGCAATTCGTCAGTAAAGATGACTGACATTATGCAATGCAATAATAAATAAATAAAACTTTGCTATTTTGCATCACTTTTGCGTATTAATCACGAACATCTTTTTCTTCAAGTTCATGAGCAGCAGATGAAATGCAATCAAGAATGTTTCAGATTCTGTCTTATTTTAAGACATCAGGGATTCGAGCACTTGGACAGGAAATCAAACAAAACAAGAGACTGGAGTTCAAAAGGAAAAAAAAAACATCAAGAAATATAAAAACTGGTCAATTTCTTATCTAAATCAACTGGCACGCAAGTCCAAACTCTCATCGTATTGGCGGGTATTATCTCCGTTCTTGTGGTCGGCGTTCTCTCTGAAGCTATTCATGTCGGCGTTCTGTCCGCGGCTATTCATGTCGCCGTTCTGTCCGAGGCTATTCATGTCGCCGTTCTCTCCGCGGCTATGCATGTCGGCGTTCTCTCCGCGGCTATTCATTGCGCCGTTCTGTCCGCGGCTATTCATGTCGCTGTTCTCTCCGCGGCTATGCATGTCGGCATTCTCTCCGCGGCTATGCATGTCGGCATTCTCTCCGCAGCTATGCATTTCGGCGTTCTGTCCGCGGCCCTGTATGTCAGTGTTCTGTTCGCGGCCATGTTTGATGACGTAATCGAGTAAGAACAAGCCACAGATGACAGACATGCCTACGCCGCATATGCGATACGCCCAATCGTAATTCCCCGTTCTGTCTTTAACATAGCCTAAAGAAAAACAGTATTCGCAGAACTTGGTACTTACTACTAAAAACTATAAAAAAATGTGAAAATAACCATAAAAATATTTTTAAAAGGTAACACACTTGCCCCCTTATCTCGGGCCTGTTGAAAATCCATCCACTAAAAAAACTTTACTCAAACGCAAGTCGTATAACAGTGAGCTAATTTATCACTTAACCGCATTTTCGAGCGATTTGGTACCACTCTACTTCTGCAAACCTTATTTTGGACAGAATGCAAGGAATAATTCGTGATTCCAATCAACAGCTTTAACAAAGTCTTATGCACTTTCGTAGCCTCTGGGGCTTTGTTGACCACCACGTTAAAGTCTTACCTCCAAAGGGAAGACCGACCAGAACTCCCAGTCCCTGGAAGAATATACTAATACCGATAATATCTGGCAGTCTTTCCTTGGAAACAATTTCCGATGCCACTGTCATTCGCTGAGCGTGGAAGCCACCGGCAAAGAAACCAAACACACCCGCCATAATCGCAAGACCAATGTAGGTGTCCATAAAACCTATGCAAACATCTAAAACACCGGCAATTATACCTGCAACCAAAAAAAAGTCATTCAATTCAATTACTCATACACTTAGTACAGTAGTAAATACAAGAATTATCAAAAGACATTTAGCAAATTCAATCTCAATTTCTCTTGCTTAATGTTCGCTCCTCTAACGTCCAAACACTATTCAGTGCTAAAAGCCATGTTTCAGTGGATATATACAAGGAGGTATTCAGCAGTCTAGCAACTTTTCAACTTACCTAAGATAGAATACAACATCTTCCGCCTGTGTCTGAATATTTTAAAGTCAAAAACAAAGCCCCAGCCTAATCTACCAACCGTGTCGCTCATACCAAATATGGACATAAGTAACGCCGCTTGTGTGTCGCTAGCACCAATTAAAACGGCTGCGTCAGCCATGAAGAAAATCACCATGCCCATAGCAATTGGCATCACAGCTACTGTGCCGCAGTAAACAAGTACTGATGTGTTTTTAAACAGCAGTCCAGATCTTTTTATTCCCTTGATAAAACTTCTCCATTTGAGGACCAAAAATGATGAACAAGAAATGTATCTTTCCCGGTCTTGAGAAATACAGCTTCCCCTTTTGTTTGCTTTACTTTTAGCTGGAATAGTACCCTCAACCGCACATGGCTTTGAACTGGTCTCAGTACTTGTATTTTCAGGGTTCAACGCAACGATTTCTTCGTCTTTCCAAGACAACTTTCGTGTAGGCCCTTTATATATGCTCGCTTTAGCACCAGTGTTTTCTATCACATCGACTTGGTCGCACATCTTTGGTTTTTCGTTGAAAGGTCGTAGCAGTGCCCCAGCAATACAAATATGGAAGGCGAATGCACCCATCAAAAGCATGCAGCCGGAAAAGTTGTAATACTGCAATAAGAAGGCTGTAAGTGGAGCATAAACAACTGCCCCTACACCCGCGCCCACGGTTCCCAAAGACATAGCTATTCCTTTCTTCTTGTCGAAGTATTGGGCTACTATAATGTAGGGTGGTGTGAAGGCTAAAGCGCCTCCGCAGCCTGTGAATCATAGAGAACAAATGGTAAAGCATTCACAAAATCAAATAATACTAACCGATTCAAAGCCCAGAAAGTTTTTGTTGACCTATATTTTAACACTTTACACTGAAGCAAAATTTTGTGTTGTTGTCATAAATAGCCTATTTATTGCAATACCTTGCTGCGCACAAAAAATATATATATGTATCAAAGAGCATAAATCCTATCTATGGCATCGCTCCATTGTCCCATAGCCACTAACTCTCATTATTGTACCAATAGCAACGATACTTTGCTCCAATTAAAGAAAAAGAATTATTATTTTTAGAATATATACATTAGCCGTCACAGTATTCGCCTAACACTTACCAGCAATGACGCCGTAGCTGACAAAAAGAAAATCTAAACTAGACGCATATGCGCTTATCACTAAGCCCACAAGCATTATAACACCACCAAACATCAAAGATGCACGGCAGGAGGCTTTTCGACATAAGATGCCCACGACTGGCGCTGTTAAAAGTAAGGAATTTGTACCAAAATTTTCAAAACTCAATTTTTTTCTTTTTCAAGTTTCAAAGTAACTGAAATAATTTGAAATAAATTCAACTTTTTCACATACTCATTAGAAATGTTGCGCAATCATAACAGTGAAAACTATGAAATATCCCAACACATTTTAATCATAACAAATACCGAAACAAACCAGAAAACTTAGCATTTTAATTGAAAATATAATGTCTGAAGCATATTACTTATGTATGAACTAGCGATGACGCGCCCATGCAAAATATGAGTTGTGGCACGGTTAAAATGTCAAAATGCTACTCTAACCTAAAAGCATCCGAACAGTATTGAAGCATCCCGACAGTGTAGCCGTTTTGGCAGCACTTTGGCCAAATATACGCAGCAGGGCGACATATAATATTCCAAATGTACGCACTTGTCCAAGCAATAAAAAATGTGTAAGAAAACTGGCAAATACTATAATCCATCCATATCCTCCGTCAACACGACTGTGATGCTGTGTAGACTTGGCCATGGTACCACCATCAACAAATCACCTGGACATAGTAAAGAACTTCATTATCAGTTCAAACCAGTAGTGTATATTATGAATTGGATCTCTTGTTCATATCCTAACAGAAACATGACTAGGCAGTGTGGCATTTCAAACCCGAAACATAAATATATATTTGACAGCTGGGCTTAACTGTATATTTTTAAGCTGAACTAAAAAAGCACAGACATCTACTTCAGTTCTGCCTGCAAATGAAAAGAGTTGCAGCTGAAATAGAGTCAGAAGTAAGGATTAGCTTCTTTCCTCTAACTCCTTGCTTACTGGCAAATAACACACACATTTTAAAATTGGACTAATTTTACACCACATTGTGCTACCAGCTGTTGTTTGCTTCACTAAAATGGTGCAAATAAACTATCTCGAGGTTTGGTCTCCAGGCTCAGGGGGAAAAAACAGGTTATCAGAGTTGGAACTGAAACATGCATGGGAATCAATGGAACGTAACATTAAAATCGTTTTTCGACTATATAACGAGCGGTGTTTGAGTGATCTCACATAATAATTTTTCTACTCAACATTACCAAATTTTCAGAAAAATTACTTTTTTTGTGTTTTTTTTTCATTTGTTTCTTTTAAATTGTTGTTGCTTAAAAACTGGTAGGATTTCAGTTTGATTATGCACACTACCAGGTAGGAACTGCGATAACGCTTATAGTAATCTTTTAGTGCTGTTAGAACTGGGCGATAATAGCACATTCCGTGTTATGGTGTTTCTAAAGCATGCTAAAAATCCTTTAACATGATATTGTCTTTTGCTGAGTGCTACAAATGTTACTTTTCTGTACATTTTAGTATGTGTCATGATGAACTCTATATACAAGAAACGTTTAAAAATTAACCTTCGATTTGTTTGGTTTCACTCAAACAACCATAATTCATAAAACAACATTTACCCATTTCGCTAAAATTATTGATTCAATATTATACAACTTCCGGTGAATCATTAATAATAATAATAATAATAATAATAATAATAATAATAAGTTTATTTCTCTCTGAATGGCGACAATTTTTTTTATTATATGTATATAGTAATTACAACATTCGTAAGCACATAATTATCGACACGTATCTCCGAAACAGCTATAAGAAACTAATTGGACTGTATCGGTGCCCATTTCCCGTACAAATAAAATTAAAACATTACTGTTTCTAATATCAATGCAGCTGAAAGGTGAATATTATTATGTTTTCTTTCTGGAGATGTTACTCTCAAACTATATCAAGCCAGTAAGTCGATTGATGAATTGAATTGAGACGCTGGTCCTCATCCTTGTCCTCCTTGGCTAAAAGTGGTACCGGCTTATGCGGAGAATGTTTTTGTGTAGATGTTGATTTGTAGATTGGGGTGATGTGGAATTGGTTGAACAACGGCCGAGAATTAAATTACTTAAATTTGATGTTATCTGTGGAACAGAGCCAAATCACAAAAGTTTCTGGCCACTTTCTAGCTGATATTTTACTGTAAGCTTTTGTGGATTTTCATGATCGCAGTATTTGTTGATTTTTTTTGTGAAATGGAACATTTTAAATTTCCTGACTTCACCTGCCAAGTATCTTCTCATTTGAAAGCATAATAAATATCATTTGAATTCAATAGAATCGAGAATGCAAATTTTCAGTTTAATCTCCAATACTGATAATAATAATGAAATCGTTTGTACACCCCTTATCCCACCCAAGCTCTTAGCGCCTCACACATTATTGCCCATGGCACTTCAATTGCATGTGGATACCTATTCAATGGCTCGGTCGCCTACTTATTACAAATGGCACCAAAACTCCATCTTGTGACATGCCTTACTGCCTGAAGCGAAGTACATGTACATTCCTGGGTATGGAGAGAGGGAGTAGGTGTTGTATGCAACTGGCTGGCTCCTATCATTAGCCGTTCATTTATATGATCAGCCCTTTTTACAAAACTATTGGTTTTGCCACCAGCATAAATTTCTTAGTCGGTTAGTTTCGATCCAGTTTTGCACTAGGTTTATCTTGGGACACATATCTATGTTACAACTCCGTCAATTTTTACATAACTGCAGATTTATGTATCCGCGGACTTAATTCAAATTTGAGATAAGATTAGGTTTGACAACTCATTGGGACGAGGATATGGGGTAGGAGTGAACAAGGGAAGACATATCTGTTTACCAGGGTCAGACTGCATATCGAGTGGTAAAAAATAAAAGTTACCAAAGCACTTTAAAAACGGCAAGCAATTTAAATAATTCAGTTTTGATTACACTATACAGGGACGTATGTCATTCAGATTAAACATTGTCTGAAAGATCATGAACTCTCTCCATTGCCAGGAACAACGTCCCTTACGATGACTCTGACCATTTTAATATCGTTTATTGTTTTGGTACATCTCCAACACGTTATCATATTCAGGAGTGTTGATGGCAGCACCTTACTATTTTAACAACATTGATTTTGTTTGCTGTTCCCATAAAATATACATGTTCTGGAGTATCCTGTTTTACTGGTGTCTCAACCTATGGTAGTTTTTCATATCAAAAGGAGCATATTAATAAAATTTTTAATGCAAGACTTATTAGAGGGTAAAAAAGTTTAAAACACCAAGTATTTCAAATAAAAAAAAGTCCAATGAAAGTGAACGATGCGTTCTTGCTGAAATAATGGAATATATTTCATTTTATTGTACACTACTACACAGAACCAATAATTGTTTGATAAAAATTCTTTTGATTAAAGTTTTATTTAAGTTTTTACACTACTGAGGCAAGTTTGTTTGTTTGCACCTTTAATATCTTCAAAATTTGAGAGATATAAATAACTATTTGTGTCACATATTTCATCGTATATTTCATCATCATGTATTTCCTGATATATATCGGACACCTCTAATTGTCTAAGTGATTCAGTTTTGTTATCTTTTTTTGTTCTAGGAGGTACCGGTGGGCCATCTCCATGAGTTAGATAGCGTGGTTCCTGAAAAGCCTCTGCCCGCCTCATCCTCATTTCAAAATCGACAACATTTACTTTGCTGTCTGGCTTAGAATTGTTGTTGGTTTTGTTCCATTTTCTCATAGCTGACACATGTTTTTGCGTCGTATTTTTCCTGAAAGGGTAGGGAGCGAAGAATTAATAATTAATAAATTGCATTCTACAGATTATATTATTAAAATTATCACAAAGAATATTTGGGAGTAAAAGAGAACATTTTATAAAACAGAGGGATTGCTTGCCTACATTTGACGCACACCACAACCAGACATGCTGTAATTAAAAATGCCAGAGAGACTGTTACTCTTATGAATCTTTCTATCTGGAGGGTATCGGCCGGGGGGGGGGGGGGGTAAAGGCCTAAGTTGGGTAAAGACCGGGGGGTAATCACCGGGGGATAATCACCTCAGGGGGGTAAGGGCCGGGGGGTAGGGGCCGGGGGGTAAGGGCCGGGGGGTAATCACCTAGACTCATATATATATATATATATATATATATATGAAACCGACCTTAGGGAGACAATATTTAATAATAGACCTTAGGGAGACATATTTCATTTTGCTAAATATTTTTCTTATCAGGGCACAATTTGATTGGTTTTTAACATAAATCTTCTTGGTATTGCCTTTTTATTATGATTGATTAAAAAAATTCCCTGAAAAAGACGTATTTAAAGATATAGACATTTTTGTTTAATCGTGTGTCTCCCTAATGTTTTTTATATAAAACTCCAGCCTTAGGGAGACACCTGCTACTGAAACCTGTTTTTTGTGCCTTTCACCTTTTTGGGTACCAGTAAAGGTTAATAAATATAGAAACCTGTTTTTAAAGCATAAAATGGCTAAATTGTATTTTGCATATGTTATTATTGTTTGTGTATTTGTAGGTTTATATTTCTTAGAAAATGAAATTATGCTATCGTACAACACGAATAATATTTACAAGTCTTGGGCGATAATAAAGTTTTCGTAATTTAATTTTTTCTCTATGGTAAATTTTGTAAATGAAATTGCATGTATGTATTCGAAGACGTTTGAATAAATAAATAAATAATCGGAATCATTTGAGTTAGGTCTTTATTACCGAGAAAATGAAATTGTGGTATCATACGACTCTAGTAACAATCTTGGGCGATAATCGTAAATAATGTGATTTAGTGTCGGGGCTTGTTTTAATTTCAACAATTTGAATTTACTGTAACCGTTTGGTCTCCTTTTCGTAAACATGTGATAGCTCCAAGTCAGCTCCCGCTTATTTACGTGGGATTTAACAGAGTTAGAAACTGTTTCCAGTGTGTAACCGTTTGTTCTCTTCGTACACATTTGATAGCTTCAAGTCAGCTCTTCATTACTCGTTTCTGCCAGTTATTCAGATTCACTGTTTTATTTTCAAACATATACGAGGGAGGGGAGATAGAATTGGATAGCGTAGATCATAATTGGTGACAGAAAATGCTAAATTCAAACTCCACTAAATAAGCCTGCTGGAAGTGTTGCAACCTTATCGATTTATATGTGCATCATTTTGTGATATTTGACAAAATAAATTTGTTTTGAACCACGGAAGATGTTCTTTTTGATTTCACCAATTTGGATCTACTGTATCCATTCGTTCTCCTCTCCCTCGTATGAGAAAAAAACTATATACACATATACAATTTAAGCGATAATAAATATGCATTGTCCCTTGATTTACGTGGGATTTGAGAGAATTCGTACACATTTGATAACTCCAAGTCAGCTCTTCATTATTTGTTTCTCCCAGTAAAAAAGGTCAGGCGTTAAAAAACTGCTATGCAGGCAAAGCTCTAGGACAACCGTATTTAAAGGAACAAGAGATATTATTTAACGCGAATCCTTCTTCGCGCAAGAAGCAAAAATATTCGAACTTTCTATATAATGCATAATGCGTAAGGGTGCTGAGGGTGAATCAGATAAGGGGTACCTGGACCTCGGGTAAGGCGTTATAGAACGTACATTTGTGCAACAATGTACAGTACAGATGCAAGTGCACAGTGTGCATTGTGTGTATTATTCGCTGCGCATGCGCGAAGTAGAAATTCGAGCGATTTTGGAAATGTGATTTTGAGCGATTTTAGCTCTCAGTCTGACAACGTGTGGCCTGGGGTGAAAAAAGTAAAGAAAGGTTAGGCGCTTAAAAAACTGCTATGCAGGCAAAGCTCTAGGGCAACCATATTTAAAGGAACAAGAGATATTATTTAACGCGTGCCGTTCTTCGAGCAAGAGGCAGAAATATTCGAACTTTCTATATACTGTATATTGTGTAAGGGTGCTGAGGGTGGATCAGATTAGGGGTACCTGGACCTCGGGTAAGGCATTATAGAACGTACATTTGTACGACAATGTAAAGTACAGATGCAAGTGCACATTGTCCATAGTGTGTATTATTCGCTGCGCATGCGCGAAGTAGAAATTCGAGCGATTTTGGAAATGTTATTTTGAGCGATTTTAGCTCTCAGTCTGACAACGTGTGGCCTGGGGTGAAATGTGTCAGAAAAGGTCAGGCGTTTAAAAAACTGCTATGCAGGCAAAGCTCTAGTGCAACCATATTTAAAGGAACAAGAGATATTACTTTACTCGTGCCCTTCTTCGCGCAAGAGGCGAAAGTATTCGAACTTTCTAAAAACTGCATAGTGTGTAAGGGTGCTGAGGGTGGATCAGATAAGGGGTACCTGGACCTCGGGTAAAGAGTTATAGAAAGTACATTTTTACGACAATGTACAGTACAGATGCAATTGCACATTGTGCATGGTGTGTATTATTCGCTGCGCATGCGCGAAGTAGAAATTCGAGCGATTTTGGAAATGTGATTTTGAGCGATTTTAGCTCTCAGTCTGACAACGTGTGGCCTGGGGTGAAAAAAGTAAAAAAAGGTCAGGCGTTTAAAAAACTGCTATGCAGGCAAAGCTCTAGGGCAACCATATTTAAAGGAACAAGAGATATTATTTAACGCGTGCCGTTCTTCGAGCAAGAGGCAGAAATATTCGAACTTTCTATATACTGTATATTGTGTAAGGGTGCTGAGGGTGGATCAGATTAGGGGTACCTGGACCTCAGGTAAGGCGTTATGGAGAGTCCATTTGTACGACAATGTAAAGTACAGATGCAAGTGCACATTGTCCATAGTGTGTATTATTCGCTGCGCATGCGCGAAGTAGAAATTCGAGCGATTTTGGAAATGTTATTTTGAGCGATTTTAGCTCTCAGTCTGACAACGTGTGGCCTGGGGTGAAATGTGTCAGAAAAGGTCAGGCGTTTAAAAAACTGCTATGCAGGCAAAGCTCTAGGGCAACCATATTTAAAGGAACAAGAGATATTATTTAACGTGTGCCGTTCTTCGCGCAAGAGGCAGAAATATTCGAACTTTCTATATACTGTATATTGTGTAAGGGTGCTGAGGGTGGATCAGATTAGGTGTACCTGGTCCTCAGGTAAGGCGTTATAGAAAGTCCATTTGTACGACAATGTACAGTACAGATTCAAGTGCACATTGTGCATGTTGTGTATTATTCGCTGCGCATGCGCGAAGTAGAAATTCGAGCGATTTTTGAAATGTGATTTTGAGCGATTTTAGCTCTGTCTGACAACGTGTGGCCTGGGGTGAAAAAAGTAAAGAAAGGTTAGGCGTTTAAAAAACTGCTATGCAGGCAAAGCTCTAGGGCAACCATATTTAAAGGAACAAGAGATATTATTTAACGCTTGCCGTTCTTCGCGCAAGAGGCAGAAATATTCGAACTTTCTATATACTGCATAGTGTGTAAGGGTGCTGAGGGTGGATCAGATAAGGGGTACCTGGACCTCGGGTAAAGAGTTATAGAAAGTACATTTTTACGACAATGTACAGTACAGATGCAATTGCACATTGTGCATGGTGTGTATTATTCGCTGCGCATGCGCGAAGTAGAAATTCGAGCGATTTTGGAAATGTGATTTTGAGCGATTTTAGCTCTCAGTCTGACAACGTGTGGCCTGGGGTGAAAAAAGTAAAAAAAGGTCAGGCGTTTAAAAAACTGCTATTTAGGCAAAGCTCTGGATCAACCATATTTAAAGGAACAAGAGATATTATTTATCGCGTGCCGTTCTTCGCGCAAGAGGCAGAAATATTCGAACTTTCTATATACTTTTCATTGGGTAAGGGTGCTGAGGGTGGATCAGATAATGGGTACCTGGACCTCAGGTAAGGCATTATAGAAAGTCCATTTGTACGACAATGTACAGTAAAGATGCAAGTGCACATTGTGCATGGTGTGTATTATTCGCTGCGCATGCGCGAAGTAGAAATTCGAGCGATTTTGGAAATGTTATTTTGAGCGATTTTAGCTCTCAGTCTGACAGCGTGTGGCCTGGGGTGAAATGTGTCAGAAAAGGTCAGGCGTTTAAAAAACTGCTATGCAGGCAAAGCTCTAGGGCAACCATATTTAAAGAAACAAGAGATATTATTTAACGTGTGCCCTTCTTCGCGCAAGAGGCAGAAATATTCGAACTTTCTATATACTGTATATTGTGTAAGGGTGCTGAGGGTGGATCAGATTAGGTGTACCTGGTCCTCAGGTAAGGCGTTATAGAAAGTCCATTTGTACGACAATGTACAGTACAGATTCAAGTGCACATTGTGCATGGTGTGTATTATTCGCTGCGCATGCGCGAAGTAGAAATTCGAGCGATTTTTGAAATGTGATTTTGAGCGATTTTAGCTCTGTCTGACAACGTGTGGCCTGGGGTGAAAAAAGTAAAGAAAGGTTAGGCGTTTAAAAAACTGCTATGCAGGCAAAGCTCTAGGGCAACCATATTTAAAGGAACAAGAGATATTATTTAACGCTTGCCGTTCTTCGCGCAAGAGGCAGAAATATTCGAACTTTCTATATACTGTATATTGTGTAAGGGTGCTGAGGGTGGATCAGATTAGGGGTACCTGGACCTCAGGTAAGGCGTTATGGAAAGTCCATTTGTACGACAATGTAAAGTACAGATGCAAGTGCACATTGTCGATAGTGTGTATTATTCGCTGCGCATGCGCGAAGTAGAAATTCGAGCGATTTTGGAAATGTGATTTTGAGCGATTTTAGCTCTCAGTCTGACAACGTGTGGCCTGGGGTGAAATGTGTCAGAAAAGGTCAGGCGTTTAAAAAACTGCTATGCAGGCAAAGCTCTAGGGCAACCATATTTAAAGAAACAAGATATATTATTTAACGCTTGCCGTTCTTCGCGCAAGAGGCGAAAGTATTCGAACTTTCCATATACTGCATAGTGTGTAAGGGTGCTGAGGGTGGATCAGATAAGGGGTACCTGGACCTCGGGTAAAGAGTTATAGAAAGTACATTTTTACGACAATGTACAGTACAGATGCAAATGCACACTGTGCATGGTGTGTATTATTCGCTGCGCATGCGCGAAGTAGAAATTCGAGCGATTTTGGAAATGTGATTTTGAGCGATTTTAGCTCTCAGTCTGACAACGTGTGGCCTGGGGTGAAAAAAGTAAAAAAGGTCAGGCGTTTAAAAACGGCTATGTAGGCAAAGCTCTAGGGCAGCCATATTTAAAGGAACAAGAGATATTATTTATCGCGTGCCGTTCTTCGCGCAAGAGGCAGAAATATTCGAACTTTCTATATACTGTATATTGTGTAAGGGTGCTGAGGGTGGATCAGATTAGGGATACCTGGACCTCAGGTAAGGCGTTATAGAAAGTCCATTTGTACGACAATGTACAGTAAAGATGCAAGTGCACATTGTGCATGGTGTGTATTATTCGCTGCGCATGCGCGAAGTAGAAATTCGAGCGATTTTGGAAATGTGATTTTGAGCGATTTTAGCTCTCAGTCTGACAACGTGTGGCCTGGGGTGAAATGTGTCAGAAAAGGTCAGGCGTTTAAAAAACTGCTATGCAGGCAAAGCTCTAGGGCAACCATATTTAAAGGAGCAAGAGATATTATTTAACGTGTGCCCTTCTTCGCGCAAGAGGCAGAAATATTCGAACTTTCTATATACTGTATATTGTGTAAGGGTGCTGAGGGTGGATCAGATTAGGGGTACCTGGACCTCAGGTAAGGTGTTATAGAAAGTCCATTTGTACGAAAATGTACAGTACAGATGCAAGTGCACATTGTGCATAGTGTGAATTATGAGGCACATCACTGAATAGCTCCGAGTCATCTCTTCCAGGTACATATCCATTCTTTTTGCAATATGCCGTTACGTAGATACATGCATAAAAGATGTTCGAAATTTAGGTTTATTTCTATTTCTGTGCTGTTGTACGAACCGCATACGAGGAGAGCGATATACTATTCGATCTTATGGTGCCTTATAACCTTCCTCTTTGAAGACAAAACTTCTAAACTGCGTGCACAATGGAGTTGGTTCACGTCCAACTTCCGCTGCAATTTGTTATTAATAGTTGGGGTACGATTTTGTTGAAGGAAGAGCGGAATTTGGAATCAGAATGCGGGATCAAATGTATAGACATATATACAGTAGACTCAATTGATATTTAGCTGTTATTTTATTAAAGTCCAAACAACCAACTTCTTGTGTACCCAGTTTTAACAAACAAGTAATGTATATATACGTAACTGTGGCAGAAAGTAAACATGCAATGTAAATACGTTACTTGTTTTCATAATTTCAAAATTTCGTTCTGCTGTTACAATTGTGCGGGATTGCTTTTGAAAAGAGCCGAGGACAGTGCGGGATTGTTTAAGGAAGCGCGGGATTCTCGCACATCCCGCGCAGCAGATGCAGCCGTGTACCTGGTATATCTCTGTCAAATCTGCGAAGCCTAACAGTACCTAATATTCGTGCATTTACTGCAATTTCATGCGAAAAGAAAACAGGCACAAATTTTAGTGAGCTACATATCACTGAGTAGCTCCAAGTCAGCTCTTCAGTATTTTTACTTGGTATGTACGCTGAACCTCAGTAGCCGGCCGCTTGGAGCTAATCAATGAGTAGCTCCAAGAAGCGGCATGCTAAAAGGGTTTCAACGTACCGCTTCAATTCCTCGCTATATAAGGATATTTAAACCAACTGGAGCTCTGCGGCCACATTGTGCTAGAGTCGACAACCCACAAGTCCTTATTGGCATATGCTAAAGGCCACAAATACAACGGTAATGATATACAACTTCTGTCTCACTCTTTCTTATAAGAACAGAATACGGAAACAACTACTAATCTCCCGCAATAATTGTCATTTGCTTGCACACACGGAGCGTACTTTATTACTTGAATAAGTGACAAAACACAGACACTGTACTTACATACACGCAAAGAACGTGCATACACTATATGTCTCCCCTTGGTCGGGGAGATATAATAAAGAAAAAAAAGAAGAGGAATGGCTTGAAGGTGTCTCGGTACTGGGGATCGGGGTACCGCTTCAATTTCCCGCTATATAAACATTCAGTTGCTCTCACTTCGAGGTACATCAGTGATTAGCTTCGAGTCAGCTCTTCCTTGCATTTACGTGTATGGCTGTTTCTCTGCAAAATCGTAAAATTGTGGGCAATCCTGCAACTATTTGAAGGAAGCGCGAGATTTGGAATCAGAGTGCGGGATCATATGTATAGGCATACATACAGCAGACTCAATTGAGAGGTAGCTGTTATTTTATCAAAGTAAAACAACCAACGTCTTGTCTTCCAAGTTTTAGCAAACAAGTAATGCATATATGCGTAAGTGTGGCAGAAAAGAATATTAAAAAAAAAAACAGAAAGAAACATGCAATGTAAATACGTTATTTGTTTTCATAATTTCAAAATCTCGCACTGCTGTTGCAATTTTATGGTATTTTTTCGAAAAGCGCGTGATCGGGCCCGCACTCTCCTCGTCGCTTTTGCGGGATTGTTTCACGAATCGCGGGATTCCCGCACATCCCGCGCAGCAGATGCAGCCCTTCCGCTGTTCCGCTGATAGGGGTCAAATTGTCATGAGGCTCAAATCTAGCATAACAGTGCATAATACAGCTTTACTCCAGCTTTACTCCAATCGTTTAGATGTTACGCAGGGATGTTTCCCAGAGGTTCGCCTTCCGAAATGGCGGACTTTTGAAGTTTGGCAACAAACTGGAATAAATGGTAATAACTAAATTGTCAAACCATTCATTTGTCTCAGTCTTTTTCAAATAGTTCTAAAATTTTAATCGAAAGTTTCTTAGGTGCTTCTCCACCTAGACTTTGCTTTTTCCGCAAATGACAAAAAAAAAAAAAATGCCGAACTGGTGGAATTGTAAAATTGTGTAAATGTCAGTAAATACGTGAATCGTCAAAACCCAACCTCTCCAATATCCCTTTCCGGGTAGCTCCCACTCTTGAAAATTCGTTTTTCTGTATTAAAATTATGAAAAAGTTGCGTCCTGAAACAAAGTTCTTCATTTTTTTGGGCCTAACAGTATTCATTTCAGAGTTTTTCTCTCTTTCTTTGTTTGGTAAATCGACTGGGTCATGTCTTTTGACACGCTTGTAATTAAAATTTTTAGTCACTTGAATTTGGTCACATGACATTAAAAGGCCCGAATGTAAAAAAACGTTTGACAGGTGAATGTGCAAGTAACGTTTCTACACTTTTGCGAAGAAATAAAAGATATGCAGCCCATTTAAAAATTGTGCATGTTCTTCAAATAGGGTATATTAGGCATGAACTTTCTGTAAATATTTGAATAATATATATCAGGTAAAGTTAGAGGTAATCACTGAGGTGCCTCAAAGCGAGAGCAGTTGAATTCTATATGATTATATAGCGTGGAATTAAAGCGGCACGCCGATCCCCAGTATTGAAACACATCTTTAAGCAAGTAGGAGGGAAATGTATGATACACGAGCCCGGGGGTCAGGATTTGCGCGCTGCTGCTCGAAGGAGTGGTTGCGGCGGCAAAGCGTTTGCGGCATTAGGAGAGTAGTAATAGGGTCCAGCTTTGTGCCAAATATCAGTTTTCAAATCGGTACAATAATCAGGATAAAGCCGAAAATGTGTCATTTTTTCTCCTTATTTTCAGATAGCAGATAAACTCGAAGATGTGTCATTTTTCCTTATTTTCAGATAGCAGGGGGGACCACCCAAAACGGACTATCATGGCCCAGGTTTGAAGTGACCGGCACTGTTTCCTACATTTGATCATTTGTATTTAACTAGTGTATAATATGTTTAATTTTCAATGACTAAATCGATACGATAAAATGGTTATTACCATATTTCTTTCTTATATATGTGGTATAAGTGCACGGGGATTGGGCCTTTCCCGCTCAAATCCCAGAGAGGGGGGAGCCACCCAAAATTTTATTGTATTAGTAAGGTATTGGCAGGGTCTAGCTTTGCTCCAAATATGTTTTCAATAATTACACATTAGTACAATAAACAAAATGTATCATTTTCCATTATTTTCAGATAGCGGGTTTGAGTCACCCAAAATAGGTAAGCAGTTTGGAACTGCGCTCAAGTAAAGTTGCCAAGGTACCATTAAATTGGTACCGTTGCAAGTGTTAGCCGTAAATATATATTTTTGTGCGTATTTCGTGAAGTCAGCATATATTACATAAGGGGTGATGTGAGTGCACACAAATGTTTAGGTGGAGAACAGTCGAGTGAGGATGAAGTTTCTTTCTTTGTTTCTTGGTGATTGATGAAGCAATCCTGTGTACATTCGGGTGCAACATTTAGTAATCTATAATTGAAACACACTATTGTTTAAAATAACAATGCACCAAGTAACTAAACATCTGCATATTTTCTTTGCAGGCGAAATTGGGTACTATCGACAAAGTTAATACATTCCGAAATAGACTTTTCGAGAGTCTAATTGAAATCTATAAAGAATGATAGAAATTGAATTGCCCTTCATCTAAGTTAGTCTATTCCAGAAAAGACTAACTTTGACTATAGTGCCTTGATTCGCAAATATCGAAAAAGATATGAATTCTTATTTGCTTGATATGTTCATATTTTAAATAATAAAGTGTTTTCTCTTGTTTTTTTTTCTACAATTACAGGGTTCATGGCGATCTTGTGCTACTATCAGAAGTCTGCCATGGATATAAATCGTTGTGAGTAAAATCGTTGGGAAAGAAACATGAAAACGGTCATAAGTATATGTTTTAGTCAGCACTTGTCGCTTGCTTTTGTGGGTTCAACTCCCACAGAGTGCCTGCATAACGATTTTTTATGCAATCAGTTCGCACTCTCCGGTGAAAGCACAGCAAGATAAGTATTATGCTAGACCATGTTACCTGTTAAATGATTACACACCAAAATTTCTGCAAAGGATAGCAGTAGGATCAAAAGGAGTGCTACATACTAACGAAAGAGTGTTGAATGGATAAGGACTCACGACAAAAAGTTCTCGATGGCTAAAAATGTGTATGTGCGTCAGAGAATGTTTACAAAAGCTATTCTCCCTATAGTTTTAGTTGAATCATGGAAAACTGCAGAATTTTCTACATCGTTAAAATAGCAGTAGATATCAAAATGTTACTAAAAGTTTTTTCACTGCTACTGCGTGTAGCTTCTAAATCTTGATAAACGATATGACATAAATGGCTATTCTTAACGCGGGCTGTGCTACCACCGGGGAGCGCTTATTCGTTGCATAAGAAAGCGTTATGCAAGCACCCTATGGGAGTCGAACCCACAACAGCAAACAGCACTAAGCGTTAGATGTAAATCAAACTATCTATATGCTTGTATTTTCTTAACCATTGATTTCATTTATGTAGCAATCACACCAAAGTGGTTTGATCAAGACTATAAGTGCGTCAGATAATTTTGCATGTGCATGTTTGTGGCCCCAACATAAACAGAAAAGAAGTAGCTCTGCTGTTGAGCTGAGAGTCTAAAATACACATATTATTTGCTGATGGTGTGGCTATGTGCGAAGAGCTAGAAATTCGGAACTCTACTTAAAGAAAGTATCTTTGGTTGGTGCTGTTGAAACAGTGTTCGCCATAAATATATATTGTTGTATATATCTACTCAAGACAGCACACATACATAAAGGCCCAAGTGACCGCACACAAACGGCTAGGTGCAAAACACCGCAGTGGTGATGAAGTTTGAATGGACACAAAATGTGATATGGTAAAGTATTGTGCAACTTTGATGGCCGCAAATTAAAAAGAAAAGAAATGACTCTGCAGTTGAGCAGGGAATCTTAAGTCTAAAATTAGGATGTTATTTGCTGATGGTGTGGCTGTGTGCGAGGAGCTAGGAATTTAGAACAGCAATCAAAGAAGGGTTGCTAGGGTATCTTTGTATTGGTACCGTTGAAACAGTGTTTGCCCTAAATAATACATTTTTGTATATATTTCCTGAAGACAGCATATATTACATAAGAGAGCAGGTGACAGCACACAAATGGCTATGTGCAAAACACCTCAGTGGTGATGGAGTTTGAATGGACGTAAAATGTGATATGGTAAAGCATTGCGCAACTTTGCAAATACATGTTTCTGGCCGCAAATTAAAAAGAACAGGCTCTATAGTTGGGCAGGGAATTTTGAGTATAAAATACGCATGTTATTTGCTGTCAGTGTGGCTATGTGCGAAGAGCTAACAATTCAGACCAGTACTCAGAGAAGGGTTGCCAGGCCATCTTTGTTTGGGTACCGTTGAAATAGTATTTGCCTAAACTATACATTCCGAGGTATATTTCTTCAACACAGCATATATTCCATAAAGAAGTGGGTAAGACCAAACAGCCGAGCGCGGATGAAGTTTGAATGGACACAAAATTTGATATGATAAGGCATTGCGTAACTTTGTATAAACATGTTTATAACCGCAGATTAAGAAGAAAAGAAATGGCTCTGCAGTTGAGCAGAGAACTTTGAGTCTATAATATGCATTTCACTTGCTGTCGTTGTGGCTCTGTGCGAAGAGCTAGGAATTCAGAACAGACTCAAAGAAGGGTTGGCAATGCATCTTTGTATCGGTACCTTTGAAATAGTATTTGCCGTTAACATACATTCCTAGATAAAGTCTTCAACACAGCATATATTTCATAAACGAGTATTTAGGAGCAGATAAATCTCCACGTGCAGTACAGTCGAGTGGGGATGAAGTTTGAATGGGCACTGAATTGGATGGTAAAGCATTGCAGAACTTTGCATGTGCATGTTTTGGTCCCAACACAAAGACAAAAGAAATGGCTATGCTGTTGAGCTGCGAATCTGATACGCATATTATTTGCTGACGGTGCGGTTGTGCGCGAAGACCTAGAAATTTGGAACCATGGGCAACTGTTTAATATCATGCACAACGAAATTTGCGCGATAATCACACAGTAATTAGTTAGATTGAAAGCTGTGTTACTTAGTCACTTAGATTTGTTTACTCAAGACTGTTATAAAAGTTTCGAATAAATGTTACAAAACTCAAATAATTTTCTTTTTTTTATTAAGTGGAAATATCGCGATATATCGCGATATGAAATGCTATATCGCGATACGTATTGCGATATAAAATTTTTCGCGATACGCATCCCTAGTTTCACTGCTACAGCGTGTTACTTCTAAAGCTTCATAAACTTGATTAACTAGAACAGTTAATTATAGCTTGATCAATTAAAAATTATTGGACAAGATCAAAATGGCCATACTTAACGCGGGCTGTGCTATCACCAGAGAGCGCTTATTCGTTGCATAAGAAATCGCTATGCAAGCACCCTGTGGGAGTCGAACCCACAATAGCAAACAGCACTTAGCGTTAAATGTTGATGAACTACCTAGCTGCTTGTATTTTCTTAACCACTGATTTCATTTATGTAATAAAAACATTAAATTTGTTCGATCAAAACTGTAAGTGCAGCAGCACTGTAAAAGGGATTCAATTAATTTTTTACAGGTATTTTTATATAATTTTGCTCAAACTAGTATTAATACTGTTGAAATAGTGTTCGCCTTAAATATACATTTCTAGCTACATTTCTTCAACACAGCATATATTACATAAAGGAGCAGCTAAGAGCAGACAAGTAGCTGTGTGCAAGACAGCCAAGTGGGGATGAAGTTTGAACGGGCACAGAATTAGATATGGTAAAACATTGCAGAGCTTTACATGTGCATGTTTGTGGTCCCAACACAAACAGAAAAGAAACGGTTATGCTGAGAACCTGGAAAATAAAACATTCATATTATTTGGTGATGGTATGGCTATGTGCGAAGAGCTAGTAATTTGAAACTGTGCTCAAAGAATGTTTGCCAGGGTATCTTTGTGTTGCTACTGTTGAAAAAGTGTTCGCAATAAATATAGATTAATGAATACATTTACTGAAGTCAGCAAATATGACATAAGGGCGAAGGTGACAGCACACAACTGGCTGTGTGCAAAACACTGCAGGGGTCATGACGTTTGAATGGACACAAAATATGATATGATAAATCATTGCACAACTTTGTATATTACGGTTAGGGTATAGGTTCATGGCCGCATATTAACAAGAAAAGAATATGGTTGCCTCAGACCTTTGCCTGCATGGCAGTTTTTTTTTACTCCTGCCCTTTTTGGCATATTTCACCCCAAGCCACACGTTGTCAAACCGAGGGCTAAAATCGCTGAAAATAACATTCCAAAAACCGCTCAAATGTCTACGTCGCGCATGCGCAGCGAATTATTCACACTATGCACAATGTTCACTTGCATCTGTACTGTACATTGTTGAACTAATGTAGTTTCTATAACGCCTTATCTGAGGTCTAGGTACCTTCTATCTGATCCACCCTCAGTCCCTTACACAGATCGTAGTATACAGAAAGTTCGAATATTTTTGCAAATTGCGCAAGGAAGCTCATGTGTTAAAGGGAAATGCGGGTATCTCTGCGCCATCTAGCCACCGAAATGCGCATTACATTGAATATCGCTGAATTTGAATCCATATTTACACAGTATAAATAACTACTAAATCCGTTAGATCGAAAAATTCTTTTCAAACACAAATAGGGCAGTGTCCAGAAACGGTCTATATTGATATTTTGTTCCTAGAAGGGCCTGCCTTAATATATTGTCCATTGTATAATTCTCTTATTCATACGGTGACATATATTTTTTTTGCTTAAACATTTGGTGTGACGTGTTTTTCAAACAGGGAAAAATGAGGCAATTATCAATTGTGATTATGTGTGAATTTTGCATTTTGATTGAAATTTCTTGGTTTTCCCAAAGGTTTTTATAGTAAAAGTAAGCGATCTTTCAGTGTTTTATTTCTCTCATAGCATCAGTGACCCCATTATTTCTTTTCAATTTTTGAATGTACACCGTCAAAGGATTAAACTGTGAAAGTATAAGGGAAATGTCAATTGTGGCAGAGATACCCGCATTTCCCTTTAACACAGGGAGGTCACAAATCTTTTTCCTGTGCCTTTGTTTTTCTGTCAATTTCTTTGAATCTTTGGAAAGAGAGAACGTGCACCAATTTCACTCAGAAGAAAGACTACAAGCTTACAGCTCTCTTCCTGTTTTGCTTATATGTTTCTCTGCGTTGTACAACAGAACTCGAAGGAAAATATAAAATTTCTAAAACTCTTTTCTGACGTCAGGAACAACTTGTTTTGAAAATAAGAGAAACCTCTAGTGTACATCTATGGTGTTCTGAAAATAATCAAGCTTTTTGCTCCGTAGCCGTTAAGAGTAACCGACAATGATCAATAGGTCATTGTACCAAATTTCAATTTACTGTTAGGTTTGAGAATTGTCTTTTGCATTTTCTTTAGTATAGTTTAGCAAGGCAGTTTTGGGGCTATGCAGCATTGCATGTATTTAATCGCTCCTGCTGTTGCTTATCTACTTATTTGAAGTTAAGCAGAATGTTGTGTCACTAAAAATAACTAATTTTCAGTGCAATTCATGATAAGTTTATGGACAACCCGTAAGTTGAATTCCAAAAGTTGGATACGAGGTTAGATGTATGAGGCATTGTCTTAGTATGTGCCAAGTATGGAATTGATCTGTTAACTAGAAGGTAGTTTTCAAATTTTTTTCACGTCGGTCCTTAAATCAACACTTTCCCACTGTTAGTCTATGGACGTTTAACAAAGAGATGTCACAAATCCTCTTCCTGTAGCTTTGTTTTTCTGTCAATTTGTATGAAACTTTGGAAAGAGAGAACATGCAACAGTTTCATACAGAAACCAAATTTACAGCTCTCTACCTATTTGCCTTCTATTTTTCGTATCCAGTCTCCGTTTCTCTGCGTCGTACAATAGAACTCGAAGGAAAATATAAAATTTCTAAAACTCTTTTCTGACGTCAGGAACAACTTGTTTTGAAAATAAGGGAAACCTCTAGTGTACATCTATGGTGTTCTCAAAATATCCAAGCTTTTTGCTCCGTAGCCGTTAAGAGTAACCGACAATGATCAATAGGTCATTGTACCAAATTTCAATTTACTGTTAGGTTTGAGAATTGTCTTTTGCATTTTCTTTAGTATAGTTTAGCAAGGCAGTTTTGGGGCTATGCAGCATTGCATGTATTTAATCGCTCCTGCTGTTACTTACCTACTTATTTGAAGTTAAGCAGAATGTTGTGTCACTAAAAATAACTAATTTTCAGTGTAATTCATGATAAGTTTATGGACAACCCGTAAGATGAATTCCAAAAGTTGGATACCTGGTTAGATGTATGAGGCATTGTCTTAGTATGTGCCAAGTATGGAATTGATCTGTTAACCAGAAGGTAGTTTTCAAAATTTTTTCACGTCGGTCCTTAAATCAACACTTTCCCACTGTTAGTCTATGGACGTTTAACATAGAGATGTCACAAATCCTCTTCCTGTAGCTTTGTTTTTCTGTCAATTTGTATGAAACTTTGGAAAGAGAGAACGTGCAACAGTTTCATACAGAAACCAAATTTACAGCTCTCTACCTATTTTCCTTCTATTTTTCGTATCCAGTCTCCGTTTCTCTGCGTCGTACAACAGAACTCGAAGGAAAATATAAAATTTCTAAAACTCTTTTCTGACGTCAGGAACAACTTGTTTTGAAAATAAGAGAAACCTCTAGTGTACATCTATGGTGCTCTCAAAATAATCAAGCTTTTTGCTCCGTAGCCGTTAAGAGTAACCGACAATGATCAATAGGTCATTGTACCAAATTTCAATTTACTGTTAGGTTTGAGAATTGTCTTTTGCATTTTCTTTAGTATAGTTTAGCAAGGCAGTTTTGGGGCTATGCAGCATTGCATGTATTTAATCGCTCCTGCTGTTGCTTATCTACTTATTTGAAGTTAAGCAGAATGTTGTGTCACTAAAAATAACTAATTTTCAGTGCAATTCATGATAAGTTTATGGACAACCCGTAAGTTGAATTCCAAAAGTTGGATACGAGGTTAGATGTATGAGGCATTGTCTTAGTATGTGCCAAGTATGGAATTGATCTGTAACCAGAAGGTAGTTTTCAAAATTTTTTCACGTCGGTCCTTAAATCAACACTTTCCCACTGTTAGTCTATGGACGTTTAACATAGAGATGTCACAAATCCTCTTCCTGTAGCTTTGTTTTTCTGTCAATTTGTATGAAACTTTGGAAAGAGAGAACGTACAACAGTTTCATACAGAAACCAAATTTACAGCTCTCTACCTATTTGCCTTCTATTTTTCGTATCCAGTCTCCGTTTCTCTGCGTCGTACAACAGAACTCGAAGGAAAATATAAAATTTCCAAAACTCTTTTCTGACGTCAGGAACAACTTGTTTTGAAAATAAGGGAAACCTCTAGTGTACATCTATGGTGTTCTCAAAATATCCAAGCTTTTTGCTCCGTAGCCGTTAAGAGTAACCGACAATGATCAATAGGTCATTGTACCAAATTTCAATTTACTGTTAGGTTTGAGAATTGTCTTTTGCATTTTCTTTAGTATAGTTTAGCAAGGCAGTTTTGGGGCTATGCAGCATTGCATGTATTTAATCGCTCCTGCTGTTGCTTACCTACTTATTTGAAGTTAAGCAGAATGTTGTGTCACTAAAAATAACTAATTTTCAGTGTAATTCATGATAAGTTTATGGACAACCCGTAAGTTGAATTCCAAAAGTTGGATACCTGGTTAGATGTATGAGGCATTGTTTTAGTATGTGCCAAGTATGGAATTGATCTGTTAACCAGAAGGTAGTTTTCAAAATTTTTTCACGTCGGTCCTTAAATCAACACTTTCCCACTGTTAGTCTATGGACGTTTAACATAGAGATGTCACAAATCCTCTTCCTGTAGCTTTGTTTTTCTGTCAATTTGTATGAAACTTTGGAAAGAGAGAACGTACAACAGTTTCATACAGAAACCAAATTTACAGCTCTCTACCTATTTTCCTTCTATTTTTCGTATCCAGTCTCCGTTTCTCTGCGTCGTACAACAGAACTCGAAGGAAAATATAAAATTTCCAAAAATCTTTTCTGACGTCAGGAACAACTTGTTTTGAAAATAAGGGAAACCGCTGGTGTACATCTATGGTGTTCTCCAAACATCCAAGCTTTTTGCTCCGTAGCCGTTAAGAGTGACCGACAATGATCAATAGGTCATTGTACCAAATTTCAATTTACTGTTAGGTTTGGGAATTGTCTTTTGCATTTTCTTTAGTATAGTTTAGCAAGGCAGTTTTGGGGCTATGCAGCATTGCATGTATTTAATCGCTCCTGCTGTTGCTTACCTACTTATTTGAAGTTAAGCAGAATGTTGTGTCACTAAAAATAACTAATTTTCAGTGTAATTCATGATAAGTTTATGGACAACCCGTAAGTTGAATTCCAAAAGTTGGATACCTGGTTAGATGTCTGAGGCATTGTCTTAGTATGTGCCAAGTATGGAATTGATCTGTTAACCAGAAGGTAGTTTTCAAAATTTTTTCACGTCGGTCCTTAAATCAACACTTTCCCACTGTTAGTCTATGGGAAGTAATCTATAATTGAAACACACTATTGTTTAAAATAACAATGCACCAAGTAACTAAACATCTGCATATTTTCTTTGCAGGCGAAATTGGGTACTCTCGACAAAGTGAATACATTCCGAAATAGACTTTTCGAGAGTCTAAGTGAAATCTATAAAGAATGATAGAAATTGAATTGCCCTTCATCTAAGTTAGTCTATTCCAGAAAAGACTAACTTTGACTATAGTGCCTTGATTCGCAAATATCGAAAAAGATATGAATTCTTATTTGCTTGATATGTTCATATTTTAAATAATAAAGTGTTTTTTCTTGTTTTTTTCTACAATTACAGGGTTCATGGCGATCTTGTGCTACTATCAGAAGTCTGCCATGGATATAAATCGTTGGGAGTAAAATCGTTGGGAAAGAAACATGAAAACGGTCATAAGTATATGTTTTAGTCAGCACTTGTCGCTTGCTTTTGTGGGTTCAACTCCCACAGAGTGCCTGCATAACGATTTTTTATGCAATCAGTTCGCACTCTCCGGTGAAAGCACAGCAAGATAAGTATTATGCTAGACCATGTTACCTGTTAAATGATTACACACCAAAATTTCTGCAAAGGATAGCAGTAGGATCAAAAGGAGTGCTACATACTAACGAAAGAGTGTTGAATGGATAAGGACTCACGACAAAAAGTTCTCGATGGCTAAAAATGTGTATGTGCGTCAGAGAATGTTTACAAAAGCTATTCTCCCTATAGTTTTAGTTGAATCATGGAAAACTGCAGAATTTTCTACATCGTTAAAATAGCAGTAGATATCAAAATGTTACTAAAAGTTTTTTCACTGCTACTGCGTGTAGCTTCTAAATCTTGATAAACGATATGACATAAATGGCTATTCTTAACGCGGGCTGTGCTACCACCGGGGAGCGCTTATTCGTTGCATAAGAAAGCGTTATGCAAGCACCCTATGGGAGTCGAACCCACAACAGCAAACAGCACTAAGCGTTAGATGTAAATCAAACTATCTAGATGCTTGTATTTTCTTAACCATTGATTTCATTTATGTAGCAATCACACCAAAGTTGTTTGATCAAGACTATAAGTGCGTCAGATAATTTTGCATGTGCATGTTTGTGGCCCCAACATAAACAGAAAAGAAGTAACTCTGCTGTTGAGCTGAGAGTCTAAAATACACATATTATTTGCTGATGGTGTGGCTATGTGCGAAGAGCTAGAAATTCGGAACTCTACTTAAAGAAAGTATCTTTGGTTGGTGCTGTTGAAACAGTGTTCGCCATAAATATATATTGTTGTATATATCTACTCAAGACAGCATACATACATAAAGGCCCAAGTGACCGCACACAAACGGCTAGGTGCAAAACACCGCAGTGGTGATGAAGTTTGAATGGACACAAAATGTGATATGGTAAAGTATTGTGCAACTTTGATGGCCGCAAATTAAAAAGAAAAGAAATGACTCTGCAGTTGAGCAGGGAATCTTAAGTCTAAAATTAGGATGTTATTTGCTGATGGTGTGGCTGTGTGCGAGGAGCTAGGAATTTAGAACAGCAATCAAAGAAGGGTTGCTAGGGTATCTTTGTATTGGTACCGTTGAAACAGTGTTTGCCCTAAATAATACATTTTTGTATATATTTCCTGAAGACAGCATATATTACATAAGAGAGCAGGTGACAGCACACAAATGGCTATGTGCAAAACACCTCAGTGGTGATGGAGTTTGAATGGACGTAAAATGTGATATGGTAAAGCATTGCGCAACTTTGCAAATACATGTTTCTGGCCGCAAATTAAAAAGAACAGGCTCTATAGTTGGGCAGGGAATTTTGAGTATAAAATACGCATGTTATTTGCTGTCAGTGTGGCTATGTGCGAAGAGCTAACAATTCAGACCAGTACTCAGAGAAGGGTTGCCAGGCCATCTTTGTTTGGGTACCGTTGAAATAGTATTTGCCTAAACTATACATTCCGAGGTATATTTCTTCAACACAGCATATATTCCATAAAGAAGTGGGTAAGACCAAACAGCCGAGCGCGGATGAAGTTTGAATGGACACAAAATTTGATATGATAAGGCATTGCGTAACTTTGTATAAACATGTTTATAACCGCAGATTAAGAAGAAAAGAAATGGCTCTGCAGTTGAGCAGAGAACTTTGAGTCTATAATATGCATTTCACTTGCTGTCGTTGTGGCTCTGTGCGAAGAGCTAGGAATTCAGAACAGACTCAAAGAAGGGTTGGCAATGCATCTTTGTATCGGTACCTTTGAAATAGTATTTGCCGTTAACATACATTCCTAGATAAAGTCTTCAACACAGCATATATTTCATAAACGAGTATTTAGGAGCAGATAAATCTCCACGTGCAGTACAGTCGAGTGGGGATAAAGTTTGAATGGGCACTGAATTGGATGGTAAAGCATTGCAGAACTTTGCATGTGCATGTTTTGGTCCCAACACAAAGACAAAAGAAATGGCTATGCTGTTGAGCTGCGAATCTGATACGCATATTATTTGCTGACGGTGCGGCTGTGCGCGAAGACCTAGAAATTTGGAACCAGTCAAAGAATATTTGCCAGCGAATCTTTGAAATGGTACTGTTGATACAGTGTTCACCCTAAATATATATTTTTGCGTGCATTTCCTGAAGACAGCATATTTTACCTAACGGCTTATATGACTGCATAAAAATTGTTACGTGCAGAATAGTGGAGTGGGAATGACGTTTGGAGTTTCTTTCTTTCTTTGTAATTGATAAAGAATTCCCGTGAACTTTGCCTATAATGTCTTGCTTCGCAAATATCGAAAACTATGAATTCTTATTTGCTTTATATAATCTTGGCGACTTGTTTATGCTACGAGTAGAATCCATTTATGGATGTAAGTCGTGAATAAAATGTTGGGAAAGAAACATGAAAACGGTCATAAATATATGTTTTAGTCAGCACTTGTCGTTTTTTGCTTTTGTGGGTTCGACTCCCACAGAGTGCTTGCATAACGATTTTTTTGCAATCAACTGGCACTCTCCGGTAATAGCGCAGCAAGATAAGTGTTAGACTAGGACATGTTACCAGTATAATAGTTACAGACCAAAATTTCCGCATATGATAGTAGTATTACGGGAAGTTCTACATACTAAAGAAAGTGTTGAATGGATAAGGAGTTGATTATTAAAAGTGTATGTGCGTCAGAAAATGTCTATAAAGGCTTCTCCGCCTAAAGTTTCGGTCGAAAAATTTTCTACATCATTAAAAATAGCATAAAAATAACGGTTTCACTTAGGGGTGCCGATATTAACCGGTACGGGGAAATATCGCGATATTTTTTCGCGATACGATATTCGCGATATAAATTTCGAAATACCGGTTTTTCCGGGGTGTTTTTTACTGTCTCTGTTGTAAGTCTTACATTTGCAATGGTTTCGAGTACACAAACGGTTGAAGTCGACAGTTCATCCTTAAAATAAACGAATAAATACACAGGATAATACAAATTGATAATGACATTGCAATAGGATAATTAAATAACATTGTGTTCAAATAAGGATAAGTAATAAGATTGTGTTCAAAAAAGGATAATAACAAATAAACTGGGTAAAAAATATGGAAAAAAATAGTGGAAATATTTTGGACTCAAATCCAGTGACGGAAAGAAATGTTGCAGCATGGAAGCATTGCCAAATGGATGTATAGTATTCTGGGGTTACTTCTAATCTCCGATATCATATGAGAAGGCATCACTCCGGACAAAGTGGACATGCTCATCTTTGTCAAGAAAAACATGTTATATGTTATAAGAACAGCTTTGTTTAGCGACGTTCAGCACAGCTAATTCTCAGATCTAGTTTTGACTTACTTGATAAGTTTGCAATGTTCTGAAAACAATTACGGAGAATAATTTTGCTTAGTGGCGTTTTTACCATATCAAAATTAGCGGTTTATTATTTTCATGAATGGTGGTTTACAGTAAATATTAGACACTGAATACTTTAAATGTGGTCATAATTTACCTCAAGGCAGATTTTTAGTTTTATAATTAAATACATTCTGTTTGGAAGCCGTTTAAAGTCGAGACATAAGAATAAGTGTAAATACTTTTCATGGGCAACTGTTTAATATCATGCACAACGAAATTTGCGCGATAATCACACAGTAATTAGTTAGATTGAAAGCTGTGTTACTTAGTCACTTAGATTTGTTTACTCAAGACTGTTATAAAAGTTTCGAATAAATGTTACAAAACTCAAATAATTTTCTTTTTTTTATTAAGTGGAAATATCGCGATATATCGCTATATGAAATGCTATATCGCGATACGTATTGCGATATAAAATTTTTCGCGATACGCATCCCTAGTTTCACTGCTACAGCGTGTTACTTCTAAAGCTTCATAAACTTGATTAACTAGAACAGTTAATTATAGCTTGATCAATTAAAAGTTATTGGACAAGATCAAAATGGCCATACTTAACGCGGGCTGTGCTATCACCAGAGAGCGCTTATTCGTTGCATAAGAAATCGCTATGCAAGCACCCTGTGGGAGTCGAACCCACAATAGCAAACAGCACTTAGCGTTAAATGTTGATGAACTACCTAGCTGCTTGTATTTTCTTAACCACTGATTTCATTTATGTAATAAAAACATTAAATTTGTTCGATCAAAACTGTAAGTGCAGCAGCACTGTAAAAGGGATTCAATTAATTTTTTACAGGTATTTTTATATAATTTTGCTCAAACTAGTATTAATACTGTTGAAATAGTGTTCGCCTTAAATATACATTTCTAGCTACATTTCTTCAACACAGCATATATTACATAAAGGAGCAGCTAAGAGCAGACAAGTAGCTGTGTGCAAGACAGCCAAGTGGGGATGAAGTTTGAACGGGCACAGAATTAGATATGATAAAACATTGCAGAGCTTTACATGTGCATGTTTGTGGTCCCAACACAAACAGAAAAGAAACGGTTATGCTGAGAACCTGGAAAATAAAACATTCATATTATTTGGTGATGGTATGGCTATGTGCGAAGAGCTAGTAATTTGAAACTGTGCTCAAAGAATGTTTGCCAGGGTATCTTTGTGTTGCTACTGTTGAAACAGTGTTCGCAATAAATATAGATTAATGAATACATTTACTGAAGTCAGCAAATATGACATAAGGGCGAAGGTGACAGCACACAACTGGCTGTGTGCAAAACACTGCAGGGGTCATGACGTTTGAATGGACACAAAATATGATATGATAAATCATTGCACAACTTTGTATATTACGGTTAGAGAATAGGTTCATGGCCGCATATTAACAAGAAAAGAATATGGTTGCCTCAGTTGCATGGCAGTTTTTTTTTACTCCTGCCCTTTTTGGCATATTTCACCCCAAGCCACACGTTGTCAAACTGAGGGCTAAAATCGCTGAAAATAACATTCCAAAAATCGCTCAAATGTCAACGTCGCGCATGCGCAGCGAATTATTCACACTATGCACAATGTTCACTTGCATCTGTACTGTACATTGTTGAACTAATGTAGTTTCTATAACGCCTTATCTGAGGTCTAGGTACCTTCTATCTGATCCACCCTCAGTCCCTTACACAGATCGTAGTATACAGAAAGTTCGAATATTTTTGCAAATTGCGCAAGGAAGCTCATGTGTTAAAGGGAAATGCGGGTATCTCTGCGCCATCTAGCCACCGAAATGCGCATTACATTGAATATCGCTGAATTTGAATCCATATTTACACAGTATAAATAACTACTAAATCCGTTAGATCGAAAAATTCTTTTCAAACACAAATAGGGCAGTGTCCAGAAACGGTCTATATTGATATTTTGTTCCTAGAAGGGCCTGCGTTAATAAATTGTCCATTGTATAATTCTCTTATTCATACGGTGACATATATTTTTATTTGCTTAAACATTTCGTATGACGTGTTTTTCAAACAGGGAAAAATGAGGCAATTATCAATTGTGATTATGTGTGAATTTTGCATTTTGATTGAAATTTCTTGGTTTTCCCAAAGGTTTTTATAGTAAAAGTAAGCGATCCTTCAGTGTTTTATTTCTCTCATAGCATCAGTGACCCCCTTATTTCTTTTCAATTTTTGAATGTACACCGTCAAAGGATTAAACTGTGAAAGTATAAGGGAAATGTCAATTGTGGCTGAGATACCCGCATTTCCTTTAACACAGGGAGGTCACAAATCTTTTTCCTGTGCCTTTGTTTTTCTGTCAATTTCTTTGAAACTTTGGAAAGAGAGAACGTATACCAATTTCACTCAGAAGCAAGACTACAAGCTTACAGCTCTCTTCCTGTTTTGCTTATATGTTTCTCTGCGTTGTACAACAGAACTCGAAGGAAAAATATAAAATTTTCAAAAATCTTTTCTGACGTCAGGAACAACTTGTTTTGAAAATAAGGGAAACCTCTGGTGTACATCTATGGTGTTCTCAAAATATCCAAGCTTTTTGCTCCGTAGCCGTTAAGAGTGACCGACAATGATCAATAGGTCATTGTACCAAATTTCAATTTACTGTTAGGTTTGAGAATTGTCTTTTGCATTTTCTTTAGTATAGTTTAGCAAGGCAGTTTTGGGGCTATGCAGCATTGCATGTATTTAATCGCTCCTGCTGTTGCTTACCTACTTATTTGAAGTTAAGCAGAATGTTGTGTCATTAAAAATAACTAATTTTCAGTGCAATTCATGATAAGTTTATGGACAACCCGTAAGTTGAATTCCAAAAGTTGGATACCTGGTTAGATGTATGAGGCATTGTTTTAGTATGTGCCAAGTATGGAATTGATCTGTTAACCAGAAGGTAGTTTTCAAAATTTTTTCACGTCGGTCCTTAAATCACTACTTTCCCATTGTTAGTCTATGGACGTTTAACATAGAGATGTCACAAATCCTCTTCCTGTAGCTTTGTTTTTCTGTCAATTTGTATGAAACTTTGGAAACAGAGAACGTGCAACAGTTTCATACAGAAACCAAATTTACAGCTCTCTACCTATTTTCCTTCTATTTTTCGTATCCAGTCTCCGTTTCTCTGCGTCGTACAACAGAACTCGAAGGAAAATATAAAATTTCCAAAAATCTTTTCTGACGTCAGGAACAACTTGTTTTGAAAATAAGGGAAACCTCTAGTGTACATCTATGGTGTTCTCAAAATATCCAAGCTTTTTGCTCCGTAGCCGTTAAGAGTAACCGACAATGATCAATAGGTCATTGTACCAAATTACAATTTACCGTTAGGTTTGAGAATTGTCTTTTGCATTTTCTTTAGTATAGTTTAGCAAGGCAGTTTTGGGGCTATGCAGCATTGCATGTATTTAATCGCTCCTGCTGTTGCTTACCTACTTATTTGAAGTTAAGCAGAATGTTGTGTCATTAAAAATAACTAATTTTCAGTGCAATTCATGATAAGTTTATGGACAACCCGTAAGTTGAATTCCAAAAGTTGGATACCTGGTTAGATGTATGAGGCATTGTTTTAGTATGTGCCAAGTATGGAATTGATCTGTTAACCAGAAGGTAGTTTTCAAAATTTTTTCACGTCGGTCCTTAAATCACTACTTTCCCATTGTTAGTCTATGGACGTTTAACATAGAGATGTCACAAATCCTCTTCCTGTAGCTTTGTTTTTCTGTCAATTTGTATGAAACTTTGGAAAGAGAGAACGTACAACAGTTTCATACAGAAACCAAGTTTACAGCTCTCTACCTATTTTCCTTCTATTTTTCGTATCCAGTCTCCGTTTCTCTGCGTCGTACAACAGAACTCGAAGGAAAATATAAAATTTCCAAAAATCTTTTCTGACGTCAGGAACAACTTGTTTTGAAAATAAGGGAAACCTCTAGTGTACATCTATGGTGTTCTCAAAATATCCAAGCTTTTTGCTTCGTAGCCGTTAAGAGGGACCGACAATGATCAATAGGTCATTATACCAAATTTCAATTTACTGTTAGGTTTGAGAATTGTCTTTTGCATTTTCTTTAGTATAGTTTAGCAAGGCAGTTTTGGGGCTATGCAGCATTGCATGTATTTAATCGCTCCTGCTGTTGCTTACCTACTTATTTGAAGTTACGCAGAATGTTGTGTCACTAAAAATAACTAATTTTCAGTGCAATTCATGATTAGTTTATGGACAACCCGTAAGTTGAATTCCAAAAGTTGGATACCTGGTTAGATGTATGAGGCATTGTCTTAGTATGTGCCAAGTATGGAATTGATCTGTTAACAAGAAGGTAGTTTTCAAAATTTTTTCACGTCGGTCCTTAAATCACTACTTTCCCATTGTTAGTCTATGGACGTTTAACATAGAGATGTCACAAATCCTCTTCCTGTAGCTTTGTTTTTCTGTCAATTTGTATGAAACTTTGGAAAGAGAGAACGTGCAACAGTTTCATACAGAAACCAAATTTACAGCTCTCTACCTATTTTCCTTCTATTTTTCGTATTCAGTCTCCGTTTCTCTGCGTCGTACAACAGAACTCGAAGGAAAATATAAAATTTCCAAAAATCTTTTCTGACGTCAGGAACAACTTGTTTTGAAAATAAGCGAAACCTCTGGTGTACATCTATGGTGTTCTCAAAATATCCAAGTTTTTTGCTCCGTAGCTGCTAAGAGTGACCGACAATGATCAATAGGTCATTATACCAAATTTCAAGTTACTGTTAGGTTTGAGAATTGTCTGTTGCATTTTCTTTAGTATAGTTTAGCAAGGCAGTTTTGGGGCTATGCAGCATTGCATGTATTTAATCGCTCCTGCTGTTGCTTACCTACTTATTTGAAGTTAAGCAGAATGTTGTGTCACTAAAAATAACTAATTTTCAGTGCAATTCATGATAAGTTTATGGACAACCCGTGAGTTGAATTCCAAAAGTTGGATACGAGGTAAGATGTATGAGGCATTGTCTTAGTATGTGCCAAGTATGGAATTGATCTGTTAACCAGAAGGTAGTTTTCAAAATTTTTTCACGTCGGTCCTTAAATCACTACTTTCCCACTGTTAGTCTATGGACGTTTAACATAGAGATGTCACAAATCCTCTTCCTGTAGCTTTGTTTTTCTGTCAATTTGTATGAAACTTTGGAAAGAGAGAACGTACAACAGTTTCATACAGAAACCAAGTTTACAGCTCTCTACCTATTTTCCTTCTATTTTTCGTATCCAGTCTCCGTTTCTCTGCGTCGTACAACAGAACTCGAAGGAAAATATAAAATTTCCAAAAATCTTTTCTGACGTCAGGAACAACTTGTTTTGAAAATAAGGGAAACCTCTGGTGTACATCTATGGTGTTCTCAAAATATCCAAGCTTTTTGCTTCGTAGCCGTTAAGAGGGACCGACAATGATCAATAGGTCATTATACCAAATTTCAATTTACTGTTAGGTTTGAGAATTGTCTTTTGCATTTTCTTTAGTATAGTTTAGCAAGGCAGTTTTGGGGCTATGCAGCATTGCATGTATTTAATCGCTCCTGCTGTTGCTTACCTACTTATTTGAAGTTAAGCAGAATGTTGTGTCACTAAAAATAAGAAAATTTTCAGTGCAATTCATGAAAGGTTTATGGACAACCCGTAAGTTGAATTCCAAATCATAATCTAGCGATCATAATGCGCATTACATTGAATATCGCTGAGTTTGATTCCATGTTTACATAGTATAAATAACAACTTAATCCGTCTAAACCGAAATTTTTTTTTCAAAAACAAATATAGTCGTGTCCGTGAAATAGTCTGTATTGATATTTTGTTCCTAGAAGGGCCTGTGTTGATATATTGTCCACTAAAATCCTATTACACTGTTTTCACCTTTTATCCATTGAGTCAATGGGATTTTGTCAAAAGGATTGTATAATTCTCTTATTCATACGGTGACACATATTTGTTATTTGCTTAAAACATTTCGTAGGACGTGTTCTTCAAACAGGGAAAGGATCAGGCAATTGTCAATTGTGATTATGTGTGAATTGTGCATTTTGACTAAAATTTCTTGGTTTTCCTAATTGTTTCTAAAGTAAAAGTCTTTATTTCTCTTATAACATCGGTGACTCCCCTTTTGAATTTATACTCTCAAAGCATTAAACTGTGAAAGTACGAAGGAAATATGAATTGTAGGTGAGATACCCGAATTTCCCTTTAAATAATATCTCTTGCTCCTTTAAATATGACTGCCACAAACCTTTGCCCGCATACCAGATTTGTTAACGTCTGTCCGTTTTTCACATATTGTCAGACTAGGGCCAAAATCGCTGAAACTAACATTCAGAAAATCGCTCTAATTTCTACTTCGCGCATCCGCACCGAATAATTCACACTTTGCACAATGTGCAATTGCATCTGTACTGTACATTATTGCACTAATGTACTTTCTATAACGCCTTACCTGAGGTCCAGGTACCCCCCATCTGACCCACTCTCAGTCCCATACACAAATTGTATTATAAAGAAAGCTTTTTATATCTTTTCCGATTGCGCGAAGAAGCGCACGCGTTAAATAATATCTTGTTCCTTTAAATATGGCCGCCATAGACCTTTGCCTGCATGGCAGTTTTTTGCACGGCTCCCCTTTTCGACATAATTCACCCCAAGGCACACGTTGTCAGACTGAGAGCTAAAATCGATCAAAATTACATTTCCAAAATCGCTCGAATTTCTACTTCGCGCATGCACAGCCAATAATACACACTATGCACAATGTGTACTTGCATCTGTATTGTACATTGTTGCACAAATGTACTTTCTATAACTCTTTACCCAAGATCCAGGTACCCCTTATCTGATCCACCCTCAGCACCCTCACACAAGATGCAGTATATAAAAAGTTCGAATATCTTTGCCTCTTGAGCGAAGAAGGGCACGCGTTAAATAATATCTCTTGTTCCTTTAAACATGGTTGCCCTAGAGCTTTGCCTGCATAGCAGTTTTTTAACGCCTGACCAGTTTGATACATTTCACCCCAGGCCACACGTTGTCAGACTGAGAGCTAAAACAACTCAAAATTACATTTCTAAAATCGCTCGAATTTCTACTCTGCTCATGCGCAGTGAATAATACACACTATGCACAATGTGCACTTGCATCTGTACTGTACATTGTTGCACAAATGTACTTTCTATAACGCCCTACCTGAGGTCCAGGTACCCCTTATCTGATCCACCCTCAGCACCCTTACACAATATGTAGTATGTAGTAAGTTCGAATATTTTTGCCTCCTGCGCAAAGAAGGGCACGCGTTAAATAATATCTCTTGTTCCTTTAAATATGGTTGCGCTAGAGCTTTGCCTGCATGGCAGTTTTTTTAACGCCTCACCTTTTTGACATATTTCACCCAAGGCCACATGTTGTCAGACTTAGAGCTAAAACCGCCCAAAATTACATTTAGAAAATCGCTCCAATTTCTGCTTCGCGCATGCGTAGAGAATAATACACACTATGCACAATATGCACTTGCATCTGTACTTTACATTGTCGTACAAACGTATTTTCTATAACGCCTTACCTGAGGTCCAGGTACCCTTATCTGATCCACCCTCAGCACTCTTAACAATATGCAGTATATAGAAAGTTCGAATATTTTTGCCTTTCTATAACGCCTTACAAAATTTATCGTCACATTTCACATAATAAACCCTGCTCTCTGGATGTGAACAATTTCAGTTAATACACGAGATTTGTGGTCATTTCCGTATTTTGTTTTTAAAGAAAGCGTAGCACAGAAGTTATGTGTCATTTCCGTTGTACTTTGAGGGACTTCAGCAATTCAATTATTTTTGCGTTAGGAGAAAAAGACTTGGTGTCAAAGCATTTATTCAGAGATAGAAAAACTTAATATGTGGTTCAAAATAAATAAATTTTCGTTAAATGTTAAAAAGACGAATTTTATGGTTTTGTCAAACAGAACGGTGCCGCATGAAATTGTAATGTCTATGAATGGAACGAGAATTGAACGAGTGTGCGTAACTAAGTTTTAGGAGTGTATATGGACAGTAAACTTACCTGGAAAAATCATGTTATGAATGTTAAACAAAAATTATCAAAATGTATATCAATTATATACAGATCTAGTCAAGTATTAGATACCAATGCACTTCGCACTTTATATTGTAGTATTTTTTTACCTTACTTGTCTTATCGTGTTGAAATATCTAGACAACTATCTAGGCAAAAGTTGTCTAGATTGATAGACAGATAGATGATTTTTACTTACAGACTCTTTACATACAGTCCCACATTTGTACATAGAATAAACAAAGAATTATTAACTAATACATACATATATATTAACATATAATTGACACATAATTCTTTATACATATGTTTCCAAATGTTAGATGTGTGCTGCACACTGGTCTGAAGAATATTCTTTATTATTACATTTCGTGAGTTACTCAAACGTTGCATAATTTATATATAAAATTTCTCATCACAGATATGCACGATTTGACATTGCAATAACTTTTAAACAATGTTATTTTAACATCAATGGTACATATGCCAAAGTTTCGTATAATGCATTGTTAGGAGTCAAAAAAGAATTATGAGGATCATATCCACATCCAGTAAATACGAACACAAATCCTGTTTTGTAAATTAAAAATTGTCAAATTTCATGACATGGTAAAACTAAAAATTTCGGTTGTTATGTATAACGCTCTTCACTACGCATCACCGCGAAATATTCAAAAACGCTTTTCGATTATTACTCATGATCACATGTACAGTTTAACAAGTGTAGGAAAATTTAAACCTTAAAATCAAAATGTATCAGTGTTTCGCCCCGCCGATCGCTTCCTGGAGCTATATTAGCTCCAAGAAGCCCTCCGCTACTGGGTTTCGGCGCAGGTAAATAAATATACCAAGTATAAATAATGAAGAGCTGACTTGGAGCTAGAGCTATATACGATCGTATCGTATATCGCTCGCTCGTGCAGAAACAGGAATACATTTATATTCCGAACACCTTTTATGCTTGTATCTACCTAAAGGCGTATTGTAATAAGAATGGATACGTATCCGTAACGCTGAACGAGAATGCAGTCATTATGAGCTGAACGAACCCTTCTTCCTTCGTAGAATTGCATATTTTCGCTCAAACTACAATTCGTTGTTTTTATAACAATTTAAGTCACAAACGTTTGATGCTGAAACCAGTATTTAGAAAAATGAATATTAATAACTAGTATTATCCTATTTTTCTGTGATATTAATGGTAAATAATCGCTAAAACTAGCTAATTTGTACATACCAGCTTCTCTAGCAACAGCAAGTGCCCGCCATGATATTGCCACCGAAGATGTGTTTTTCTTTTCGACGCAAGTTGGCATTTTTATTTTAATAAAATAAAGTAATAAACATTGTATACAACAGAATGAATAGGTACTTACTTATGTACATATTTTTTTCAAAAGCTCTTAAGAAAGATATACATGGCATCAATAGGTAAAATTTAGCAAAAAAGGTATGTCTCCCTAAGGTCTAAATTTCAACATCAACAATACGGTAGAGATATAGACGGAAACATTTCTGATTTTTTATTGGCTTTACAAACAAAGTTTAACTTTTCAAATATTGTTGAAACTTCTGAAAAATGTGAAACAAATTATATTATTTTATTTTTAATCGCAAAATAAAGGTTTTGCTTTTTTGTATTCACAGAAGATAACCATTAACATTAGGGAGACATTGAAATGTCTCCCCAATGATAATGTCTCCCTAAGGGCTATTTCTAAATACGAAATGTCTCCCAAATACCGAGATTTTATATATATATATATATATATATATATATATATATATATATATATATATGAGTCTAGGTGATTAGCCCCCGGTCATATATATATATATATATATATATATATATATATATATATATATATATATATATATATATATATATATATATATATATATATATATAT